>JAJOZX010004842.1:190000-362323 GCA_023014485.1 Bathynomus jamesi | reverse complement strand
ATGCATTTAACTGCAATGACCACGAAGTATATAAATGAATAGAAACGACGTAAATAAGGAGCGTCTCTGCACACGGGGAAGAGAAATAACGAATAAATGAAAAATGAGGCGAACCGCCCGGGAATTGAACCCAGGGCCTTCCAATTGCCGGTTGGATGCGCTAGGTCCGTGGTGTAATGGTAGCGCATCCAACCGGCAATTGGAAGGCCCTGGGTTCAATTCCCGGGCGGTTCGCCTCATTTTTCATTTATTCGTTATTTCTCTTCCCCTGTGCAGAGACGCTCCTTATTTACGTCGTTTCTATTCATATATATATATATATATATATATATATAAAATGCGTCTCAGTGGTTAGTGGTTAGCGTCGCTGACTACGAATTCATCGGCCCCGGGATCGAGACGTGGTGACGGCAGGGGGCGCGCAGCAAAACCCAGCTGTTCAATTTCTACATCCACATAATGAAAATTGGTTGCTGGATAAATGGGTACCCTGGGTAGCATAGTGGTCAAGACGCTGGACTGGTGGTGGGGCGTGGTTCGAATTCCACGTTAAGCTATAGGTCTAAAGTGGAGTGACAAGCTTGACCGTCAGAATGAACAATTCCGACCTATCATCTGATCTGATCCGGAAGCAAAACCAAGATGTATATATAATAATAATTAGTTTCAACACATTTTACATTTCGCAGTAGGAAAAGTTTTAGCGTCAAAGATAAAGCAGACGATGTCACTATGTCAGGTGACTATAGCAGGCTACAGCTGATGCTGCAGAAGAGGCTGTGTCGTGTAAATATTGGTGGTTCGTCTTTACCCTTCGGTCGTTGAATGTTATTGTCTAGGAATTAGGGAATCATTTTCAAAGGTGTATTACTTTACTGGCCATGTTCTTTAATGTAATTAATTTAAGATAAGTTAACAACAATTATCCTAGTAAGGCACAGCAGATCATGGAAGTTAGGTTAATTTGCCTAAACCAGATTACAGTTGGCTAAGTAATATTTCAATTATTTTCCACAAGTGAAGCTACAAGAAAGCTAAAACGAAGTTAGTTTACACAAATGTTAGGAATTTGGGTAAATATTTGGCTGGACACAGGGGCTACATTTTTTATCAAATTACATTTTTCTAGTGTAGTTTTCTCTGCTTTGTTCGAATCTGATACCCATTTCTTGTGCAAATGAATAGAAGCTATTTTTTTCCATTCCAAAATATGGAGTGTTTCTACTCATTTGCACGAGAAATGTGTGTAAAATTCCAACAAAGCTGAGAAAACTACACCAGGAAAATGTAATTCTGATAAAAAACTAGTTAACCTAACTAAATTAACTAACCTAACCTAACAACTAAATTAACTAATCTAACAACTAATTAACTAACTAACTAAATTAACTAACTAACCTAACAACTAAATTAACTACTAACAACTAAATTAACTAACTAACCTAACAACTAAATTAACTAACTTAACCTAACAACTAATTAACTAACTTAACCTAACAACTAATTAACTAACTTAACCTAACAACTAAATTAACTAACTTAACCTAACAACTAATTAACTAACTTAACCTAACTAAATTAACTAACTTAACCTAACAACTAAATTAACTAACTTAACCTAACTTAACTAACTTAACCTAACTAAATTAACTACTAACCTAACTAATTAACTAACAACCTAACCAATTAACCTAACTAAATTAACTTAACCTAACCAAATTAACCTAACTAAATTAACTTAACCTAACCAAATTAACTAACCAAATTAACTAACCTAACCTAACCAAATTAATTAACCTAACAACCAAATTAACTAACCTAACCAAATTAATTAACCTAACAACCAAATTAACTAACCTAACCAAATTAATTAACCTAACAACCAAATTAACTAACCTAACAACCAAATTAATTAACCTAACAACCAAATTAATAACCTAACAACCAAATTAATTAACCTAACAACCAAATTAACTAACCTAACAACCAAATTAACTAACAACCTACCAACCAAATTAACTAACAACCTACCAACCAAATTAACTAACTAACCTACCAACCAAATTAACTAACAACCTAAAACTAACCTACCAACCAAATTAACTAACAACCTAAAACTAACCTACCAACCAAATTAACTAACAACCTAAAACTAACCTACCAACCAAATTAACTAACAACCTAAAACTAACCTACCAACCAAATTAACTAACAACCTAAAACTAACCTACCAACCAAATTAACTAACAACCTAAAACTAACCTACCAACCAAATTAACTAACAACCTAAAACTAACCTACAACCAAATTAACTAACAACCTAAAACTAACCTACCAACCAAATTAACTAACCTAACCTAAAACTAACCTACCAACCAAATTAACTAACCTAACCTAAAACACCTAACCAAATTAACTAACCTAACCTAAAACACCTAACCAAATTAACTAACCTAAAACACCTAACCAAATTAACTAACCTAACCTAAAACTAACCTAACCAAATTAACTAACCTAACCTAAAACTAACCTAACCAAATTAACTAACCTAACCTAAAACTAACCTAACCAAATTAACTAACCTAACCAAATTAACTAACCTAACCTAAAACTAACCTAACCAAATTAACTAACCTAACCTAAAACTAACCTAACCAAATTAACTAACAACCTAAAACTAACCTAACCAAATTAACTAACCTAACCTAAAACTAACCTAACCAAATTAACTAACCTAACCTAAAACTAACCTAACCAAATTAACTAACCTAACCTAAAACTAACCTAACCAAATTAACTAACCTAACCAAATTAACTAACCTAACCAAATTAACTAACCTAACCTAAAACTAACCTAACCAAATTAACTAACCTAACCTAAAACTAACAACCAAATTAACTAACCTAAAACTAACCTAACCAAATTAACTAACCTAACCAAATTAACTAACTAACCTAACCAACAAATTAACTAACCTAACCTAACCTAACTAAATTAACTAACCTGTGCAAATGTAAAGAAATAAGAATTTGTTTACATTATTTTGGAGTCATATTTTGTCATATTTGCACAGGAAATGAAGGTTATATTTCAACAGAGCACACCAAAATACACTAGAAAAATGTATTTTTTATTTCGACTTTAGGCCATGTCATTTTCGTTTTCATCATTTTTGCTTAAACTAACGAAAATATCATTACTTAACCTAAGCAATCATCAAGGGCATTCAGTTGGCCCAACCGGGGTTAATATTGGTTATTTCATTTAAATATCTTCTGATCTTTTGTATTAGGCACTCACTGTCACATTTTGGGCAAGTTAAGGATGAGAGAATAATGCCGTAATTGATAGAAACATCCAATGCTTTCTCTTCATCTAGGGCACATGACGAATCAAGTTCTCAAAGTCAGAAACCACATAAACAGCACGTCATAATTCTATCACAAACACGACCAAACTGAATCCAATTAGAAAAGAAAATACAGAACAGAAACCAACCAATTAATTAAGTCGCAGAGTAGCGAAAAAATAGCCTAATCAGGAAAAATATTTTATGAAAAAAGTATATATTAGCCAAAATAGGAAATATTCACTATAAAAATGTTACTTGCAATTTTTTCTATAATCTTGCATTTCCACAAAAAATTATTAGTACCATTGTAAAGAGCATGAAAAATAGTGCTAGTGAAACACCACCTCTCATTTCTCGTTAGCCCCTGTGTCCAGCCAAATATTAACTGGAATTGGTAATTTAGTTTTTCATTTTGGGGGTTTTTGGTGAACCTTTGTGGTAATCCAGTGGTTCCCAAACTTTTATGGTAGCAACCCTGAATACAATATTGTTCTGACCTGGTGACCCTAAATGCTGGTACATGAAGTGTTAATGACCAATCATTTTGATATGTTATGTTTATAGTCATATAGTTTGATTGAGTCAGTCATTGAGAATTTCCGTCACGTGACCCTCAGGAACACCTTCCTGACCCTCACTTGGGTTGCAACCATGGGTTTGGGAACCACTGTGGTAATCGGATGTACCTAGAATTGCTTAACAAAAAGTTCAAATTCTTTCTTACTGAAACCAGGAGTGTGGTGTTGAAAAATTTCCCCGGAGCTGCAGTTGAGATTGATCCTGCATTTTGGAATTGTAACATGGTAAAAATTTTATAGTGGGCACACCAGGGGTCCTTTGGCCTATCTGAGTGTCTCCACTCTTGATATAAATAAACCATAAATACAGTTACATGCAAAATTAAGATCCAATTGATCTCTGCTAATTGCAGATTGTCACACATCTACTAGCTGTACATTAACTTCAAAACTTTGGATCTTGTGGATCATTCATCAGTACCACTACTGTACTAATTGTAGACACGTGGTTATCTATACAGCCATGTAGCCATATATCTACATAGCTACAACCTGAATAATATAATACAAGGTCTACAATTAAGATAAAAGGAGTAGGTGGGACTGTAAAGACTGTGTAGAGTATTTGAATCAGAGGTGGGGAGTCGGAGTCGGGAGTGGGAGTCGGGAGTCGGGAGTCGGTAAAAATGACCGACTCCCGACTCTTTGATTCAATTTCTATATGCCAACAATTTACCAGAATACTACTCTGCCCTAAATAAATATCTTCCTGAACTAATTCTAGATTCACATTTCCACATTTGATTTATTGTTCTGGTAAATCTTAGCAAATGAATTTCATATTTCTATTTTAGGATACTAGGTACCATATAAAAATTAGCAATATATTAATTATTAATTTAATTAGCCCCTATTAGTAATGAGTCGTGGGCCTAGTAGAAAATCAGCAGTCTTTCAATATTTTAAGCTAAATGAGGATGAAAGTATTTTTATTTGTCAAGTAGGAAAGGATGGTAAAGAGTGTAATGCAAAAATTAGTGCTTACACTGGGAAACATGCTAATGCTCCAACTAGAGCCTCAAACTTGAAACGCCATCTACGAAACAAACATCCCAATATTTATAAGGTTGTAGATCAGCATGATAAGGAAAGAGTCAGGAGTCGGGGTCGGTTTTTAAAAATACCAACTCGGGAGTCGGTTGTTTTTGGCCGACTCCCCATCCCTGATTTGAATGTACACCCATTCAAGGTCTCCCATTTAAAGGTGTCTATTAGGCAAGTGAACATAATGAGTCTTTCATATATCACATTGCTATGGGGGCACCACTCAGCAGAGAATCTCTTTAAATGGGGGGTATAAAGACAGAGAGTACCCCCTAACCCAAGATGCTGCCTCCCTACATCCTATGGAAAAAATAGGTCCTGCTCCAACCAGAGTAGCCTAAACACAACCTAGGCTACATTGGAGATGGAAGACCTAGGCTAAAGATGAACCAGCCTAATTATTTGTCCATAAACAGGACTTCCATACTCTTTTGTTAAACAATTACAGTTGACATGTCAGCTTATTTAACCTAAATTTAATAAATGAAGGGAAATTTATGAATTTCTTACATTGAAATTTTATATAAGTTTTATTTCTTGACACCAATAATGAACATTTTTATTCCGGCTTCTTTCGTCTCGTGACTGCCTGTCGCCTCTGTTATTATGCTTATTAAGCTTATCCCGATCTTTTTCTTCTTTCCAAAACCATGTTGCCATTTCTAGCTATGGGTTGATTGCCTGTTACCCTCATCCGTTGGAAATTTCCAGCAGATTTCAGTGGAGAGTTAACGACAAAAGCCCTACGTTTTTTCGTTAGGGAGTTATGTATGTGTAGGTCTTCAAAAGGACCTCGTTATGTTTATTTGACTTCGGTATTTGCGCTGCCTAATGGTAAAGAAAGGAATTGCCTTACCTTATTATTTCGTTGGGCCTCGCTTCTGTTTCGATGTAGGGCCGCGGTACGATGGAGTTACACAACGAGTTACTCTGATGTAATTAATATAGACAGTCACTACACTTAAATACCTGAAGGAATAGGCCTATCTTTTTATAATTATTAGGTTTTATATTATGAGGATTTCACTCAGAATTTATAGGAAGATAAAGAACATCTTCCTTGCTTAAAGCATCGCTGTAACATAAGGAAGCTCCGAGCGAGCCGCTCATATAATCGTTGTCTTCATATTTTAGTATTTGCTGAATTTGTAAAGTTCGTTGACTCTTCTCTCGAAGTAATTTTCACGAGTCAGCAGTGGAAAATTTTGAACACGAAATAATAAATTTGGTTTTCTTGTTGTTATGCAGGCCCGATGCCTACATATGGATTCTATGTATGTATGTATGGCAATTATTTTCATTCCCAATAGGCTATGTTGCCAATCCCGAGTCAATTTTGTAGATATTTAATTCAATTAATTAATAATTTATATTTAATTAAGAAGTAAAGGCACCATATACGATACCATGTTGTAAGCATATAAAGTTTTTCCATAAACGGTAACTCCGTTACTTTAAAAAAGTAATGCGCCCAACACTATATATATATATATATATATATATATATATATATGCATTTAACTGCAATGACCACGAAGTATATAAATGAATAGAAACGACGTAAATAAGGAGCGTCTCTGCACACGGGGAAGAGAAATAACGAATAAATGAAAAATGAGGCGAACCGCCCGGGAATTGAACCCAGGGCCTTCCAATTGCCGGTTGGATGCGCTAGGTCCGTGGTGTAATGGTAGCGCATCCAACCGGCAATTGGAAGGCCCTGGGTTCAATTCCCGGGCGGTTCGCCTCATTTTTCATTTATTCGTTATTTCTCTTCCCCTGTGCAGAGACGCTCCTTATTTACGTCGTTTCTATTCATATATATATATATATATATATATATATAATGCGTCTCAGTGGTGTAGTGGTTAGCGTCGCTGACTACGAATTCATCGGCCCCGGGATCGAGACGTGGTGACGGCAGGGGCGCGCAGCAAAACCCAGCTGTTCATATTTCTACATCCACATAATGAAAATTGGTTGCTGGATAAATGGGTACCCTGGGTAGCATAGTGGTCAAGACGCTGGACTGGTGGTGGGGCGTGGTTCGAATTCCACGTTAAGCTATAGGTCTAAAGTGGAGTGACAAGCTTGACCGTCAGAATGAACAATTCCGACCTATCATCTGATCTGATCCGGAAGCAAAACCAAGATGTATATATAATAATAATTAGTTTCAACACATTTTACATTTCGCAGTAGGAAAAAGTTTTAGCGTCAAAGATAAAGCAGACGATGTCACTATGTCAGGTGACTATAGCAGGCTACAGCTGATGCTGCAGAAGAGGCTGTGTCGTGTAAATATTGGTGGTTCGTCTTTACCCTTCGGTCGTTGAATGTTATTGTCTAGGAATTAGGGAATCATTTTCAAAGGTGTATTACTTTACTGGCCATGTTCTTTAATGTAATTAATTTAAGATAAGTTAACAAACAATTATCCTAGTAAGGCACAGCAGATCATGGAAGTTAGGTTAATTTGCCTAAACCAGATTACAGTTGGCTAAGTAATATTTCAATTATTTTCCACAAAGTGAAGCTACAAGAAAGCTAAAACGAAGTTAGTTTACACAAATGTTAGGAATTTGGGTAAATATTTGGCTGGACACAGGGGCTACATTTTTATCAAAATTACATTTTTCTAGTGTAGTTTTCTCTGCTTTGTTCGAATCTGATACCCATTTCTTGTGCAAATGAATAGAAGCTATTTTTTTTCCATTCCAAAATATGGAGTGTTTCTACTCATTTGCACGAGAAATGTGTGTAAAATTCCAACAAAGCTGAGAAAACTACACCAGGAAAATGTAATTCTGATAAAAAACTAGTTAACCTAACTAAATTAACTAACCTAACCTAACAACTAAATTAACTAATCTAACAACTAAATTAACTAATCTAACAACTAAATTAACTAACCTAACCTAACAACTAAATTAACTAACTAACAACTAAATTAACTAACAACCTAACAACTAAATTAACTAACTTAACCTAACAACTAAATTAACTAACTTAACCTAACAACTAAATTAACTAACTTAACCTAACAACTAAATTAACTAACTTAACCTAACAACTAAATTAACTAACTTAACCTAACTAAATTAACTAACTTAACCTAACAACTAAATTAACTAACTTAACCTAACTAAATTAACTAACTTAACCTAACTAAATTAACTAACTTACCTAACTAAATTAACTAACAACCTAACCAAATTAACCTAACTAAATTAACTTAACCTAACCAAATTAACCTAACTAAATTAACTTAACCTAACCAAATTAACGTAACCAAATTAACTAACCTAACCTAACCAAATTAATTAACCTAACAACCAAATTAACTAACCTAACCAAATTAATTAACCTAACAACCAAATTAACTAACCTAACCAAATTAATTAACCTAACAACCAAATTAACTAACCTAACAACCAAATTAATTAACCTAACAACCAAATTAATTAACCTAACAACCAATTAATTAACCTAACAACCAAATTAACTAACCTAACAACCAATTAACTAACCCTACCAACCAAATTAACTAACAACCTACCAACCAAATTAACTAACAACCTACCAACCAAATTAACTAACAACCTAAAACTAACCTACCAACCAAATTAACTAACAACCTAAAACTAACCTACCAACCAAATTAACTAACAACCTAAAACTAACCTACCAACCAAATTAACTAACAACCTAAAACTAACCTACCAACCAAATTAACTAACAACCTAAAACTAACCTACCAACCAAATTAACTAACAACCTAAAACTAACCTACCAACCAAATTAACTAACAACCTAAAACTAACCTACCAACCAAATTAACTAACAACCTAAAACTAACCTACCAACCAAATTAACTAACCTAACCTAAAACTAACCTACCAACCAAATTAACTAACCTAACCTAAAACACCTAACCAAATTAACTAACCTAACCTAAAACACCTAACCAAATTAACTAACCTAAAACACCTAACCAAATTAACTAACCTAACCTAAAACTACCTAACCAAATTAACTAACCTAACCTAAAACTAACCTAACCAAATTAACTAACCTAACCTAAAACTAACCTAACCAAATTAACTAACCTAACCTAAAACTAACCTAAAAATTAACTAACCTAACCAAATTAACTAACCTAACCTAAAACTAACCTAACCAAATTAACTAACCTAACCTAAAACTAACCTAACCAAATTAACTAACCTAACCTAAAACTAACCTAACCAAATTAACTAACCTAACCTAAAACTAACCTAACCAAATTAACTAACAACCTAAAACTAACCTAACCAAATTAACTAACCTAACCTAAAACTAACCTAACCAAATTAACTAACCTAACCTAAAACTAACCTAACCAAATTAACTAACCTAACCTAAAACTAACCTAACCAAATTAACTAACCTAACCTAAAACTAACCTAACCAAATTAACTAACAACCTAAAACTAACCTAACCAAATTAACTAACCTAACCTAAAACTAACCTAACCAAATTAACTAACCTAACCTAAAACTAACCTAACCAAATTAACTAACCTAACCTAAACTAACCTAACCAAATTAACTAACCTAACCAAATTAACTAACCTAACCAAATTAACTAACCTAACCTAAAACTAACCTAACCAAATTAACTAACCTAACCTAAAACTAACAACCATTAACTAACCTAAAACTAACCTAACCAAATTAACTAACCTAACCAAATTAACTAACCTAACCAAATTAACTAACTACCTAACCTAACTAAATAACTAACCTGTGCAAATGTAAAGAAATAAGAATTTGTTTACATATTTTGGAGTCATATTTTGTCATATTTGCACAGGAAATGAAGGTTATATTTCAACAGAGCACACCAAAATACACTAGAAAAATGTATTTTTTATTTCGACTTTAGGCCATGTCATTTTCGTTTTCATCATTTTTGCTTAAACTAACGAAAATATCATTACTTAACCTAAGCAATCATCAAGGGCATTCAGTTGGCCCAACCGGGGGTTAATATTGGTTATTTCATTTAAATATCTTCTGATCTTTTGTATTAGGCACTCACTGTCACATTTTGGGCAAGTTAAGGATGAGAGAATAATGCCGTAATTGATAGAAACATCCAATGCTTTCTCTTCATCTAGGGCACATGACGAATCAAGTTCTCAAAGTCAGAAACCACATAAACAGCACGTCATAATTCTATCACAAACACGACCAAACTGAATCCAATTAGAAAAGAAAATACAGAACAGAAACCAACCAATTAATTAAGTCGCAGAGTAGCGAAAAAATAGCCTAATCAGGAAAAATATTTTATGAAAAAAGTATATATTAGCCAAAATAGGAAATATTCACTATAAAAATTACTTGCAATTTTTTCTATAATCTTGCATTTCCACAAAAAATTATTAGTACCATTGTAAAGAGCATGAAAAATAGTGCTAGTGAAACACCACCTCTCATTTCTCGTTAGCCCCTGTGTCCAGCCAAATATTAACTGGAATTGGTAATTTAGTTTTTCATTTTGGGGGTTTTTGGTGAACCTTTGTGGTAATCCAGTGGTTCCCAAACTTTTATGGTAGCAACCCTGAATACAATATTGTTCTGACCTGGTGACCCTAAATGCTGGTACATGAAGTGTTAATGACCAATCATTTTGATATGTTATGTTTATAGTCATATAGTTTGATTGAGTCAGTCATTGAGAATTTCCGTCACGTGACCCTCAGGAACACCTTCCTGACCCTCACTTGGGTTGCAACCATGGGTTTGGGAACCACTGTGGTAATCGGATGTACCTAGAATTGCTTAACAAAAAGTTCAAATTCTTTCTTACTGAAACCAGGAGTGTGGTGTTGAAAAATTTCCCCGGAGCTGCAGTTGAGATTGATCCTGCATTTTGGAATTGTAACATGGTAAAAATTTTATAGTGGGCACACCAGGGGTCCTTTGGCCTATCTGAGTGTCTCCACTCTTGATATAAATAAACCATAAATACAGTTACATGCAAAATTAAGATCCAATTGATCTCTGCTAATTGCAGATTGTCACACATCTACTAGCTGTACATTAACTTCAAAACTTTGGATCTTGTGGATCATTCATCAGTACCACTACTGTACTAATTGTAGACACGTGGTTATCTATACAGCCATGTAGCCATATATCTACATAGCTACAACCTGAATAATATAATACAAGGTCTACAATTAAGATAAAAGGAGTAGGTGGGACTGTAAAGACTGTGTAGAGTATTTGAATCAGAGGTGGGGAGTCGGAGTCGGGAGTGGGAGTCGGGAGTCGGTAAAAATGACCGACTCCCGACTCTTTGATTCAATTTCTATATGCCAACAATTTACCAGAATACTACTCTGCCCTAAATAAATATCTTCCTGAACTAATTCTAGATTCACATTTCCACATTTGATTTATTGTTCTGGTAAATCTTAGCAAATGAATTTCATATTTCTATTTTAGGATACTAGGTACCATATAAAAATTAGCAATATATTAATTATTAATTTAATTAGCCCCTATTAGTAATGAGTCGTGGGCCTAGTAGAAAATCAGCAGTCTTTCAATATTTTAAGCTAAATGAGGATGAAAGTATTTTTATTTGTCAAGTAGGAAAGGATGGTAAAGAGTGTAATGCAAAAATTAGTGCTTACACTGGGAAACATGCTAATGCTCCAACTAGAGCCTCAAACTTGAAACGCCATCTACGAAACAAACATCCCAATATTTATAAGGTTGTAGATCAGCATGATAAGGAAAGAGTCAGGAGTCGGGGTCGGTTTTTAAAAATACCAACTCGGGAGTCGGTTGTTTTTGGCCGACTCCCCATCCCTGATTTGAATGTACACCCATTCAAGGTCTCCCATTTAAAGGTGTCTATTAGGCAAGTGAACATAATGAGTCTTTCATATATCACATTGCTATGGGGGCACCACTCAGCAGAGAAATCTCTTTAAATGGGGGGGTATAAAGACAGAGAGTACCCCCTAACCCAAGATGCTGCCTCCCTACATCCTATGGAAAAAATAGGTCCTGCTCCAACCAGAGTAGCCTAAACACAACCTAGGCTACATTGGAGATGGAAGACCTAGGCTAAAGATGAACCAGCCTAATTATTTGTCCATAAACAGGACTTCCATACTCTTTTGTTAAACAATTACAGTTGACATGTCAGCTTATTTAACCTAAATTTAATAAATGAAGGGAAATTTATGAATTTCTTACATTGAAATTTTATATAAGTTTTATTTCTTGACACCAATAATGAACATTTTTATTCCGGCTTCTTTCGTCTCGTGACTGCCTGTCGCCTCTGTTATTATGCTTATTAAGCTTATCCCGATCTTTTTCTTCTTTCCAAAACCATGTTGCCATTTCTAGCTATGGGTTGATTGCCTGTTACCCTCATCCGTTGGAAATTTCCAGCAGATTTCAGTGGAGAGTTAACGACAAAAGCCCTACGTTTTTTCGTTAGGGAGTTATGTATGTGTAGGTCTTCAAAAGGACCTCGTTATGTTTATTTGACTTCGGTATTTGCGCTGCCTAATGGTAAAGAAAGGAATTGCCTTACCTTATTATTTCGTTGGGCCTCGCTTCTGTTTCGATGTAGGGCCGCGGTACGATGGAGTTACACAACGAGTTACTCTGATGTAATTAATATAGACAGTCACTACACTTAAATACCTGAAGGAATAGGCCTATCTTTTTATAATTATTAGGTTTTATATTATGAGGATTTCACTCAGAATTTATAGGAAGATAAAGAACATCTTCCTTGCTTAAAGCATCGCTGTAACATAAGGAAGCTCCGAGCGAGCCGCTCATATAATCGTTGTCTTCATATTTTAGTATTTGCTGAATTTGTAAAGTTCGTTGACTCTTCTCTCGAAGTAATTTTCACGAGTCAGCAGTGGAAAATTTTGAACACGAAATAATAAATTTGGTTTTCTTGTTGTTATGCAGGCCCGATGCCTACATATGGATTCTATGTATGTATGTATGGCAATTATTTTCATTCCCAATAGGCTATGTGCCAATCCCGAGTCAATTTTGTAGATATTTAATTCAATTAATTAATAATTTATATTTAATTAAGAAGTAAAGGCACCATATACGATACCATGTTGTAAGCATATAAAGTTTTTCCATAAACGGTAACTCCGTTACTTTAAAAAAGTAATGCGCCCAACATATATATATATATATATATATATATATATATATATATGCATTTAACTGCAATGACCACGAAGTATATAAATGAATAGAAACGACGTAAATAAGGAGCGTCTCTGCACACGGGGAAGAGAAATAACGAATAAATGAAAAATGAGGCGAACCGCCCGGGAATTGAACCCAGGGCCTTCCAATTGCCGGTTGGATGCGCTAGGTCCGTGGTGTAATGGTAGCGCATCCAACCGGCAATTGGAAGGCCCTGGGTTCAATTCCCGGGCGGTTCGCCTCATTTTTCATTTATTCGTTATTTCTCTTCCCCTGTGCAGAGACGCTCCTTATTTACGTCGTTTCTATTCATATATATATATATATATATATATATAAAATGCGTCTCAGTGGTGTAGTGGTTAGCGTCGCTGACTACGAATTCATCGGCCCCGGGATCGAGACGTGGTGACGGCAGGGGGCGCGCAGCAAAACCCAGCTGTTCATATTTCTACATCCACATAATGAAAATTGGTTGCTGGATAAATGGGTACCCTGGGTAGCATAGTGGTCAAGACGCTGGACTGGTGGTGGGGCGTGGTTCGAATTCCACGTTAAGCTATAGGTCTAAAGTGGAGTGACAAGCTTGACCGTCAGAATGAACAATTCCGACCTATCATCTGATCTGATCCGGAAGCAAAACCAAGATGT
Source organism: Bathynomus jamesi (assembly GCA_023014485.1). Lineage (NCBI taxonomy): Eukaryota > Metazoa > Arthropoda > Malacostraca > Isopoda > Cirolanidae > Bathynomus > Bathynomus jamesi. The sequence goes on along the minus strand of JAJOZX010004842.1, from coordinate 348,441 downwards.
ATATATAATAATAATTAGTTTCAACACATTTTACATTTCGCAGTAGGAAAAAGTTTTAGCGTCAAAGATAAAGCAGACGATGTCACTATGTCAGGTGACTATAGCAGGCTACAGCTGATGCTGCAGAAGAGGCTGTGTCGTGTAAATATTGGTGGTTCGTCTTTACCCTTCGGTCGTTGAATGTTATTGTCTAGGAATTAGGGAATCATTTTCAAAGGTGTATTACTTTACTGGCCATGTTCTTTAATGTAATTAATTTAAGATAAGTTAACAAACAATTATCCTAGTAAGGCACAGCAGATCATGGAAGTTAGGTTAATTTGCCTAAACCAGATTACAGTTGGCTAAGTAATATTTCAATTATTTTCCACAAAGTGAAGCTACAAGAAAGCTAAAACGAAGTTAGTTTACACAAATGTTAGGAATTTGGGTAAATATTTGGCTGGACACAGGGGCTACATTTTTTATCAAAATTACATTTTTCTAGTGTAGTTTTCTCTGCTTTGTTCGAATCTGATACCCATTTCTTGTGCAAATGAATAGAAGCTATTTTTTTTCCATTCCAAAATATGGAGTGTTTCTACTCATTTGCACGAGAAATGTGTGTAAAATTCCAACAAAGCTGAGAAAACTACACCAGGAAAATGTAATTCTGATAAAAAACTAGTTAACCTAACTAAATTAACTAACCTAACCTAACAACTAAATTAACTAATCTAACAACTAAATTAACTAATCTAACAACTAAATTAACTAACCTAACCTAACAACTAAATTAACTAATCTAACAACTAAATTAACTAACCTAACCTAACAACTAAATTAACTAACTTAACCTAACAACTAAATTAACTAACTTAACCTAACAACTAAATTAACTAACTTAACCTAACAACTAAATTAACTAACTTAACCTAACAACTAAATTAACTAACTTAACTAACAACTAAATTAACTAACTTAACCTAACTAAATTAACTAACTTAACCTAACAACTAAATTAACTAACTTAACCTAACTAAATTAACTAACTTAACCTAACTAAATTAACTAACAACCTAACCAAATTAACCTAACTAAATTAACTTAACCTAACCAAATTAACCTAACTAAATTAACTTAACCTAACCAAATTAACGTAACCAAATTAACTAACCTAACCTAACCAAATTAATTAACCTAACAACCAAATTAACTAACCTAACCAAATTAATTAACCTAACAACCAAATTAACTAACCTAACCAAATTAATTAACCTAACAACCAAATTAACTAACCTAACAACCAAATTAATTAACCTAACAACCAAATTAATTAACCTAACAACCAAATTAATTAACCTAACAACCAAATTAACTAACCTAACAACCAAATTAACTAACAACCTACCAACCAAATTAACTAACAACCTAAAACTAACCTACCAACCAAATTAACTAACAACCTAAAACTAACCTACCAACCAAATTAACTAACAACCTAAAACTAACCTACCAACCAAATTAACTAACAACCTAAAACTAACCTACCAACCAAATTAACTAACAACCTAAAACTAACCTACCAACCAAATTAACTAACAACCTAAAACTAACCTACCAACCAAATTAACTAACAACCTAAAACTAACCTACCAACCAAATTAACTAACAACCTAAAACTAACCTACCAACCAAATTAACTAACCTAACCTAAAACTAACCTACCAACCAAATTAACTAACCTAACCTAAAACACCTAACCAAATTAACTAACCTAACCTAAAACACCAACCAAATTAACTAACCTAAAAACCTAACCAAATTAACTAACCTAACCTAAAACTAACCTAACCAAATTAACTAACCTAACCTAAAACTAACCTAACCAAATTAACTAACCTAACCTAAAACTAACCTAACCAAATTAACTAACCTAACCTAAAACTAACCTAACCAAAAACTAACCTAACCTAAAACTAACCTAACCTAAAACTAACCTAACCAAATTAACTAACCTAACCTAAAACTAACCTAACCAAATTAACTAACCTAACCTAAAACTAACCTAACCAAATTAACTAACCTAACCTAAAACTAACCTAACCAAATTAACTAACAACCTAAAACTAACCTAACCAAATTAACTAACCTAACCTAAAACTAACCTAACCAAATTAACTAACCTAACCTAAAACTAACCTAACCAAATTAACTAACCTAACCTAAAACTAACCTAACCAAATTAACTAACCTAACCAAATTAACTAACCTAACCTAAAACTAACCTAACCAAATTAACTAACCTAACCTAAAACTAACAACCAAATTAACTAACCTAAAACTAACCTAACCAAATTAACTAACCTAACCAAATTAACTAACCTAACCAAATTAACTAACCTAACCAAATTAACTAACCTAACCTAACCTAACTAAATTAACTAACCTGTGCAAATGTAAAGAAATAAGAATTTGTTTACATTATTTTGGAGTCATATTTTGTCATATTTGCACAGGAAATGAAGGTTATATTTCAACAGAGCACACCAAAATACACTAGAAAAATGTATTTTTTATTTCGACTTTAGGCCATGTCATTTTCGTTTTCATCATTTTTGCTTAAACTAACGAAAATATCATTACTTAACCTAAGCAATCATCAAGGGCATTCAGTTGGCCCAACCGGGCATTCAGTTGGCCCAACCGGGGGTTAATATTGGTTATTTCATTTAAATATCTTCTGATCTTTTGTATTAGGCACTCACTGTCACATTTTGGGCAAGTTAAGGATGAGAGAATAATGCCGTAATTGATAGAAACATCCAATGCTTTCTCTTCATCTAGGGCACATGACGAATCAAGTTCTCAAAGTCAGAAACCACATAAACAGCACGTCATAATTCTATCACAAACACGACCAAACTGAATCCAATTAGAAAAGAAAATACAGAACAGAAACCAACCAATTAATTAAGTCGCAGAGTAGCGAAAAAATAGCCTAATCAGGAAAAATATTTTATGAAAAAAGTATATATTAGCCAAAATAGGAAATATTCACTATAAAAATGTTACTTGCAATTTTTTCTATAATCTTGCATTTCCACAAAAAATTATTAGTACCATTGTAAAGAGCATGAAAAATAGTGCTAGTGAAACACCACCTCTCATTTCTCGTTAGCCCCTGTGTCCAGCCAAATATTAACTGGAATTGGTAATTTAGTTTTTCATTTTGGGGGTTTTTGGTGAACCTTTGTGGTAATCCAGTGGTTCCCAAACTTTTATGGTAGCAACCCTGAATACAATATTGTTCTGACCTGGTGACCCTAAATGCTGGTACATGAAGTGTTAATGACCAATCATTTTGATATGTTATGTTTATAGTCATATAGTTTGATTGAGTCAGTCATTGAGAATTTCCGTCACGTGACCCTCAGGAACACCTTCCTGACCCTCACTTGGGTTGCAACCATGGGTTTGGGAACCACTGTGGTAATCGGATGTACCTAGAATTGCTTAACAAAAAGTTCAAATTCTTTCTTACTGAAACCAGGAGTGTGGTGTTGAAAAATTTCCCCGGAGCTGCAGTTGAGATTGATCCTGCATTTTGGAATTGTAACATGGTAAAAATTTTATAGTGGGCACACCAGGGGTCCTTTGGCCTATCTGAGTGTCTCCACTCTTGATATAAATAAACCATAAATACAGTTACATGCAAAATTAAGATCCAATTGATCTCTGCTAATTGCAGATTGTCACACATCTACTAGCTGTACATTAACTTCAAAACTTTGGATCTTGTGGATCATTCATCAGTACCACTACTGTACTAATTGTAGACACGTGGTTATCTATACAGCCATGTAGCCATATATCTACATAGCTACAACCTGAATAATATAATACAAGGTCTACAATTAAGATAAAAGGAGTAGGTGGGACTGTAAAGACTGTGTAGAGTATTTGAATCAGAGGTGGGGAGTCGGGAGTCGGGAGTGGGAGTCGGGAGTCGGTAAAAATGACCGACTCCCGACTCTTTGATTCAATTTCTATATGCCAACAATTTACCAGAATACTACTCTGCCCTAAATAAATATCTTCCTGAACTAATTCTAGATTCACATTTCCACATTTGATTTATTGTTCTGGTAAATCTTAGCAAATGAATTTCATATTTCTATTTTAGGATACTAGGTACCATATAAAAATTAGCAATATATTAATTATTAATTTAATTAGCCCCTATTAGTAATGAGTCGTGGGCCTAGTAGAAAATCAGCAGTCTTTCAATATTTTAAGCTAAATGAGGATGAAAGTATTTTTATTTGTCAAGTAGGAAAGGATGGTAAAGAGTGTAATGCAAAAATTAGTGCTTACACTGGGAAACATGCTAATGCTCCAACTAGAGCCTCAAACTTGAAACGCCATCTACGAAACAAACATCCCAATATTTATAAGGTTGTAGATCAGCATGATAAGGAAAGAGTCAGGAGTCGGGGTCGGTTTTTAAAAATACCAACTCGGGAGTCGGTTGTTTTTGGCCGACTCCCCATCCCTGATTTGAATGTACACCCATTCAAGGTCTCCCATTTAAAGGTGTCTATTAGGCAAGTGAACATAATGAGTCTTTCATATATCACATTGCTATGGGGGCACCACTCAGCAGAGAAATCTCTTTAAATGGGGGGGTATAAAGACAGAGAGTACCCCCTAACCCAAGATGCTGCCTCCCTACATCCTATGGAAAAAATAGGTCCTGCTCCAACCAGAGTAGCCTAAACACAACCTAGGCTACATTGGAGATGGAAGACCTAGGCTAAAGATGAACCAGCCTAATTATTTGTCCATAAACAGGACTTCCATACTCTTTTGTTAAACAATTACAGTTGACATGTCAGCTTATTTAACCTAAATTTAATAAATGAAGGGAAATTTATGAATTTCTTACATTGAAATTTTATATAAGTTTTATTTCTTGACACCAATAATGAACATTTTTATTCCGGCTTCTTTCGTCTCGTGACTGCCTGTCGCCTCTGTTATTATGCTTATTAAGCTTATCCCGATCTTTTTCTTCTTTCCAAAACCATGTTGCCATTTCTAGCTATGGGTTGATTGCCTGTTACCCTCATCCGTTGGAAATTTCCAGCAGATTTCAGTGGAGAGTTAACGACAAAAGCCCTACGTTTTTTCGTTAGGGAGTTATGTATGTGTAGGTCTTCAAAAGGACCTCGTTATGTTTATTTGACTTCGGTATTTGCGCTGCCTAATGGTAAAGAAAGGAATTGCCTTACCTTATTATTTCGTTGGGCCTCGCTTCTGTTTCGATGTAGGGCCGCGGTACGATGGAGTTACACAACGAGTTACTCTGATGTAATTAATATAGACAGTCACTACACTTAAATACCTGAAGGAATAGGCCTATCTTTTTATAATTATTAGGTTTTATATTATGAGGATTTCACTCAGAATTTATAGGAAGATAAAGAACATCTTCCTTGCTTAAAGCATCGCTGTAACATAAGGAAGCTCCGAGCGAGCCGCTCATATAATCGTTGTCTTCATATTTTAGTATTTGCTGAATTTGTAAAGTTCGTTGACTCTTCTCTCGAAGTAATTTTCACGAGTCAGCAGTGGAAAATTTTGAACACGAAATAATAAATTTGGTTTTCTTGTTGTTATGCAGGCCCGATGCCTACATATGGATTCTATGTATGTATGTATGTATGGCAATTATTTTCATTCCCAATAGGCTATGTTGCCAATCCCGAGTCAATTTTGTAGATATTTAATTCAATTAATTAATAATTTATATTTAATTAAGAAGTAAAGGCACCATATACGATACCATGTTGTAAGCATATAAAGTTTTTCCATAAACGGTAACTCCGTTACTTTAAAAAAGTAATGCGCCCAACACTATATATATATATATATATATATATATATATATATATATATATATGCATTTAACTGCAATGACCACGAAGTATATAAATGAATAGAAACGACGTAAATAAGGAGCGTCTCTGCACACGGGGAAGAGAAATAACGAATAAATGAAAAATGAGGCGAACCGCCCGGGAATTGAACCCAGGGCCTTCCAATTGCCGGTTGGATGCGCTAGGTCCGTGGTGTAATGGTAGCGCATCCAACCGGCAATTGGAAGGCCCTGGGTTCAATTCCCGGGCGGTTCGCCTCATTTTTCATTTATTCGTTATTTCTCTTCCCCTGTGCAGAGACGCTCCTTATTTACGTCGTTTCTATTCATATATATATATATATATATATATATATATATATATAAAATGCGTCTCAGTGGTGTAGTGGTTAGCGTCGCTGACTACGAATTCATCGGCCCCGGGATCGAGACGTGGTGACGGCAGGGGGCGCGCAGCAAAACCCAGCTGTTCATATTTCTACATCCACATAATGAAAATTGGTTGCTGGATAAATGGGTACCCTGGGTAGCATAGTGGTCAAGACGCTGGACTGGTGGTGGGGCGTGGTTCGAATTCCACGTTAAGCTATAGGTCTAAAGTGGAGTGGACTAAGCTTGACCGTCAGAATGAACAATTCCGACCTATCATCTGATCTGATCCGGAAGCAAAACCAAGATGTATATATAATAATAATTAGTTTCAACACATTTTACATTTCGCAGTAGGAAAAAGTTTTAGCGTCAAAGATAAAGCAGACGATGTCACTATGTCAGGTGACTATAGCAGGCTACAGCTGATGCTGCAGAAGAGGCTGTGTCGTGTAAATATTGGTGGTTCGTCTTTACCCTTCGGTCGTTGAATGTTATTGTCTAGGAATTAGGGAATCATTTTCAAAGGTGTATTACTTTACTGGCCATGTTCTTTAATGTAATTAATTTAAGATAAGTTAACAAACAATTATCCTAGTAAGGCACAGCAGATCATGGAAGTTAGGTTAATTTGCCTAAACCAGATTACAGTTGGCTAAGTAATATTTCAATTATTTTCCACAAAGTGAAGCTACAAGAAAGCTAAAACGAAGTTAGTTTACACAAATGTTAGGAATTTGGGTAAATATTTGGCTGGACACAGGGGCTACATTTTTTATCAAAATTACATTTTTCTAGTGTAGTTTTCTCTGCTTTGTTCGAATCTGATACCCATTTCTTGTGCAAATGAATAGAAGCTATTTTTTTTCCATTCCAAAATATGGAGTGTTTCTACTCATTTGCACGAGAAATGTGTGTAAAATTCCAACAAAGCTGAGAAAACTACACCAGGAAAATGTAATTCTGATAAAAAACTAGTTAACCTAACTAAATTAACTAACCTAACCTAACAACTAAATTAACTAATCTAACAACTAAATTAACTAATCTAACAACTAAATTAACTAACCTAACCTAACAACTAAATTAACTAATCTAACAACTAAATTAACTAACCTAACAACTAAATTAACTAACTAACCTAACAACTAAATTAACTAACTTAACCTAACAACTAAATTAACTAACTTAACCTAACAACTAAATTAACTAACTTAACCTAACAACTAAATTAACTAACTTAACCTAACAACTAAATTCAACTAACTAACAACTAAATTAACTAACTTAACCTAACTAAATTAACTAACTTAACCTAACAACTAAATTAACTAACTTAACCTAACTAAATTAACTAACTTAACCTAACTAAATTAACTAACTTAACCTAACTAAATTAACTAACAACCTAACCAAATTAACCTAACTAAATTAACTAACCTAACCAAATTAACCTAACTAAATTAACTAACCTAACCAATTAATTAATAACCTAACAAATTAACTAAACTAAAACTTAACTAACCAAATTAACCTAACCAAATAACTAACCTAACCAAATTAATTAACCTAACAACCAAATTAACTACCTAACAACCAAATTAATTAACCTAACAACCAAATTAACTAACCTAACAACCAAATTAATTAACCTAACAACCAAATTAACTAACCTAACAACCAAATTAATAACCTAACAACCAAATTAACTAACCTAACAACCAAATTAACTAACAACCTAAAACTAACTACCTAACAACCAAATTAACTAACAACCTAAAAACTAACCTACCAACCAAATTAACTAACAACCTAAAACTAACCTACCAACCAAATTAACTAACAACCTAAAACTAACCTACCAACCAAATTAACTAACAACCTAAAACTAACCTACCAACCAAATTAACTAACAACCTAAAACTAACCTACCAACCAAATTAACTAACAACCTAAAACTAACCTACCAACCAAATTAACTAACAACCTAAAACTAACCTACCAACCAAATTAACTAACAACCTAAAACTAACCTACCAACCAAATTAACTAACAACCTAAAACTAACCTACCAACCAAATTAACTAACCTAACCTAAAACTAACCTACCAACCAAATTAACTAACCTAACCTAAAACTAACCTAACCAAATTAACTAACCTAACCTAAAACTAACCTAACCAAATTAACTAACCTAACCTAAAACTAACCTAACCAAATTAACTAACCTAACCTAAACACCTAACCAAATTAACTAACCTAACCTAAACTAACCTAACCAAATTAACTAACCTAACCTAAAACTAACCTAACCAAATTAACTAACCTAACCTAAAACTAACCTAACCAAATTAACTAACCTAACCTAAAACTAACCTAACCAAATTAACTAACCTAACCTAAAACTAACCTAACCAAAACTAACCTAACCAAATTAACTAACCTAACCTAAAACTAACCTAACCAAATTAACTAACCTAACCTAAAACTAACCTAACCAAATTAACTAACCTAACCTAAAACTAACCTAACCAAATTAACTAACCTAACCTAAAACTAACCTAACCAAATTAACTAACCTAACCTAAAACTAACCTAACCAAATTAACTAACCTAACCTAACTAACCTAACCAAATTAACTAACCTAACCTAAAACTAACCTAACCAAATTAACTAACCTAACCTAAAACTAACCTAACCAAATTAACTAACCTAACCTAACTAACCTAACCTAAAACTAACCTAACCTAACTAACTAACCAAATTAACTAACCTAACCAAATTAACTAACCTAATTAACTACCTAAATTAACTAACCTAACCTAACCTAACTAAATTAACTAACCTGTGCAAATGTAAAGAAATAAGAATTTGTTTACATTATTTTGGAGTCATATTTTGTCATATTTGCACAGGAAATGAAGGTTATATTTCAACAGAGCACACCAAAATACACTAGAAAAATGTATTTTTTATTTCGACTTTAGGCCATGTCATTTTCGTTTTCATCATTTTTGCTTAAACTAACGAAAATATCATTACTTAACCTAAGCAATCATCAAGGGCATTCAGTTGGCCCAACCGGGCATTCAGTTGGCCCAACCGGGGTTAATATTGGTTATTTCATTTAAATATCTTCTGATCTTTTGTATTAGGCACTCACTGTCACATTTTGGGCAAGTTAAGGATGAGAGAATAATGCCGTAATTGATAGAAACATCCAATGCTTTCTCTTCATCTAGGGCACATGACGAATCAAGTTCTCAAAGTCAGAAACCACATAAACAGCACGTCATAATTCTATCACAAACACGACCAAACTGAATCCAATTAGAAAAGAAAATACAGAACAGAAACCAACCAATTAATTAAGTCGCAGAGTAGCGAAAAAATAGCCTAATCAGGAAAAATATTTTATGAAAAAAGTATATATTAGCCAAAATAGGAAATATTCACTATAAAAATGTTACTTGCAATTTTTTCTATAATCTTGCATTTCCACAAAAAATTATTAGTACCATTGTAAAGAGCATGAAAAATAGTGCTAGTGAAACACCACCTCTCATTTCTCGTTAGCCCCTGTGTCCAGCCAAATATTAACTGGAATTGGTAATTTAGTTTTTCATTTTGGGGGTTTTTGGTGAACCTTTGTGGTAATCCAGTGGTTCCCAAACTTTTATGGTAGCAACCCTGAATACAATATTGTTCTGACCTGGTGACCCTAAATGCTGGTACATGAAGTGTTAATGACCAATCATTTTGATATGTTATGTTTATAGTCATATAGTTTGATTGAGTCAGTCATTGAGAATTTCCGTCACGTGACCCTCAGGAACACCTTCCTGACCCTCACTTGGGTTGCAACCATGGGTTTGGGAACCACTGTGGTAATCGGATGTACCTAGAATTGCTTAACAAAAAGTTCAAATTCTTTCTTACTGAAACCAGGAGTGTGGTGTTGAAAAATTTCCCCGGAGCTGCAGTTGAGATTGATCCTGCATTTTGGAATTGTAACATGGTAAAAATTTTATAGTGGGCACACCAGGGGTCCTTTGGCCTATCTGAGTGTCTCCACTCTTGATATAAATAAACCATAAATACAGTTACATGCAAAATTAAGATCCAATTGATCTCTGCTAATTGCAGATTGTCACACATCTACTAGCTGTACATTAACTTCAAAACTTTGGATCTTGTGGATCATTCATCAGTACCACTACTGTACTAATTGTAGACACGTGGTTATCTATACAGCCATGTAGCCATATATCTACATAGCTACAACCTGAATAATATAATACAAGGTCTACAATTAAGATAAAAGGAGTAGGTGGGACTGTAAAGACTGTGTAGAGTATTTGAATCAGAGGTGGGGAGTCGGAGTCGGGAGTGGGGGGGAGTCGGGAGTCGGTAAAAATGACCGACTCCCGACTCTTTGATTCAATTTCTATATGCCAACAATTTACCAGAATACTACTCTGCCCTAAATAAATATCTTCCTGAACTAATTCTAGATTCACATTTCCACATTTGATTTATTGTTCTGGTAAATCTTAGCAAATGAATTTCATATTTCTATTTTAGGATACTAGGTACCATATAAAAATTAGCAATATATTAATTATTAATTTAATTAGCCCCTATTAGTAATGAGTCGTGGGCCTAGTAGAAAATCAGCAGTCTTTCAATATTTTAAGCTAAATGAGGATGAAAGTATTTTTATTTGTCAAGTAGGAAAGGATGGTAAAGAGTGTAATGCAAAAATTAGTGCTTACACTGGGAAACATGCTAATGCTCCAACTAGAGCCTCAAACTTGAAACGCCATCTACGAAACAAACATCCCAATATTTATAAGGTTGTAGATCAGCATGATAAGGAAAGAGTCAGGAGTCGGGGTCGGTTTTTAAAAATACCAACTCGGGAGTCGGTTGTTTTTGGCCGACTCCCCATCCCTGATTTGAATGTACACCCATTCAAGGTCTCCCATTTAAAGGTGTCTATTAGGCAAGTGAACATAATGAGTCTTTCATATATCACATTGCTATGGGGGCACCACTCAGCAGAGAAATCTCTTTAAATGGGGGGTATAAAGACAGAGAGTACCCCCTAACCCAAGATGCTGCCTCCCTACATCCTATGGAAAAAATAGGTCCTGCTCCAACCAGAGTAGCCTAAACACAACCTAGGCTACATTGGAGATGGAAGACCTAGGCTAAAGATGAACCAGCCTAATTATTTGTCCATAAACAGGACTTCCATACTCTTTTGTTAAACAATTACAGTTGACATGTCAGCTTATTTAACCTAAATTTAATAAATGAAGGGAAATTTATGAATTTCTTACATTGAAATTTTATATAAGTTTTATTTCTTGACACCAATAATGAACATTTTTATTCCGGCTTCTTTCGTCTCGTGACTGCCTGTCGCCTCTGTTATTATGCTTATTAAGCTTATCCCGATCTTTTTCTTCTTTCCAAAACCATGTTGCCATTTCTAGCTATGGGTTGATTGCCTGTTACCCTCATCCGTTGGAAATTTCCAGCAGATTTCAGTGGAGAGTTAACGACAAAAGCCCTACGTTTTTTCGTTAGGGAGTTATGTATGTGTAGGTCTTCAAAAGGACCTCGTTATGTTTATTTGACTTCGGTATTTGCGCTGCCTAATGGTAAAGAAAGGAATTGCCTTACCTTATTATTTCGTTGGGCCTCGCTTCTGTTTCGATGTAGGGCCGCGGTACGATGGAGTTACACAACGAGTTACTCTGATGTAATTAATATAGACAGTCACTACACTTAAATACCTGAAGGAATAGGCCTATCTTTTTATAATTATTAGGTTTTATATTATGAGGATTTCACTCAGAATTTATAGGAAGATAAAGAACATCTTCCTTGCTTAAAGCATCGCTGTAACATAAGGAAGCTCCGAGCGAGCCGCTCATATAATCGTTGTCTTCATATTTTAGTATTTGCTGAATTTGTAAAGTTCGTTGACTCTTCTCTCGAAGTAATTTTCACGAGTCAGCAGTGGAAAATTTTGAACACGAAATAATAAATTTGGTTTTCTTGTTGTTATGCAGGCCCGATGCCTACATATGGATTCTATGTATGTATGTATGGCAATTATTTTCATTCCCAATAGGCTATGTTGCCAATCCCGAGTCAATTTTGTAGATATTTAATTCAATTAATTAATAATTTATATTTAATTAAGAAGTAAAGGCACCATATACGATACCATGTTGTAAGCATATAAAGTTTTTCCATAAACGGTAACTCCGTTACTTTAAAAAAGTAATGCGCCCAACACTATATATATATATATATATATATATATATATATATATATGCATTTAACTGCAATGACCACGAAGTATATAAATGAATAGAAACGACGTAAATAAGGAGCGTCTCTGCACACGGGGAAGAGAAATAACGAATAAATGAAAAATGAGGCGAACCGCCCGGGAATTGAACCCAGGGCCTTCCAATTGCCGGTTGGATGCGCTAGGTCCGTGGTGTAATGGTAGCGCATCCAACCGGCAATTGGAAGGCCCTGGGTTCAATTCCCGGGCGGTTCGCCTCATTTTTCATTTATTCGTTATTTCTCTTCCCCTGTGCAGAGACGCTCCTTATTTACGTCGTTTCTATTCATATATATATATATATATATATAAAAATGCGTCTCAGTGGTGTAGTGGTTAGCGTCGCTGACTACGAATTCATCGGCCCCGGGATCGAGACGTGGTGACGGCAGGGGGCGCGCAGCAAAACCCAGCTGTTCATATTTCTACATCCACATAATGAAAATTGGTTGCTGGATAAATGGGTACCCTGGGTAGCATAGTGGTCAAGACGCTGGACTGGTGGTGGGGCGTGGTTCGAATTCCACGTTAAGCTATAGGTCTAAAGTGGAGTGACAAGCTTGACCGTCAGAATGAACAATTCCGACCTATCATCTGATCTGATCCGGAAGCAAAACCAAGATGTATATATAATAATAATTAGTTTCAACACATTTTACATTTCGCAGTAGGAAAAAGTTTAGCGTCAAAGATAAAGCAGACGATGTCACTATGTCAGGTGACTATAGCAGGCTACAGCTGATGCTGCAGAAGAGGCTGTGTCGTGTAAATATTGGTGGTTCGTCTTTACCCTTCGGTCGTTGAATGTTATTGTCTAGGAATTAGGGAATCATTTTCAAAGGTGTATTACTTTACTGGCCATGTTCTTTAATGTAATTAATTTAAGATAAGTTAACAAACAATTATCCTAGTAAGGCACAGCAGATCATGGAAGTTAGGTTAATTTGCCTAAACCAGATTACAGTTGGCTAAGTAATATTTCAATTATTTTCCACAAAGTGAAGCTACAAGAAAGCTAAAACGAAGTTAGTTTACACAAATGTTAGGAATTTGGGTAAATATTTGGCTGGACACAGGGGCTACATTTTTTATCAAAATTACATTTTTCTAGTGTAGTTTTCTCTGCTTTGTTCGAATCTGATACCCATTTCTTGTGCAAATGAATAGAAGCTATTTTTTTTCCATTCCAAAATATGGAGTGTTTCTACTCATTTGCACGAGAAATGTGTGTAAAATTCCAACAAAGCTGAGAAAACTACACCAGGAAAATGTAATTCTGATAAAAAACTAGTTAACCTAACTAAATTAACTAACCTAACCTAACTAAATTAACTAACTAACAACTAAATTAACTAACTAACCAAATTAACTAACCTAACCTAACTAAATTAACTAACTTAACCTAACTAAATTAACTAACTTAACCTAACTAAATTAACTAACTTAACCTAACTAAATTAACTAACAACCTAACCAAATTAACTTAACCTAACCTAACCAAATTAACTTAATTTAGTTAGGTTAATTTGGTTAGGTTAGGTTAACTAACCTAACCAAATTAACTTAACCTAACCTAACCAAATTAACTAACCTAACCAAATTAACTAACCTAACCAAATTAACTAACCTAACCTAACCAAATTAACTAACCTAACCAAATTAACTAACCTAACCTAACCAAATTAACTAACCTAACCAAATTAACTAACCTAACCTAACTAAATTAACTAACCTAACAACCAAATTAACTAACCTGTGCAAATGTAAAGAAATAAGAATTTGTTTACATTATTTTGGAGTCATATTTTGTCATATTTGCACAGGAAATGAAGGTTATATTTCAACAGAGCACACCAAAATACACTAGAAAAATGTATTTTTTATTTCGACTTTAGGCCATGTCATTTTCGTTTTCATCATTTTTGCTTAAACTAACGAAAATATCATTACTTAACCTAAGCAATCATCAAGGGCATTCAGTTGGCCCAACCGGGCATTCAGTTGGCCCGACCGGGCATTCAGTTGGCCCGACCGGGCATTCAGTTGGCCCGACTGGGCATTCAGTTGGCCCGACTGGGCATTCAGTTGGCCCAACCGGGCATTCAGTTGGCCCAACCGGGCATTCAGTTGGCCCAACCGGGGGTTAAGGATGAGAGAATAATGCCGTAATTGATAGAAACATCCAATGCTTTCTCTTCATCTAGGGCACATGACGAATCAAGTTCTCAAAGTCAGAAACCACATAAACAGCACGTCATAATTCTATCACAAACACGACCAAACTGAATCCAATTAGAAAAGAAAATACAGAACAGAAACCAACCAATTAATTAAGTCGCAGAGTAGCGAAAAAATAGCCTAATCAGGAAAAATATTTTATGAAAAAAGTATATATTAGCCAAAATAGGAAATATTCACTATAAAAATGTTACTTGCAATTTTTTCTATAATCTTGCATTTCCACAAAAAATTATTAGTACCATTGTAAAGAGCATGAAAAATAGTGCTAGTGAAACACCACCTCTCATTTCTCGTTAGCCCCTGTGTCCAGCCAAATATTAACTGGAATTGGTAATTTAGTTTTTCATTTTGGGGGTTTTTGGTGAACCTTTGTGGTAATCCAGTGGTTCCCAAACTTTTATGGTAGCAACCCTGAATACAATATTGTTCTGACCTGGTGACCCTAAATGCTGGTACATGAAGTGTTAATGACCAATCATTTTGATATGTTATGTTTATAGTCATATAGTTTGATTGAGTCAGTCATTGAGAATTTCCGTCACGTGACCCTCAGGAACACCTTCCTGACCCTCACTTGGGTTGCAACCATGGGTTTGGGAACCACTGTGGTAATCGGATGTACCTAGAATTGCTTAACAAAAAGTTCAAATTCTTTCTTACTGAAACCAGGAGTGTGGTGTTGAAAAATTTCCCCGGAGCTGCAGTTGAGATTGATCCTGCATTTTGGAATTGTAACATGGTAAAAATTTTATAGTGGGCACACCAGGGGTCCTTTGGCCTATCTGAGTGTCTCCACTCTTGATATAAATAAACCATAAATACAGTTACATGCAAAATTAAGATCCAATTGATCTCTGCTAATTGCAGATTGTCACACATCTACTAGCTGTACATTAACTTCAAAACTTTGGATCTTGTGGATCATTCATCAGTACCACTACTGTACTAATTGTAGACACGTGGTTATCTATACAGCCATGTAGCCATATATCTACATAGCTACAACCTGAATAATATAATACAAGGTCTACAATTAAGATAAAAGGAGTAGGTGGGACTGTAAAGACTGTGTAGAGTATTTGAATCAGAGGTGGGGAGTCGGAGTCGGGAGTCGGGGCTTTTTTGAAGAGTCGGGAGTCGGTAAAAATGACCGACTCCCGACTCTTTGATTCAATTTCTATATGCCAACAATTTACCAGAATACTACTCTGCCCTAAATAAATATCTTCCTGAACTAATTCTAGATTCACATTTCCACATTTGATTTATTGTTCTGGTAAATCTTAGCAAATGAATTTCATATTTCTATTTTAGGATACTAGGTACCATATAAAAATTAGCAATATATTAATTATTAATTTAATTAGCCCCTATTAGTAATGAGTCGTGGGCCTAGTAGAAAATCAGCAGTCTTTCAATATTTTAAGCTAAATGAGGATGAAAGTATTTTTATTTGTCAAGTAGGAAAGGATGGTAAAGAGTGTAATGCAAAAATTAGTGCTTACACTGGGAAACATGCTAATGCTCCAACTAGAGCCTCAAACTTGAAACGCCATCTACGAAACAAACATCCCAATATTTATAAGGTTGTAGATCAGCATGATAAGGAAAGAGTCAGGAGTCGGGGTCGGTTTTTAAAAATACCAACTCGGGAGTCGGTTGTTTTTGGCCGACTCCCCATCCCTGATTTGAATGTACACCCATTCAAGGTCTCCCATTTAAAGGTGTCTATTAGGCAAGTGAACATAATGAGTCTTTCATATATCACATTGCTATGGGGGCACCACTCAGCAGAGAAATCTCTTTAAATGGGGGGTATAAAGACAGAGAGTACCCCCTAACCCAAGATGCTGCCTCCCTACATCCTATGGAAAAAATAGGTCCTGCTCCAACCAGAGTAGCCTAAACACAACCTAGGCTACATTGGAGATGGAAGACCTAGGCTAAAGATGAACCAGCCTAATTATTTGTCCATAAACAGGACTTCCATACTCTTTTGTTAAACAATTACAGTTGACATGTCAGCTTATTTAACCTAAATTTAATAAATGAAGGGAAATTTATGAATTTCTTACATTGAAATTTTATATAAGTTTTATTTCTTGACACCAATAATGAACATTTTTATTCCGGCTTCTTTCGTCTCGTGACTGCCTGTCGCCTCTGTTATTATGCTTATTAAGCTTATCCCGATCTTTTTCTTCTTTCCAAAACCATGTTGCCATTTCTAGCTATGGGTTGATTGCCTGTTACCCTCATCCGTTGGAAATTTCCAGCAGATTTCAGTGGAGAGTTAACGACAAAAGCCCTACGTTTTTTCGTTAGGGAGTTATGTATGTGTAGGTCTTCAAAAGGACCTCGTTATGTTTATTTGACTTCGGTATTTGCGCTGCCTAATGGTAAAGAAAGGAATTGCCTTACCTTATTATTTCGTTGGGCCTCGCTTCTGTTTCGATGTAGGGCCGCGGTACGATGGAGTTACACAACGAGTTACTCTGATGTAATTAATATAGACAGTCACTACACTTAAATACCTGAAGGAATAGGCCTATCTTTTTATAATTATTAGGTTTTATATTATGAGGATTTCACTCAGAATTTATAGGAAGATAAAGAACATCTTCCTTGCTTAAAGCATCGCTGTAACATAAGGAAGCTCCGAGCGAGCCGCTCATATAATCGTTGTCTTCATATTTTAGTATTTGCTGAATTTGTAAAGTTCGTTGACTCTTCTCTCGAAGTAATTTTCACGAGTCAGCAGTGGAAAATTTTGAACACGAAATAATAAATTTGGTTTTCTTGTTGTTATGCAGGCCCGATGCCTACATATGGATTCTATGTATGTATGTATGGCAATTATTTTCATTCCCAATAGGCTATGTTGCCAATCCCGAGTCAATTTTGTAGATATTTAATTCAATTAATTAATAATTTATATTTAATTAAGAAGTAAAGGCACCATATACGATACCATGTTGTAAGCATATAAAGTTTTTCCATAAACGGTAACTCCGTTACTTTAAAAAAGTAATGCGCCCAACACTATATATATATATATATATATATATATATATATATATATATATATATGCATTTAACTGCAATGACCACGAAGTATATAAATGAATAGAAACGACGTAAATAAGGAGCGTCTCTGCACACGGGGAAGAGAAATAACGAATAAATGAAAAATGAGGCAAACCGCCCGGGAATTGAACCCAGGGCCTTCCAATTGCCGGTTGGATGCGCTAGGTCCGTGGTGTAATGGTAGCGCATCCAACCGGCAATTGGAAGGCCCTGGGTTCAATTCCCGGGCGGTTCGCCTCATTTTTCATTTATTCGTTATTTCTCTTCCCCTGTGCAGAGACGCTCCTTATTTACGTCGTTTCTATTCATATATATATATATATATATATAAAATGCGTCTCAGTGGTGTAGTGGTTAGCGTCGCTGACTACGAATTCATCGGCCCCGGGATCGAGACGTGGTGACGGCAGGGGGCGCGCAGCAAAACCCAGCTGTTCATATTTCTACATCCACATAATGAAAATTGGTTGCTGGATAAATGGGTACCCTGGGTAGCATAGTGGTCAAGACGCTGGACTGGTGGTGGGGCGTGGTTCGAATTCCACGTTAAGCTATAGGTCTAAAGTGGAGTGACAAGCTTGACCGTCAGAATGAACAATTCCGACCTATCATCTGATCTGATCCGGAAGCAAAACCAAGATGTATATATAATAATAATTAGTTTCAACACATTTTACATTTCGCAGTAGGAAAAAGTGTTAGCGTCAAAGATAAAGCAGACGATGTCACTATGTCAGGTGACTATAGCAGGCTACAGCTGATGCTGCAGAAGAGGCTGAGTGTCGTGTAAATATTGGTGGTTCGTCTTTACCCTTCGGTCGTTGAATGTTATTGTCTAGGAATTAGGGAATCATTTTCAAAGGTGTATTACTTTACTGGCCATGTTCTTTAATGTAATTAATTTAAGATAAGTTAACAAACAATTATCCTAGTAAGGCACAGCAGATCATGGAAGTTAGGTTAATTTGCCTAAACCAGATTACAGTTGGCTAAGTAATATTTCAATTATTTTCCACAAAGTGAAGCTACAAGAAAGCTAAAACGAAGTTAGTTTACACAAATGTTAGGAATTTGGGTAAATATTTGGCTGGACACAGGGGCTACATTTTTTATCAAAATTACATTTTTCTAGTGTAGTTTTCTCTGCTTTGTTCGAATCTGATACCCATTTCTTGTGCAAATGAATAGAAGCTATTTTTTTTCCATTCCAAAATATGGAGTGTTTCTACTCATTTGCACGAGAAATGTGTGTAAAATTCCAACAAAGCTGAGAAAACTACACCAGGAAAATGTAATTCTGATAAAAAACTAGTTAACCTAACTAAATTAACTAACCTAACCTAACTAAATTAACTAACCTAACCTAACTAAATTAACTAACCTAACCAAATTAACTAACCTAACCTAACTAAATTAACTAACTTAACCTAACTAAATTAACTAACTTAACCTAACTAAATTAACTAACTTAACCTAACTAAATTAACTAACAACCTAACTAAATTAACTAAACCTAACCAAATTAACCTAACCTAACCAAATTAACTTAATTTAGTTAGGTTAATTTGGTTAGGTTAGGTTAACTAACCTAACCAAATTAACTTAACCTAACCTAACCAAATTAACTAACCTAACCAAATTAACTAACCTAACCTAACCAAATTAACTAACCTAACCTAACCAAATTAACTAACCTAACCAAATTAACTAACCTAACCTAACTAAATTAACTAACCTAACAACCAAATTAACTAACCTGTGCAAATGTAAAGAAATAAGAATTTGTTTACATTATTTTGGAGTCATATTTTGTCATATTTGCACAGGAAATGAAGGTTATATTTCAACAGAGCACACCAAAATACACTAGAAAAATGTATTTTTTATTTCGACTTTAGGCCATGTCATTTTCGTTTTCATCATTTTTGCTTAAACTAACGAAAATATCATTACTTAACCTAAGCAATCATCAAGGGCATTCAGTTGGCCCAACCGGGCATTCAGTTGGCCCGACCGGGCATTCAGTTGGCCCGACCGGGCATTCAGTTGGCCCGACTGGGCATTCAGTTGGCCCGACTGGGCATTCAGTTGGCCCAACCGGGCATTCAGTTGGCCCAACCGGGCATTCAGTTGGCCCAACCGGGGTTAAGGATGAGAGAATAATGCCGTAATTGATAGAAACATCCAATGCTTTCTCTTCATCTAGGGCACATGACGAATCAAGTTCTCAAAGTCAGAAACCACATAAACAGCACGTCATAATTCTATCACAAACACGACCAAACTGAATCCAATTAGAAAAGAAAATACAGAACAGAAACCAACCAATTAATTAAGTCGCAGAGTAGCGAAAAAATAGCCTAATCAGGAAAAATATTTTATGAAAAAAGTATATATTAGCCAAAATAGGAAATATTCACTATAAAAATGTTACTTGCAATTTTTTCTATAATCTTGCATTTCCACAAAAAATTATTAGTACCATTGTAAAGAGCATGAAAAATAGTGCTAGTGAAACACCACCTCTCATTTCTCGTTAGCCCCTGTGTCCAGCCAAATATTAACTGGAATTGGTAATTTAGTTTTTCATTTTGGGGGTTTTTGGTGAACCTTTGTGGTAATCCAGTGGTTCCCAAACTTTTATGGTAGCAACCCTGAATACAATATTGTTCTGACCTGGTGACCCTAAATGCTGGTACATGAAGTGTTAATGACCAATCATTTTGATATGTTATGTTTATAGTCATATAGTTTGATTGAGTCAGTCATTGAGAATTTCCGTCACGTGACCCTCAGGAACACCTTCCTGACCCTCACTTGGGTTGCAACCATGGGTTTGGGAACCACTGTGGTAATCGGATGTACCTAGAATTGCTTAACAAAAAGTTCAAATTCTTTCTTACTGAAACCAGGAGTGTGGTGTTGAAAAATTTCCCCGGAGCTGCAGTTGAGATTGATCCTGCATTTTGGAATTGTAACATGGTAAAAATTTTATAGTGGGCACACCAGGGGTCCTTTGGCCTATCTGAGTGTCTCCACTCTTGATATAAATAAACCATAAATACAGTTACATGCAAAATTAAGATCCAATTGATCTCTGCTAATTGCAGATTGTCACACATCTACTAGCTGTACATTAACTTCAAAACTTTGGATCTTGTGGATCATTCATCAGTACCACTACTGTACTAATTGTAGACACGTGGTTATCTATACAGCCATGTAGCCATATATCTACATAGCTACAACCTGAATAATATAATACAAGGTCTACAATTAAGATAAAAGGTAGGTGGGACTGTAAAGACTGTGTAGAGTATTTGAATCAGAGGTGGGGAGTCGGAGTCGGGAGTCGGGGCTTTTTGAAGAGTCGGGAGTCGGTAAAAATGACCGACTCCCGACTCTTTGATTCAATTTCTATATGCCAACAATTTACCAGAATACTACTCTGCCCTAAATAAATATCTTCCTGAACTAATTCTAGATTCACATTTCCACATTTGATTTATTGTTCTGGTAAATCTTAGCAAATGAATTTCATATTTCTATTTTAGGATACTAGGTACCATATAAAAATTAGCAATATATTAATTATTAATTTAATTAGCCCCTATTAGTAATGAGTCGTGGGCCTAGTAGAAAATCAGCAGTCTTTCAATATTTTAAGCTAAATGAGGATGAAAGTATTTTTATTTGTCAAGTAGGAAAGGATGGTAAAGAGTGTAATGCAAAAATTAGTGCTTACACTGGGAAACATGCTAATGCTCCAACTAGAGCCTCAAACTTGAAACGCCATCTACGAAACAAACATCCCAATATTTATAAGGTTGTAGATCAGCATGATAAGGAAAGAGTCAGGAGTCGGGGTCGGTTTTTAAAAATACCAACTCGGGAGTCGGTTGTTTTTGGCCGACTCCCCATCCCTGATTTGAATGTACACCCATTCAAGGTCTCCCATTTAAAGGTGTCTATTAGGCAAGTGAACATAATGAGTCTTTCATATATCACATTGCTATGGGGGCACCACTCAGCAGAGAAATCTCTTTAAATGGGGGGGTATAAAGACAGAGAGTACCCCCTAACCCAAGATGCTGCCTCCCTACATCCTATGGAAAAAATAGGTCCTGCTCCAACCAGAGTAGCCTAAACACAACCTAGGCTACATTGGAGATGGAAGACCTAGGCTAAAGATGAACCAGCCTAATTATTTGTCCATAAACAGGACTTCCATACTCTTTTGTTAAACAATTACAGTTGACATGTCAGCTTATTTAACCTAAATTTAATAAATGAAGGGAAATTTATGAATTTCTTACATTGAAATTTTATATAAGTTTTATTTCTTGACACCAATAATGAACATTTTTATTCCGGCTTCTTTCGTCTCGTGACTGCCTGTCGCCTCTGTTATTATGCTTATTAAGCTTATCCCGATCTTTTTCTTCTTTCCAAAACCATGTTGCCATTTCTAGCTATGGGTTGATTGCCTGTTACCCTCATCCGTTGGAAATTTCCAGCAGATTTCAGTGGAGAGTTAACGACAAAAGCCCTACGTTTTTTCGTTAGGGAGTTATGTATGTGTAGGTCTTCAAAAGGACCTCGTTATGTTTATTTGACTTCGGTATTTGCGCTGCCTAATGGTAAAGAAAGGAATTGCCTTACCTTATTATTTCGTTGGGCCTCGCTTCTGTTTCGATGTAGGGCCGCGGTACGATGGAGTTACACAACGAGTTACTCTGATGTAATTAATATAGACAGTCACTACACTTAAATACCTGAAGGAATAGGCCTATCTTTTATAATTATTAGGTTTTATATTATGAGGATTTCACTCAGAATTTATAGGAAGATAAAGAACATCTTCCTTGCTTAAAGCATCGCTGTAACATAAGGAAGCTCCGAGCGAGCCGCTCATATAATCGTTGTCTTCATATTTTAGTATTTGCTGAATTTGTAAAGTTCGTTGACTCTTCTCTCGAAGTAATTTTCACGAGTCAGCAGTGGAAAATTTTGAACACGAAATAATAAATTTGGTTTTCTTGTTGTTATGCAGGCCCGATGCCTACATATGGATTCTATGTATGTATGTATGGCAATTATTTTCATTCCCAATAGGCTATGTTGCCAATCCCGAGTCAATTTTGTAGATATTTAATTCAATTAATTAATAATTTATATTTAATTAAGAAGTAAAGGCACCATATACGATACCATGTTGTAAGCATATAAAGTTTTTCCATAAACGGTAACTCCGTTACTTTAAAAAAGTAATGCGCCCAACACTATATATATATAATATATATATATATATATAATATATATATATATATATATATATATATATATATATGCATTTAACTGCAATATAACGACGTAATAAGGAGCGTCTCTGCAACGGGGAAGAGAAATAACGAATAATGAAAAATGAGGCAAAACCGCCCGGGAATTGAACCCAGGGCCTTCCAATTGCCGGTTGGATGCGCTAGGTCCGTGGTGTAATGGTAGCGCATCCAACCGGCAATTGGAAGGCCCTGGGTTCAATTCCCGGGCGGTTCGCCTCATTTTTCATTTATTCGTTATTTCTCTTCCCCTGTGCAGAGACGCTCCTTATTTACGTCGTTTCTATTCATATATATATATATATATATATAAATGCGTCTCAGTGGTGTAGTGGTTAGCGTCGCTGACTACGAATTCATCGGCCCGGGATCGAGACGTGGTGACGGCAGGGGGCGCGCAGCAAAACCCAGCTGTTCATATTTCTACATCCACATAATGAAAATTGGTTGCTGGATAAATGGGTACCCTGGGTAGCATAGTGGTCAAGACGCTGGACTGGTGGTGGGGCGTGGTTCGAATTCCACGTTAAGCTATAGGTCTAAAGTGGAGTGACAAGCTTGACCGTCAGAATGAACAATTCCGACCTATCATCTGATCTGATCCGGAAGCAAAACCAAGATGTATATATAATAATAATTAGTTTCAACACATTTTACATTTCGCAGTAGGAAAAAGTGTTAGCGTCAAAGATAAAGCAGACGATGTCACTATGTCAGGTGACTATAGCAGGCTACAGCTGATGCTGCAGAAGAGGCTGAGTGTCGTGTAAATATTGGTGGTTCGTCTTTACCCTTCGGTCGTTGAATGTTATTGTCTAGGAATTAGGGAATCATTTTCAAAGGTGTATTACTTTACTGGCCATGTTCTTTAATGTAATTAATTTAAGATAAGTTAACAAACAATTATCCTAGTAAGGCACAGCAGATCATGGAAGTTAGGTTAATTTGCCTAAACCAGATTACAGTTGGCTAAGTAATATTTCAATTATTTTCCACAAAGTGAAGCTACAAGAAAGCTAAAACGAAGTTAGTTTACACAAATGTTAGGAATTTGGGTAAATATTTGGCTGGACACAGGGGCTACATTTTTTATCAAAATTACATTTTTCTAGTGTAGTTTTCTCTGCTTTGTTCGAATCTGATACCCATTTCTTGTGCAAATGAATAGAAGCTATTTTTTTTCCATTCCAAAATATGGAGTGTTTCTACTCATTTGCACGAGAAATGTGTGTAAAATTCCAACAAAGCTGAGAAAACTACACCAGGAAAATGTAATTCTGATAAAAAACTAGTTAACCTAACTAAATTAACTAACCTAACCTAACTAAATTAACTAACCTAACCTAACTAAATTAACTAACCTACCAAATTAACAACCTAACCTAACTAATTACTAACTTAACCTAACTAAATTAACTAACTTAACCTAACTAAATTAACTAACTTAACCTAACTAAATTAACTAACTTAACCTAACTAAATTAACTAACAACCTAACCAAATTAACTTAACCTAACCTAACCAAATTAACTTAATTTAGTTAGGTTAATTTGGTTAGGTTAGGTTAACTAACCTAACCAAATTAACTTAACCTAACCTAACCAAATTAACTAACCTAACCAAATTAACTAACCTAACCAAATTAACTAACCTAACCTAACCAAATTAACTAACCTAACCAAATTAACTAACCTAACCTAACCAAATTAACTAACTAACCAAATTAACTAACCTAACCTAACTAAATTAACTAACCTAACAACCAATTAACTAACCTGTGCAAATGTAAAGAAATAAGAATTTGTTTACATTATTTTGGAGTCATATTTTGTCATATTTGCACAGGAAATGAAGGTTATATTTCAACAGAGCACACACAAAATACACTAGAAAAATGTATTTTTTATTTCGACTTTAGGCCATGTCATTTTCGTTTTCATCATTTTTGCTTAAACTAACGAAAATATCATTACTTAACCTAAGCAATCATCAAGGGCATTCAGTTGGCCCAACCGGGCATTCAGTTGGCCCGACCGGGCATTCAGTTGGCCCGACCGGGCATTCAGTTGGCCCGACTGGGCATTCAGTTGGCCCGACTGGGCATTCAGTTGGCCCAACCGGGCATTCAGTTGGCCCAACCGGGCATTCAGTTGGCCCAACCGGGGGTTAAGGATGAGAGAATAATGCCGTAATTGATAGAAACATCCAATGCTTTCTCTTCATCTAGGGCACATGACGAATCAAGTTCTCAAAGTCAGAAACCACATAAACAGCACGTCATAATTCTATCACAAACACGACCAAACTGAATCCAATTAGAAAAGAAAATACAGAACAGAAACCAACCAATTAATTAAGTCGCAGAGTAGCGAAAAAATAGCCTAATCAGGAAAAATATTTTATGAAAAAAGTATATATTAGCCAAAATAGGAAATATTCACTATAAAAATGTTACTTGCAATTTTTTCTATAATCTTGCATTTCCACAAAAAATTATTAGTACCATTGTAAAGAGCATGAAAAATAGTGCTAGTGAAACACCACCTCTCATTTCTCGTTAGCCCCTGTGTCCAGCCAAATATTAACTGGAATTGGTAATTTAGTTTTTCATTTTGGGGGTTTTTGGTGAACCTTTGTGGTAATCCAGTGGTTCCCAAACTTTTATGGTAGCAACCCTGAATACAATATTGTTCTGACCTGGTGACCCTAAATGCTGGTACATGAAGTGTTAATGACCAATCATTTTGATATGTTATGTTTATAGTCATATAGTTTGATTGAGTCAGTCATTGAGAATTTCCGTCACGTGACCCTCAGGAACACCTTCCTGACCCTCACTTGGGTTGCAACCATGGGTTTGGGAACCACTGTGGTAATCGGATGTACCTAGAATTGCTTAACAAAAAGTTCAAATTCTTTCTTACTGAAACCAGGAGTGTGGTGTTGAAAAATTTCCCCGGAGCTGCAGTTGAGATTGATCCTGCATTTTGGAATTGTAACATGGTAAAAATTTTATAGTGGGCACACCAGGGGTCCTTTGGCCTATCTGAGTGTCTCCACTCTTGATATAAATAAACCATAAATACAGTTACATGCAAAATTAAGATCCAATTGATCTCTGCTAATTGCAGATTGTCACACATCTACTAGCTGTACATTAACTTCAAAACTTTGGATCTTGTGGATCATTCATCAGTACCACTACTGTACTAATTGTAGACACGTGGTTATCTATACAGCCATGTAGCCATATATCTACATAGCTACAACCTGAATAATATAATACAAGGTCTACAATTAAGATAAAAGGAGTAGGTGGGACTGTAAAGACTGTGTAGAGTATTTGAATCAGAGGTGGGGAGTCGGAGTCGGGAGTCGGGGCTTTTTTGAAGAGTCGGGAGTCGGTAAAAATGACCGACTCCCGACTCTTTGATTCAATTTCTATATGCCAACAATTTACCAGAATACTACTCTGCCCTAAATAAATATCTTCCTGAACTAATTCTAGATTCACATTTCCACATTTGATTTATTGTTCTGGTAAATCTTAGCAAATGAATTTCATATTTCTATTTTAGGATACTAGGTACCATATAAAAATTAGCAATATATTAATTATTAATTTAATTAGCCCCTATTAGTAATGAGTCGTGGGCCTAGTAGAAAATCAGCAGTCTTTCAATATTTTAAGCTAAATGAGGATGAAAGTATTTTTATTTGTCAAGTAGGAAAGGATGGTAAAGAGTGTAATGCAAAAATTAGTGCTTACACTGGGAAACATGCTAATGCTCCAACTAGAGCCTCAAACTTGAAACGCCATCTACGAAACAAACATCCCAATATTTATAAGGTTGTAGATCAGCATGATAAGGAAAGAGTCAGGAGTCGGGGTCGGTTTTTAAAAATACCAACTCGGGAGTCGGTTGTTTTTGGCCGACTCCCCATCCCTGATTTGAATGTACACCCATTCAAGGTCTCCCATTTAAAGGTGTCTATTAGGCAAGTGAACATAATGAGTCTTTCATATATCACATTGCTATGGGGGCACCACTCAGCAGAGAAATCTCTTTAAATGGGGGGGTATAAAGACAGAGAGTACCCCCTAACCCAAGATGCTGCCTCCCTACATCCTATGGAAAAAATAGGTCCTGCTCCAACCAGAGTAGCCTAAACACAACCTAGGCTACATTGGAGATGGAAGACCTAGGCTAAAGATGAACCAGCCTAATTATTTGTCCATAAACAGGACTTCCATACTCTTTTGTTAAACAATTACAGTTGACATGTCAGCTTATTTAACCTAAATTTAATAAATGAAGGGAAATTTATGAATTTCTTACATTGAAATTTTATATAAGTTTTATTTCTTGACACCAATAATGAACATTTTTATTCCGGCTTCTTTCGTCTCGTGACTGCCTGTCGCCTCTGTTATTATGCTTATTAAGCTTATCCCGATCTTTTTCTTCTTTCCAAAACCATGTTGCCATTTCTAGCTATGGGTTGATTGCCTGTTACCCTCATCCGTTGGAAATTTCCAGCAGATTTCAGTGGAGAGTTAACGACAAAAGCCCTACGTTTTTTCGTTAGGGAGTTATGTATGTGTAGGTCTTCAAAAGGACCTCGTTATGTTTATTTGACTTCGGTATTTGCGCTGCCTAATGGTAAAGAAAGGAATTGCCTTACCTTATTATTTCGTTGGGCCTCGCTTCTGTTTCGATGTAGGGCCGCGGTACGATGGAGTTACACAACGAGTTACTCTGATGTAATTAATATAGACAGTCACTACACTTAAATACCTGAAGGAATAGGCCTATCTTTTTATAATTATTAGGTTTTATATTATGAGGATTTCACTCAGAATTTATAGGAAGATAAAGAACATCTTCCTTGCTTAAAGCATCGCTGTAACATAAGGAAGCTCCGAGCGAGCCGCTCATATAATCGTTGTCTTCATATTTTAGTATTTGCTGAATTTGTAAAGTTCGTTGACTCTTCTCTCGAAGTAATTTTCACGAGTCAGCAGTGGAAAATTTTGAACACGAAATAATAAATTTGGTTTTCTTGTTGTTATGCAGGCCCGATGCCTACATATGGATTCTATGTATGTATGTATGGCAATTATTTTCATTCCCAATAGGCTATGTTGCCAATCCCGAGTCAATTTTGTAGATATTTAATTCAATTAATTAATAATTTATATTTAATTAAGAAGTAAAGGCACCATATACGATACCATGTTGTAAGCATATAAAGTTTTTCCATAAACGGTAACTCCGTTACTTTAAAAAAGTAATGCGCCCAACACTATATATATAATATATATATATATATATATATATATATATATATATGCATTTAACTGCAATGACCACGAAGTATATAAATGAATAGAAACGACGTAAATAAGGAGCGTCTCTGCACACGGGGAAGAGAAATAACGAATAAATGAAAAATGAGGCAAACCGCCCGGGAATTGAACCCAGGGCCTTCCAATTGCCGGTTGGATGCGCTAGGTCCGTGGTGTAATGGTAGCGCATCCAACCGGCAATTGGAAGGCCCTGGGTTCAATTCCCGGGCGGTTCGCCTCATTTTTCATTTATTCGTTATTTCTCTTCCCCTGTGCAGAGACGCTCCTTATTTACGTCGTTTCTATTCATATATATATATATATATATATATATAAAATGCGTCTCAGTGGTGTAGTGGTTAGCGTCGCTGACTACGAATTCATCGGCCCCGGGATCGAGACGTGGTGACGGCAGGGGGCGCGCAGCAAAACCCAGCTGTTCATATTTCTACATCCACATAATGAAAATTGGTTGCTGGATAAATGGGTACCCTGGGTAGCATAGTGGTCAAGACGCTGGACTGGTGGTGGGGCGTGGTTCGAATTCCACGTTAAGCTATAGGTCTAAAGTGGAGTGACAAGCTTGACCGTCAGAATGAACAATTCCGACCTATCATCTGATCTGATCCGGAAGCAAAACCAAGATGTATATATAATAATAATTAGTTTCAACACATTTTACATTTCGCAGTAGGAAAAAGTGTTAGCGTCAAAGATAAAGCAGACGATGTCACTATGTCAGGTGACTATAGCAGGCTACAGCTGATGCTGCAGAAGAGGCTGAGTGTCGTGTAAATATTGGTGGTTCGTCTTTACCCTTCGGTCGTTGAATGTTATTGTCTAGGAATTAGGGAATCATTTTCAAAGGTGTATTACTTTACTGGCCATGTTCTTTAATGTAATTAATTTAAGATAAGTTAACAAACAATTATCCTAGTAAGGCACAGCAGATCATGGAAGTTAGGTTAATTTGCCTAAACCAGATTACAGTTGGCTAAGTAATATTTCAATTATTTTCCACAAAGTGAAGCTACAAGAAAGCTAAAACGAAGTTAGTTTACACAAATGTTAGGAATTTGGGTAAATATTTGGCTGGACACAGGGGCTACATTTTTTATCAAAATTACATTTTTCTAGTGTAGTTTTCTCTGCTTTGTTCGAATCTGATACCCATTTCTTGTGCAAATGAATAGAAGCTATTTTTTTTCCATTCCAAAATATGGAGTGTTTCTACTCATTTGCACGAGAAATGTGTGTAAAATTCCAACAAAGCTGAGAAAACTACACCAGGAAAATGTAATTCTGATAAAAAACTAGTTAACCTAACTAAATTAACTAACCTAACCTAACTAAATTAACTAACCTAACCTAACTAAATTAACTAACCTAACCAAATTAACTAACCTAACCTAACTAAATTAACTAACTTAACCTAACTAAATTAACTAACTTAACCTAACTAAATTAACTAACAACCTAACCAAATTAACTTAACCTAACCTAACCAAATTAACTTAATTTAGTTAGGTTAATTTGGTTAGGTTAGGTTAACTAACCTAACCAAATTAACTTAACCTAACCTAACCAAATTAACTAACCTAACCAAATTAACTAACCTAACCAAATTAACTAACCTAACCTAACCAAATAACCTAACCTAACCAAATTAACTAACCTAACCAAATTAACTAACCTAACCTAACTAAATTAACTAACCTAACAACCAAATTAACTAAACCTGTGCAAATGTAAAGAAATAAGAATTTGTTTACATTATTTTGGAGTCATATTTTGTCATATTTGCACAGGAAATGAAGGTTATATTTCAACAGAGCACACCAAAATACACTAGAAAAATGTATTTTTTATTTCGACTTTAGGCCATGTCATTTTCGTTTTCATCATTTTTGCTTAAACTAACGAAAATATCATTACTTAACCTAAGCAATCATCAAGGGCATTCAGTTGGCCCAACCGGGCATTCAGTTGGCCCGACCGGGCATTCAGTTGGCCCGACCGGGCATTCAGTTGGCCCGACTGGCATTCAGTTGGCCCGACTGGGCATTCAGTTGGCCAACCGGGCATTCAGTTGGCCCAACCGGGCATTCAGTTGGCCCAACCGGGGGTTAAGGATGAGAGAATAATGCCGTAATTGATAGAAACATCCAATGCTTTCTCTTCATCTAGGGCACATGACGAATCAAGTTCTCAAAGTCAGAAACCACATAAACAGCACGTCATA
The DNA here is from genome assembly GCA_023014485.1 of Bathynomus jamesi. Lineage (NCBI taxonomy): Eukaryota > Metazoa > Arthropoda > Malacostraca > Isopoda > Cirolanidae > Bathynomus > Bathynomus jamesi. The sequence goes on along the minus strand of JAJOZX010004842.1, from coordinate 317,524 downwards.
ATTCTATCACAAACACGACCAAACTGAATCCAATTAGAAAAGAAAATACAGAACAGAAACCAACCAATTAATTAAGTCGCAGAGTAGCGAAAAAATAGCCTAATCAGGAAAAATATTTATGAAAAAAGTATATATTAGCCAAAATAGGAAATATTCACTATAAAAATGTTACTTGCAATTTTTTATAATCTTGCATTTCACAAAAAATTATTAGTACCATTGTAAAGAGCATGAAAAATAGTGCTAGTGAAACACCACCTCTCATTTCTCGTTAGCCCCTGTGTCCAGCCAAATATTAACTGGAATTGGTAATTTAGTTTTTCATTTTGGGGGTTTTTGGTGAACCTTTGTGGTAATCCAGTGGTTCCCAAACTTTTATGGTAGCAACCCTGAATACAATATTGTTCTGACCTGGTGACCCTAAATGCTGGTACATGAAGTGTTAATGACCAATCATTTTGATATGTTATGTTTATAGTCATATAGTTTGATTGAGTCAGTCATTGAGAATTTCCGTCACGTGACCCTCAGGAACACCTTCCTGACCCTCACTTGGGTTGCAACCATGGGTTTGGGAACCACTGTGGTAATCGGATGTACCTAGAATTGCTTAACAAAAAGTTCAAATTCTTTCTTACTGAAACCAGGAGTGTGGTGTTGAAAAATTTCCCCGGAGCTGCAGTTGAGATTGATCCTGCATTTGGAATTGTAACATGGTAAAAATTTTATAGTGGGCACACCAGGGGTCCTTTGGCCTATCTGAGTGTCTCCACTCTTGATATAAATAAACCATAAATACAGTTACATGCAAAATTAAGATCCAATTGATCTCTGCTAATTGCAGATTGTCACACATCTACTAGCTGTACATTAACTTCAAAACTTTGGATCTTGTGGATCATTCATCAGTACCACTACTGTACTAATTGTAGACACGTGGTTATCTATACAGCCATGTAGCCATATATCTACATAGCTACAACCTGAATAATATAATACAAGGTCTACAATTAAGATAAAAGGAGTAGGTGGGACTGTAAAGACTGTGTAGAGTATTTGAATCAGAGGTGGGGAGTCGGAGTCGGGAGTCGGGGCTTTTTTGAAGAGTCGGGAGTGGAGTCGGGAGTCGGTAAAAATGACCGACTCCCGACTCTTTGATTCAATTTCTATATGCCAACAATTTACCAGAATACTACTCTGCCCTAAATAAATATCTTCCTGAACTAATTCTAGATTCACATTTCCACATTTGATTTATTGTTCTGGTAAATCTTAGCAAATGAATTTCATATTTCTATTTTAGGATACTAGGTACCATATAAAAATTAGCAATATATTAATTATTAATTTAATTAGCCCCTATTAGTAATGAGTCGTGGGCCTAGTAGAAAATCAGCAGTCTTTCAATATTTTAAGCTAAATGAGGATGAAAGTATTTTTATTTGTCAAGTAGGAAAGGATGGTAAAGAGTGTAATGCAAAAATTAGTGCTTACACTGGGAAACATGCTAATGCTCCAACTAGAGCCTCAAACTTGAAACGCCATCTACGAAACAAACATCCCAATATTTATAAGGTTGTAGATCAGCATGATAAGGAAAGAGTCAGGAGTCGGGGTCGGTTTTTAAAAATACCAACTCGGGAGTCGGTTGTTTTTGGCCGACTCCCCATCCCTGATTTGAATGTACACCATTCAAGGTCTCCCATTTAAAGGTGTCTATTAGGCAAGTGAACATAATGAGTCTTTCATATATCACATTGCTATGGGGGCACCACTCAGCAGAGAAATCTCTTTAAATGGGGGGGTATAAAGACAGAGAGTACCCCCTAACCCAAGATGCTGCCTCCCTACATCCTATGGAAAAAATAGGTCCTGCTCCAACCAGAGTAGCCTAAACACAACCTAGGCTACATTGGAGATGGAAGACCTAGGCTAAAGATGAACCAGCCTAATTATTTGTCCATAAACAGGACTTCCATACTCTTTTGTTAAACAATTACAGTTGACATGTCAGCTTATTTAACCTAAATTTAATAAATGAAGGGAAATTTATGAATTTCTTACATTGAAATTTTATATAAGTTTTATTTCTTGACACCAATAATGAACATTTTTATTCCGGCTTCTTTCGTCTCGTGACTGCCTGTCGCCTCTGTTATTATGCTTATTAAGCTTATCCCGATCTTTTTCTTTTCCAAAACCATGTTGCCATTTCTAGCTATGGGTTGATTGCCTGTTACCCTCATCCGTTGGAAATTTCCAGCAGATTTCAGTGGAGAGTTAACGACAAAAGCCCTACGTTTTTTCGTTAGGGAGTTATGTATGTGTAGGTCTTCAAAAGGACCTCGTTATGTTTATTTGACTTCGGTATTTGCGCTGCCTAATGGTAAAGAAAGGAATTGCCTTACCTTATTATTTCGTTGGGCCTCGCTTCTGTTTCGATGTAGGGCCGCGGTACGATGGAGTTACACAACGAGTTACTCTGATGTAATTAATATAGACAGTCACTACACTTAAATACCTGAAGGAATAGGCCTATCTTTTTATAATTATTAGGTTTTATATTATGAGGATTTCACTCAGAATTTATAGGAAGATAAAGAACATCTTCCTTGCTTAAAGCATCGCTGTAACATAAGGAAGCTCCGAGCGAGCCGCTCATATAATCGTTGTCTTCATATTTTAGTATTTGCTGAATTTGTAAAGTTCGTTGACTCTTCTCTCGAAGTAATTTTCACGAGTCAGCAGTGGAAAATTTTGAACACGAAATAATAAATTTGGTTTTCTTGTTGTTATGCAGGCCCGATGCCTACATATGGATTCTATGTATGTATGTATGGCAATTATTTTCATTCCCAATAGGCTATGTTGCCAATCCCGAGTCAATTTTGTAGATATTTAATTCAATTAATTAATAATTTATATTTAATTAAGAAGTAAAGGCACCATATACGATACCATGTTGTAAGCATATAAAGTTTTTCCATAAACGGTAACTCCGTTACTTTAAAAAAGTAATGCGCCCACAATATATATAATATATATATATATATATATATATATATATATATATGCATTTAACTGCAATGACCACGAAGTATATAAATGAATAGAAACGACGTAAATAAGGAGCGTCTCTGCACACGGGGAAGAGAAATAACGAATAAATGAAAAATGAGGCAAACCGCCCGGGAATTGAACCCAGGGCCTTCCAATTGCCGGTTGGATGCGCTAGGTCCGTGGTGTAATGGTAGCGCATCCAACCGGCAATTGGAAGGCCCTGGGTTCAATTCCCGGGCGGTTCGCCTCATTTTTCATTTATTCGTTATTTCTCTTCCCCTGTGCAGAGACGCTCCTTATTTACGTCGTTTCTATTCATATATATATATATATATATATAAAATGCGTCTCAGTGGTGTAGTGGTTAGCGTCGCTGACTACGAATTCATCGGCCCCGGGATCGAGACGTGGTGACGGCAGGGGGCGCGCAGCAAAACCCAGCTGTTCATATTTCTACATCCACATAATGAAAATTGGTTGCTGGATAAATGGGTACCCTGGGTAGCATAGTGGTCAAGACGCTGGACTGGTGGTGGGGCGTGGTTCGAATTCCACGTTAAGCTATAGGTCTAAAGTGGAGTGACAAGCTTGACCGTCAGAATGAACAATTCCGACCTATCATCTGATCTGATCCGGAAGCAAAACCAAGATGTATATATAATAATAATTAGTTTCAACACATTTTACATTTCGCAGTAGGAAAAAGTTTAGCGTCAAAGATAAAGCAGACGATGTCACTATGTCAGGTGACTATAGCAGGCTACAGCTGATGCTGCAGAAGAGGCTGAGTGTCGTGTAAATATTGGTGGTTCGTCTTTACCCTTCGGTCGTTGAATGTTATTGTCTAGGAATTAGGGAATCATTTTCAAAGGTGTATTACTTTACTGGCCATGTTCTTTAATGTAATTAATTTAAGATAAGTTAACAAACAATTATCCTAGTAAGGCACAGCAGATCATGGAAGTTAGGTTAATTTGCCTAAACCAGATTACAGTTGGCTAAGTAATATTTCAATTATTTTCCACAAAGTGAAGCTACAAGAAAGCTAAAACGAAGTTAGTTTACACAAATGTTAGGAATTTGGGTAAATATTTGGCTGGACACAGGGGCTACATTTTTTATCAAAATTACATTTTTCTAGTGTAGTTTTCTCTGCTTTGTTCGAATCTGATACCCATTTCTTGTGCAAATGAATAGAAGCTATTTTTTTTCCATTCCAAAATATGGAGTGTTTCTACTCATTTGCACGAGAAATGTGTGTAAAATTCCAACAAAGCTGAGAAAACTACACCAGGAAAATGTAATTCTGATAAAAAACTAGTTAACCTAACTAAATTAACTAACCTAACCTAACTAAATTAACTAACCTAACCTAACTAAATTAACTAACCTAACCAAATTAACTAACCTAACCTAACTAAATTAACTAACTTAACCTAACTAAATTAACTAACTTAACCTAACTAAATTAACTAACTTAACCTAACTAAATTAACTAACTTAACCTAACTAAATTAACTAACAACCTAACCAAATTAACTTAACCTAACCTAACCAAATTAACTTAATTTAGTTAGGTTAATTTGGTTAGGTTAGGTTAACTAACCTAACCAAATTAACTTAACCTAACCTAACCAAATTAACTAACCTAACCAAATTAACTAACCTAACCAAATTAACTAACCTAACCTAACCAAATTAACTAACCTAACCAAATTAACTAACCTAACCTAACCAAATTAACTAACCTAACCAAATTAACTAACCTAACCTAACTAAATTAACTAACCTAACAACCAAATTAACTAACCTGTGCAAATGTAAAGAAATAAGAATTTGTTTACATTATTTTGGAGTCATATTTTGTCATATTTGCACAGGAAATGAAGGTTATATTTCAACAGAGCACACCAAAATACACTAGAAAAATGTATTTTTTATTTCGACTTTAGGCCATGTCATTTTCGTTTTCATCATTTTTGCTTAAACTAACGAAAATATCATTACTTAACCTAAGCAATCATCAAGGGCATTCAGTTGGCCCAACCGGGCATTCAGTTGGCCCGACCGGGCATTCAGTTGGCCCGACCGGGCATTCAGTTGGCCCGACTGGGCATTCAGTTGGCCCGACTGGGCATTCAGTTGGCCCAACCGGGCATTCAGTTGGCCCAACCGGGCATTCAGTTGGCCCAACCGGGGTTAAGGATGAGAGAATAATGCCGTAATTGATAGAAACATCCAATGCTTTCTCTTCATCTAGGGCACATGACGAATCAAGTTCTCAAAGTCAGAAACCACATAAACAGCACGTCATAATTCTATCACAAACACGACCAAACTGAATCCAATTAGAAAAGAAAATACAGAACAGAAACCAACCAATTAATTAAGTCGCAGAGTAGCGAAAAAATAGCCTAATCAGGAAAAATATTTTATGAAAAAAGTATATATTAGCCAAAATAGGAAATATTCACTATAAAAATGTTACTTGCAATTTTTTCTATAATCTTGCATTTCCACAAAAAATTATTAGTACCATTGTAAAGAGCATGAAAAATAGTGCTAGTGAAACACCACCTCTCATTTCTCGTTAGCCCCTGTGTCCAGCCAAATATTAACTGGAATTGGTAATTTAGTTTTTCATTTTGGGGGTTTTTGGTGAACCTTTGTGGTAATCCAGTGGTTCCCAAACTTTTATGGTAGCAACCCTGAATACAATATTGTTCTGACCTGGTGACCCTAAATGCTGGTACATGAAGTGTTAATGACCAATCATTTTGATATGTTATGTTTATAGTCATATAGTTTGATTGAGTCAGTCATTGAGAATTTCCGTCACGTGACCCTCAGGAACACCTTCCTGACCCTCACTTGGGTTGCAACCATGGGTTTGGGAACCACTGTGGTAATCGGATGTACCTAGAATTGCTTAACAAAAAGTTCAAATTCTTTCTTACTGAAACCAGGAGTGTGGTGTTGAAAAATTTCCCCGGAGCTGCAGTTGAGATTGATCCTGCATTTTGGAATTGTAACATGGTAAAAATTTTATAGTGGGCACACCAGGGGTCCTTTGGCCTATCTGAGTGTCTCCACTCTTGATATAAATAAACCATAAATACAGTTACATGCAAAATTAAGATCCAATTGATCTCTGCTAATTGCAGATTGTCACACATCTACTAGCTGTACATTAACTTCAAAACTTTGGATCTTGTGGATCATTCATCAGTACCACTACTGTACTAATTGTAGACACGTGGTTATCTATACAGCCATGTAGCCATATATCTACATAGCTACAACCTGAATAATATAATACAAGGTCTACAATTAAGATAAAAGGAGTAGGTGGGACTGTAAAGACTGTGTAGAGTATTTGAATCAGAGGTGGGGAGTCGGAGTCGGGAGTCGGGGCTTTTTTGAAGAGTCGGGAGTCGGGAGTCGGTAAAAATGACCGACTCCCGACTCTTTGATTCAATTTCTATATGCCAACAATTTACCAGAATACTACTCTGCCCTAAATAAATATCTTCCTGAACTAATTCTAGATTCACATTTCCACATTTGATTTATTGTTCTGGTAAATCTTAGCAAATGAATTTCATATTTCTATTTTAGGATACTAGGTACCATATAAAAATTAGCAATATATTAATTATTAATTTAATTAGCCCCTATTAGTAATGAGTCGTGGGCCTAGTAGAAAATCAGCAGTCTTTCAATATTTTAAGCTAAATGAGGATGAAAGTATTTTTATTTGTCAAGTAGGAAAGGATGGTAAAGAGTGTAATGCAAAAATTAGTGCTTACACTGGGAAACATGCTAATGCTCCAACTAGAGCCTCAAACTTGAAACGCCATCTACGAAACAAACATCCCAATATTTATAAGGTTGTAGATCAGCATGATAAGGAAAGAGTCAGGAGTCGGGGTCGGTTTTTAAAAATACCAACTCGGGAGTCGGTTGTTTTTGGCCGACTCCCCATCCCTGATTTGAATGTACACCCATTCAAGGTCTCCCATTTAAAGGTGTCTATTAGGCAAGTGAACATAATGAGTCTTTCATATATCACATTGCTATGGGGGCACCACTCAGCAGAGAAATCTCTTTAAATGGGGGGTATAAAGACAGAGAGTACCCCCTAACCCAAGATGCTGCCTCCCTACATCCTATGGAAAAAATAGGTCCTGCTCCAACCAGAGTAGCCTAAACACAACCTAGGCTACATTGGAGATGGAAGACCTAGGCTAAAGATGAACCAGCCTAATTATTTGTCCATAAACAGGACTTCCATACTCTTTTGTTAAACAATTACAGTTGACATGTCAGCTTATTTAACCTAAATTTAATAAATGAAGGGAAATTTATGAATTTCTTACATTGAAATTTTATATAAGTTTTATTTCTTGACACCAATAATGAACATTTTTATTCCGGCTTCTTTCGTCTCGTGACTGCCTGTCGCCTCTGTTATTATGCTTATTAAGCTTATCCCGATCTTTTTTTCTTTCCAAAACCATGTTGCCATTTCTAGCTATGGGTTGATTGCCTGTTACCCTCATCCGTTGGAAATTTCCAGCAGATTTCAGTGGAGAGTTAACGACAAAAGCCCTACGTTTTTTCGTTAGGGAGTTATGTATGTGTAGGTCTTCAAAAGGACCTCGTTATGTTTATTTGACTTCGGTATTTGCGCTGCCTAATGGTAAAGAAAGGAATTGCCTTACCTTATTATTTCGTTGGGCCTCGCTTCTGTTTCGATGTAGGGCCGCGGTACGATGGAGTTACACAACGAGTTACTCTGATGTAATTAATATAGACAGTCACTACACTTAAATACCTGAAGGAATAGGCCTATCTTTTTATAATTATTAGGTTTTATATTATGAGGATTTCACTCAGAATTTATAGGAAGATAAAGAACATCTTCCTTGCTTAAAGCATCGCTGTAACATAAGGAAGCTCCGAGCGAGCCGCTCATATAATCGTTGTCTTCATATTTTAGTATTTGCTGAATTTGTAAAGTTCGTTGACTCTTCTCTCGAAGTAATTTTCACGAGTCAGCAGTGGAAAATTTTGAACACGAAATAATAAATTTGGTTTTCTTGTTGTTATGCAGGCCCGATGCCTACATATGGATTCTATGTATGTATGTATGGCAATTATTTTCATTCCCAATAGGCTATGTCGCCAATCCCGAGTCAATTTTGTAGATATTTAATTCAATTAATTAATAATTTATATTTAATTAAGAAGTAAAGGCACCATATACGATACCATGTTGTAAGCATATAAAGTTTTTCCATAAACGGTAACTCCGTTACTTTAAAAAAGTAATGCGCCCAACACTATATATATATATATATATATATATATATATATATATGCATTTAACTGCAATGACCACGAAGTATATAAATGAATAGAAACGACGTAAATAAGGAGCGTCTCTGCACACGGGGAAGAGAAATAACGAATAAATGAAAAATGAGGCGAACCGCCCGGGAATTGAACCCAGGGCCTTCCAATTGCCGGTTGGATGCGCTAGGTCCGTGGTGTAATGGTAGCGCATCCAACCGGCAATTGGAAGGCCCTGGGTTCAATTCCCGGGCGGTTCGCCTCATTTTTCATTTATTCGTTATTTCTCTTCCCCTGTGCAGAGACGCTCCTTATTTACGTCGTTTCTATTCATATATATATATATATATATATATATATATATAAATGCGTCTCAGTGGTGTAGTGGTTAGCGTCGCTGACTACGAATTCATCGGCCCCGGGATCGAGACGTGGTGACGGCAGGGGGCGCGCAGCAAAACCCAGCTGTTCATATTTCTACATCCACATAATGAAAATTGGTTGCTGGATAAATGGGTACCCTGGGTAGCATAGTGGTCAAGACGCTGGACTGGTGGTGGGGCGTGGTTCGAATTCCACGTTAAGCTATAGGTCTAAAGTGGAGTGACAAGCTTGACCGTCAGAATGAACAATTCCGACCTATCATCTGATCTGATCCGGAAGCAAAACCAAGATGTATATATAATAATAATTAGTTTCAACACATTTTACATTTCGCAGTAGGAAAAAGTTTTAGCGTCAAAGATAAAGCAGACGATGTCACTATGTCAGGTGACTATAGCAGGCTACAGCTGATGCTGCAGAAGAGGCTGTGTCGTGTAAATATTGGTGGTTCGTCTTTACCCTTCGGTCGTTGAATGTTATTGTCTAGGAATTAGGGAATCATTTTCAAAGGTGTATTACTTTACTGGCCATGTTCTTTAATGTAATTAATTTAAGATAAGTTAACAAACAATTATCCTAGTAAGGCACAGCAGATCATGGAAGTTAGGTTAATTTGCCTAAACCAGATTACAGTTGGCTAAGTAATATTTCAATTATTTTCCACAAAGTGAAGCTACAAGAAAGCTAAAACGAAGTTAGTTTACACAAATGTTAGGAATTTGGGTAAATATTTGGCTGGACACAGGGGCTACATTTTTTATCAAAATTACATTTTTCTAGTGTAGTTTTCTCTGCTTTGTTCGAATCTGATACCCATTTCTTGTGCAAATGAATAGAAGCTATTTTTTTTCCATTCCAAAATATGGAGTGTTTCTACTCATTTGCACGAGAAATGTGTGTAAAATTCCAACAAAGCTGAGAAAACTACACCAGGAAAATGTAATTCTGATAAAAAACTAGTTAACCTAACTAAATTAACTAACCTAACCTAACAACTAAATTAACTAATCTAACAACTAAATTAACTAATCTAACAACTAAATTAACTAACCTAACCTAACAACTAAATTAACTAATCTAACAACTAAATTAACTAACCTAACCTAACAACTAAATTAACTAACTTAACCTAACAACTAAATTAACTAACTTAACCTAACAACTAAATTAACTAACTTAACCTAACAACTAAATTAACTAACTTAACCTAACAACTAAATTAACTAACTTAACCTAACAACTAAATTAACTAACTTAACCTAACAACTAAATTAACTAACTTAACCTAACTAAATTAACTAACTTAACCTAACAACTAAATTAACTAACTTAACCTAACTAAATTAACTAACTTAACCTAACTAAATTAACTAACTTAACCTAACTAAATTAACTAACAACCTAACCAAATTAACCTAACTAAATTAACTTAACCTAACCAAATTAACCTAACTAAATTAACTTAACCTAACCAAATTAACGTAACCAAATTAACTAACCTAACCTAACCAAATTAATTAACCTAACAACCAAATTAACTAACCTAACCAAATTAATTAACCTAACAACCAAATTAACTAACCTAACCAAATTAATTAACCTAACAACCAAATTAACTAACCTAACAACCAAATTAATTAACCTAACAACCAAATTAATAACCTAACAACCAAATTAATTAACCTAACAACCAAATTAACTAACCTAACAACCAAATTAACTAACAACCTACCAACCAAATTAACTAACAACCTACCAACCAAATTAACTAACAACCTAAAACTAACCTACCAACCAAATTAACTAACAACCTAAAACTAACCTACCAACCAAATTAACTAACAACCTAAAACTAACCTACCAACCAAATTAACTAACAACCTAAAACTAACCTACCAACCAAATTAACTAACAACCTAAAACTAACCTACCAACCAAATTAACTAACAACCTAAAACTAACCTACCAACCAAATTAACTAACAACCTAAAACTAACCTACCAACCAAATTAACTAACAACCTAAAACTAACCTACCAACCAAATTAACTAACAACCTAAAACTAACCTACCAACCAAATTAACTAACAACCTAAAACTAACCTACCAACCAAATTAACTAACCTAACCTAAAACTAACCTACCAACCAAATTAACTAACCTAACCTAAACTAACCTACCAACCAAATTAACTAACCTAACCTAAAACACCTAACCAAATTAACTAACCTAACCTAAAACACCTAACCAAATTAACTAACCTAACCTAAAACTAACCTAACCAAATTAACTAACCTAACCTAAAACTAACCTAACCAAATTAACTAACCTAACCTAAAACTAACCTAACCAAATTAACTAACCTAACCTAAAACTAACCTAACCAAATTAACTAACCTAACCAAATTAACTAACCTAACCTAAAACTAACCTAACCAAATTAACTAACCTAACCTAAAACTAACCTAACCAAATTAACTAACCTAACCTAAAACTAACCTAACCAAATTAACTAACCTAACCTAAAACTAACCTAACCAAATTAACTAACAACCTAAAACTAACCTAACCAAATTAACTAACCTAACCTAAAACTAACCTAACCAAATTAACTAACCTAACCTAAAACTAACCTAACCAAATTAACTAACCTAACCTAAAACTAACCTAACCAAATTAACTAACCTAACCAAATTAACTAACCTAACCTAACCTAAAACTAACCTAACCTAACCTAAAACTAACCTAACCAAATTAACTAACCTAACCAAATTAACTAACCTAACCAAATTAACTAACCTAACCAAATTAACTAACCTAACCTAACCTAACTAAATTAACTAACCTGTGCAAATGTAAAGAAATAAGAATTTGTTTACATTATTTTGGAGTCATATTTTGTCATATTTGCACAGGAAATGAAGGTTATATTTCAACAGAGCACACCAAAATACACTAGAAAAATGTATTTTTTATTTCGACTTTAGGCCATGTCATTTTCGTTTTCATCATTTTTGCTTAAACTAACGAAAATATCATTACTTAACCTAAGCAATCATCAAGGGCATTCAGTTGGCCCAACCGGGCATTCAGTTGGCCCAACCGGGGGTTAATATTGGTTATTTCATTTAAATATCTTCTGATCTTTTGTATTAGGCACTCACTGTCACATTTTGGGCAAGTTAAGGATGAGAGAATAATGCCGTAATTGATAGAAACATCCAATGCTTTCTCTTCATCTAGGGCACATGACGAATCAAGTTCTCAAAGTCAGAAACCACATAAACAGCACGTCATAATTCTATCACAAACACGACCAAACTGAATCCAATTAGAAAAGAAAATACAGAACAGAAACCAACCAATTAATTAAGTCGCAGAGTAGCGAAAAAATAGCCTAATCAGGAAAAATATTTTATGAAAAAAGTATATATTAGCCAAAATAGGAAATATTCACTATAAAAATGTTACTTGCAATTTTTTCTATAATCTTGCATTTCCACAAAAAATTATTAGTACCATTGTAAAGAGCATGAAAAATAGTGCTAGTGAAACACCACCTCTCATTTCTCGTTAGCCCCTGTGTCCAGCCAAATATTAACTGGAATTGGTAATTTAGTTTTTCATTTTGGGGGTTTTTGGTGAACCTTTGTGGTAATCCAGTGGTTCCCAAACTTTTATGGTAGCAACCCTGAATACAATATTGTTCTGACCTGGTGACCCTAAATGCTGGTACATGAAGTGTTAATGACCAATCATTTTGATATGTTATGTTTATAGTCATATAGTTTGATTGAGTCAGTCATTGAGAATTTCCGTCACGTGACCCTCAGGAACACCTTCCTGACCCTCACTTGGGTTGCAACCATGGGTTTGGGAACCACTGTGGTAATCGGATGTACCTAGAATTGCTTAACAAAAAGTTCAAATTCTTTCTTACTGAAACCAGGAGTGTGGTGTTGAAAAATTTCCCCGGAGCTGCAGTTGAGATTGATCCTGCATTTTGGAATTGTAACATGGTAAAAATTTTATAGTGGGCACACCAGGGGTCCTTTGGCCTATCTGAGTGTCTCCACTCTTGATATAAATAAACCATAAATACAGTTACATGCAAAATTAAGATCCAATTGATCTCTGCTAATTGCAGATTGTCACACATCTACTAGCTGTACATTAACTTCAAAACTTTGGATCTTGTGGATCATTCATCAGTACCACTACTGTACTAATTGTAGACACGTGGTTATCTATACAGCCATGTAGCCATATATCTACATAGCTACAACCTGAATAATATAATACAAGGTCTACAATTAAGATAAAAGGAGTAGGTGGGACTGTAAAGACTGTGTAGAGTATTTGAATCAGAGGTGGGGAGTCGGAGTCGGGAGTGGGGCTTGAAGAGTCGGGAGTCGGTAAAAATGACCGACTCCCGACTCTTTGATTCAATTTCTATATGCCAACAATTTACCAGAATACTACTCTGCCCTAAATAAATATCTTCCTGAACTAATTCTAGATTCACATTTCCACATTTGATTTATTGTTCTGGTAAATCTTAGCAAATGAATTTCATATTTCTATTTTAGGATACTAGGTACCATATAAAAATTAGCAATATATTAATTATTAATTTAATTAGCCCCTATTAGTAATGAGTCGTGGGCCTAGTAGAAAATCAGCAGTCTTTCAATATTTTAAGCTAAATGAGGATGAAAGTATTTTTATTTGTCAAGTAGGAAAGGATGGTAAAGAGTGTAATGCAAAAATTAGTGCTTACACTGGGAAACATGCTAATGCTCCAACTAGAGCCTCAAACTTGAAACGCCATCTACGAAACAAACATCCCAATATTTATAAGGTTGTAGATCAGCATGATAAGGAAAGAGTCAGGAGTCGGGGTCGGTTTTTAAAAATACCAACTCGGGAGTCGGTTGTTTTTGGCCGACTCCCCATCCCTGATTTGAATGTACACCCATTCAAGGTCTCCCATTTAAAGGTGTCTATTAGGCAAGTGAACATAATGAGTCTTTCATATATCACATTGCTATGGGGGCACCACTCAGCAGAGAAATCTCTTTAAATGGGGGGGTATAAAGACAGAGAGTACCCCCTAACCCAAGATGCTGCCTCCCTACATCCTATGGAAAAAATAGGTCCTGCTCCAACCAGAGTAGCCTAAACACAACCTAGGCTACATTGGAGATGGAAGACCTAGGCTAAAGATGAACCAGCCTAATTATTTGTCCATAAACAGGACTTCCATACTCTTTTGTTAAACAATTACAGTTGACATGTCAGCTTATTTAACCTAAATTTAATAAATGAAGGGAAATTTATGAATTTCTTACATTGAAATTTTATATAAGTTTTATTTCTTGACACCAATAATGAACATTTTTATTCCGGCTTCTTTCGTCTCGTGACTGCCTGTCGCCTCTGTTATTATGCTTATTAAGCTTATCCCGATCTTTTTCTTCTTTCCAAAACCATGTTGCCATTTCTAGCTATGGGTTGATTGCCTGTTACCCTCATCCGTTGGAAATTTCCAGCAGATTTCAGTGGAGAGTTAACGACAAAAGCCCTACGTTTTTTCGTTAGGGAGTTATGTATGTGTAGGTCTTCAAAAGGACCTCGTTATGTTTATTTGACTTCGGTATTTGCGCTGCCTAATGGTAAAGAAAGGAATTGCCTTACCTTATTATTTCGTTGGGCCTCGCTTCTGTTTCGATGTAGGGCCGCGGTACGATGGAGTTACACAACGAGTTACTCTGATGTAATTAATATAGACAGTCACTACACTTAAATACCTGAAGGAATAGGCCTATCTTTTTATAATTATTAGGTTTTATATTATGAGGATTTCACTCAGAATTTATAGGAAGATAAAGAACATCTTCCTTGCTTAAAGCATCGCTGTAACATAAGGAAGCTCCGAGCGAGCCGCTCATATAATCGTTGTCTTCATATTTTAGTATTTGCTGAATTTGTAAAGTTCGTTGACTCTTCTCTCGAAGTAATTTTCACGAGTCAGCAGTGGAAAATTTTGAACACGAAATAATAAATTTGGTTTTCTTGTTGTTATGCAGGCCCGATGCCTACATATGGATTCTATGTATGTATGTATGGCAATTATTTTCATTCCCAATAGGCTATGTTGCCAATCCCGAGTCAATTTTGTAGATATTTAATTCAATTAATTAATAATTTATATTTAATTAAGAAGTAAAGGCACCATATACGATACCATGTTGTAAGCATATAAAGTTTTTCCATAAACGGTAACTCCGTTACTTTAAAAAAGTAATGCGCCCAACACTATATATATATAATATATATATATATATATATATATATATATATATATAGCATTTAACTGCAATGACCACGAAGTATATAAATGAATAGAAACGACGTAAATAAGGAGCGTCTCTGCACACGGGGAAGAGAAATAACGAATAAATGAAAAATGAGGCGAACCGCCCGGGAATTGAACCCAGGGCCTTCCAATTGCCGGTTGGATGCGCTAGGTCCGTGGTGTAATGGTAGCGCATCCAACCGGCAATTGGAAGGCCCTGGGTTCAATTCCCGGGCGGTTCGCCTCATTTTTCATTTATTCGTTATTTCTCTTCCCCTGTGCAGAGACGCTCCTTATTTACGTCGTTTCTATTCATATATATATATATATATATATAAAATGCGTCTCAGTGGTGTAGTGGTTAGCGTCGCTGACTACGAATTCATCGGCCCCGGGATCGAGACGTGGTGACGGCAGGGGGCGCGCAGCAAAACCCAGCTGTTCATATTTCTACATCCACATAATGAAAATTGGTTGCTGGATAAATGGGTACCCTGGGTAGCATAGTGGTCAAGACGCTGGACTGGTGGTGGGGCGTGGTTCGAATTCCACGTTAAGCTATAGGTCTAAAGTGGAGTGACAAGCTTGACCGTCAGAATGAACAATTCCGACCTATCATCTGATCTGATCCGGAAGCAAAACCAAGATGTATATATAATAATAATTAGTTTCAACACATTTTACATTTCGCAGTAGGAAAAAGTGTTAGCGTCAAAGATAAAGCAGACGATGTCACTATGTCAGGTGACTATAGCAGGCTACAGCTGATGCTGCAGAAGAGGCTGAGTGTCGTGTAAATATTGGTGGTTCGTCTTTACCCTTCGGTCGTTGAATGTTATTGTCTAGGAATTAGGGAATCATTTTCAAAGGTGTATTACTTTACTGGCCATGTTCTTTAATGTAATTAATTTAAGATAAGTTAACAAACAATTATCCTAGTAAGGCACAGCAGATCATGGAAGTTAGGTTAATTTGCCTAAACCAGATTACAGTTGGCTAAGTAATATTTCAATTATTTTCCACAAAGTGAAGCTACAAGAAAGCTAAAACGAAGTTAGTTTACACAAATGTTAGGAATTTGGGTAAATATTTGGCTGGACACAGGGGCTACATTTTTTATCAAAATTACATTTTTCTAGTGTAGTTTTCTCTGCTTTGTTCGAATCTGATACCCATTTCTTGTGCAAATGAATAGAAGCTATTTTTTTTCCATTCCAAAATATGGAGTGTTTCTACTCATTTGCACGAGAAATGTGTGTAAAATTCCAACAAAGCTGAGAAAACTACACCAGGAAAATGTAATTCTGATAAAAAACTAGTTAACCTAACTAAATTAACTAACCTAACCTAACTAAATTAACTAACCTAACCTAACTAATTAACTAACCTAACCAAATTAACTAACTAACCTAACTAAATTAACTAACTAACCTAACTAAATTAACTAACTTAACCTAACTAAATTAACTAACTTAACCTAACTAAATTAACTAACAACCTAACCAAATTAACTTAACCTAACCTAACCAAATTAACTTAATTTAGTTAGGTTAATTTGGTTAGGTTAGGTTAACTAACCTAACCAAATTAACTTAACCTAACCTAACCAAATTAACTAACCTAACCAAATTAACTAACCTAACCAAATTAACTAACCTAACCTAACCAAATTAACTAACCTAACCAAATTAACTAACCTAACCTAACCAAATTAACTAACCTAACCAAATTAACTAACCTAACCTAACTAAATTAACTAACCTAACAACCAAATTAACTAACCTGTGCAAATGTAAAGAAATAAGAATTTGTTTACATTATTTTGGAGTCATATTTTGTCATATTTGCACAGGAAATGAAGGTTATATTTCAACAGAGCACACCAAAATACACTAGAAAAATGTATTTTTTATTTCGACTTTAGGCCATGTCATTTTCGTTTTCATCATTTTTGCTTAAACTAACGAAAATATCATTACTTAACCTAAGCAATCATCAAGGGCATTCAGTTGGCCCAACCGGGCATTCAGTTGGCCCGACCGGGCATTCAGTTGGCCCGACCGGGCATTCAGTTGGCCCGACTGGGCATTCAGTTGGCCCGACTGGGCATTCAGTTGGCCCAACCGGGCATTCAGTTGGCCCAACCGGGCATTCAGTTGGCCCAACCGGGGGTTAAGGATGAGAGAATAATGCCGTAATTGATAGAAACATCCAATGCTTTCTCTTCATCTAGGGCACATGACGAATCAAGTTCTCAAAGTCAGAAACCACATAAACAGCACGTCATAATTCTATCACAAACACGACCAAACTGAATCCAATTAGAAAAGAAAATACAGAACAGAAACCAACCAATTAATTAAGTCGCAGAGTAGCGAAAAAATAGCCTAATCAGGAAAAATATTTTATGAAAAAAGTATATATTAGCCAAAATAGGAAATATTCACTATAAAAATGTTACTTGCAATTTTTTCTATAATCTTGCATTTCCACAAAAAATTATTAGTACCATTGTAAAGAGCATGAAAAATAGTGCTAGTGAAACACCACCTCTCATTTCTCGTTAGCCCCTGTGTCCAGCCAAATATTAACTGGAATTGGTAATTTAGTTTTTCATTTTGGGGGTTTTTGGTGAACCTTTGTGGTAATCCAGTGGTTCCCAAACTTTTATGGTAGCAACCCTGAATACAATATTGTTCTGACCTGGTGACCCTAAATGCTGGTACATGAAGTGTTAATGACCAATCATTTTGATATGTTATGTTTATAGTCATATAGTTTGATTGAGTCAGTCATTGAGAATTTCCGTCACGTGACCCTCAGGAACACCTTCCTGACCCTCACTTGGGTTGCAACCATGGGTTTGGGAACCACTGTGGTAATCGGATGTACCTAGAATTGCTTAACAAAAAGTTCAAATTCTTTCTTACTGAAACCAGGAGTGTGGTGTTGAAAAATTTCCCCGGAGCTGCAGTTGAGATTGATCCTGCATTTTGGAATTGTAACATGGTAAAAATTTTATAGTGGGCACACCAGGGGTCCTTTGGCCTATCTGAGTGTCTCCACTCTTGATATAAATAAACCATAAATACAGTTACATGCAAAATTAAGATCCAATTGATCTCTGCTAATTGCAGATTGTCACACATCTACTAGCTGTACATTAACTTCAAAACTTTGGATCTTGTGGATCATTCATCAGTACCACTACTGTACTAATTGTAGACACGTGGTTATCTATACAGCCATGTAGCCATATATCTACATAGCTACAACCTGAATAATATAATACAAGGTCTACAATTAAGATAAAAGGAGTAGGTGGGACTGTAAAGACTGTGTAGAGTATTTGAATCAGAGGTGGGGAGTCGGAGTCGGGAGTCGGGGCTTTTTTGAAGAGTCGGGAGTGGGAGTCGGGAGTCGGTAAAAATGACCGACTCCCGACTCTTTGATTCAATTTCTATATGCCAACAATTTACCAGAATACTACTCTGCCCTAAATAAATATCTTCCTGAACTAATTCTAGATTCACATTTCCACATTTGATTTATTGTTCTGGTAAATCTTAGCAAATGAATTTCATATTTCTATTTTAGGATACTAGGTACCATATAAAAATTAGCAATATATTAATTATTAATTTAATTAGCCCCTATTAGTAATGAGTCGTGGGCCTAGTAGAAAATCAGCAGTCTTTCAATATTTTAAGCTAAATGAGGATGAAAGTATTTTTATTTGTCAAGTAGGAAAGGATGGTAAAGAGTGTAATGCAAAAATTAGTGCTTACACTGGGAAACATGCTAATGCTCCAACTAGAGCCTCAAACTTGAAACGCCATCTACGAAACAAACATCCCAATATTTATAAGGTTGTAGATCAGCATGATAAGGAAAGAGTCAGGAGTCGGGGTCGGTTTTTAAAAATACCAACTCGGGAGTCGGTTGTTTTTGGCCGACTCCCCATCCCTGATTTGAATGTACACCCATTCAAGGTCTCCCATTTAAAGGTGTCTATTAGGCAAGTGAACATAATGAGTCTTTCATATATCACATTGCTATGGGGGCACCACTCAGCAGAGAAATCTCTTTAAATGGGGGGTATAAAGACAGAGAGTACCCCCTAACCCAAGATGCTGCCTCCCTACATCCTATGGAAAAAATAGGTCCTGCTCCAACCAGAGTAGCCTAAACACAACCTAGGCTACATTGGAGATGGAAGACCTAGGCTAAAGATGAACCAGCCTAATTATTTGTCCATAAACAGGACTTCCATACTCTTTTGTTAAACAATTACAGTTGACATGTCAGCTTATTTAACCTAAATTTAATAAATGAAGGGAAATTTATGAATTTCTTACATTGAAATTTTATATAAGTTTTATTTCTTGACACCAATAATGAACATTTTTATTCCGGCTTCTTTCGTCTCGTGACTGCCTGTCGCCTCTGTTATTATGCTTATTAAGCTTATCCCGATCTTTTTCTTCTTTCCAAAACCATGTTGCCATTTCTAGCTATGGGTTGATTGCCTGTTACCCTCATCCGTTGGAAATTTCCAGCAGATTTCAGTGGAGAGTTAACGACAAAAGCCCTACGTTTTTTCGTTAGGGAGTTATGTATGTGTAGGTCTTCAAAAGGACCTCGTTATGTTTATTTGACTTCGGTATTTGCGCTGCCTAATGGTAAAGAAAGGAATTGCCTTACCTTATTATTTCGTTGGGCCTCGCTTCTGTTTCGATGTAGGGCCGCGGTACGATGGAGTTACACAACGAGTTACTCTGATGTAATTAATATAGACAGTCACTACACTTAAATACCTGAAGGAATAGGCCTATCTTTTTATAATTATTAGGTTTTATATTATGAGGATTTCACTCAGAATTTATAGGAAGATAAAGAACATCTTCCTTGCTTAAAGCATCGCTGTAACATAAGGAAGCTCCGAGCGAGCCGCTCATATAATCGTTGTCTTCATATTTTAGTATTTGCTGAATTTGTAAAGTTCGTTGACTCTTCTCTCGAAGTAATTTTCACGAGTCAGCAGTGGAAAATTTTGAACACGAAATAATAAATTTGGTTTTCTTGTTGTTATGCAGGCCCGATGCCTACATATGGATTCTATGTATGTATGTATGGCAATTATTTTCATTCCCAATAGGCTATGTTGCCAATCCCGAGTCAATTTTGTAGATATTTAATTCAATTAATTAATAATTTATATTTAATTAAGAAGTAAAGGCACCATATACGATACCATGTTGTAAGCATATAAAGTTTTTCCATAAACGGTAACTCCGTTACTTTAAAAAAGTAATGCGCCCAACACTATATATATATATATATATATATATATATATATATATATATATATATATATGCATTTAACTGCAATGACCACGAAGTATATAAATGAATAGAAACGACGTAAATAAGGAGCGTCTCTGCACACGGGGAAGAGAAATAACGAATAAATGAAAAATGAGGCGAACCGCCCGGGAATTGAACCCAGGGCCTTCCAATTGCCGGTTGGATGCGCTAGGTCCGTGGTGTAATGGTAGCGCATCCAACCGGCAATTGGAAGGCCCTGGGTTCAATTCCCGGGCGGTTCGCCTCATTTTTCATTTATTCGTTATTTCTCTTCCCCTGTGCAGAGACGCTCCTTATTTACGTCGTTTCTATATATATATATATATATATATATATATATATAAAATGCGTCTCAGTGGTGTAGTGGTTAGCGTCGCTGACTACGAATTCATCGGCCCCGGGATCGAGACGTGGTGACGGCAGGGGGCGCGCAGCAAAACCCAGCTGTTCATATTTCTACATCCACATAATGAAAATTGGTTGCTGGATAAATGGGTACCCTGGGTAGCATAGTGGTCAAGACGCTGGACTGGTGGTGGGGCGTGGTTCGAATTCCACGTTAAGCTATAGGTCTAAAGTGGAGTGACAAGCTTGACCGTCAGAATGAACAATTCCGACCTATCATCTGATCTGATCCGGAAGCAAAACCAAGATGTATATATAATAATAATTAGTTTCAACACATTTTACATTTCGCAGTAGGAAAAAGTTTAGCGTCAAAGATAAAGCAGACGATGTCACTATGTCAGGTGACTATAGCAGGCTACAGCTGATGCTGCAGAAGAGGCTGTGTCGTGTAAATATTGGTGGTTCGTCTTTACCCTTCGGTCGTTGAATGTTATTGTCTAGGAATTAGGGAATCATTTTCAAAGGTGTATTACTTTACTGGCCATGTTCTTTAATGTAATTAATTTAAGATAAGTTAACAAACAATTATCCTAGTAAGGCACAGCAGATCATGGAAGTTAGGTTAATTTGCCTAAACCAGATTACAGTTGGCTAAGTAATATTTCAATTATTTTCCACAAAGTGAAGCTACAAGAAAGCTAAAACGAAGTTAGTTTACACAAATGTTAGGAATTTGGGTAAATATTTGGCTGGACACAGGGGCTACATTTTTTATCAAAATTACATTTTTCTAGTGTAGTTTTCTCTGCTTTGTTCGAATCTGATACCCATTTCTTGTGCAAATGAATAGAAGCTATTTTTTTTTCCATTCCAAAATATGGAGTGTTTCTACTCATTTGCACGAGAAATGTGTGTAAAATTCCAACAAAGCTGAGAAAACTACACCAGGAAAATGTAATTCTGATAAAAAACTAGTTAACCTAACTAAATTACTAACCTAACTAACTAAACTAAATTAACTAATCTAACAACTAAATTAACTAATCTAACAACTAAATTAACTAACTAACCTAACAACTAAATTAACTAATCTAACAACTAAATTAACTAACTACCTAACAACTAAATTAACTAACTTAACTAACAACTATTAACTAACTTAACCTAACAACTAAATTAACTAACTTAACCTAACAACTAAATTAACTAACTTAACCTAACAACTAAATTAACTAACTTAACCTAACAACTAAATTAACTAACTTAACCTAACAACTAAATTAACTAACTTAACCTAACTAAATTAACTAACTTAACCTAACAACTAAATTAACTAACTTAACCTAACTAAATTAACTAACTTAACCTAACTAAATTAACTAACTTAACCTAACTAAATTAACTAACAACCTAACCAAATTAACCTAACTAAATTAACTTAACCTAACCAAATTAACCTAACTAAATTAACTTAACCTAACCAAATTAACTAACCAAATTAACACCTAACCTAACCAAATTAATTAACCTAACAACCAAATTAACTAACCTAACCAAATTAATTAACCTAACAACCAAATTAACTAACCTAACCAAATTAATTAACCTAACAACCAAATTAACTAACCTAACAACCAAATTAATTAACCTAACAACCAAATTAACTAACCTAACAACCAAATTAATTAACCTAACAACCAAATTAACTAACCTAACAACCAAATTAATTAACCTAACAACCAAATTAACTAACCTACAACCAAATTAACCTAAAACTAACCTACCAACCAAATTAACTAACAACCTAAAACTAACCTACCAACCAAATTAACTAACAACCTAAAACTAACCTACCAACCAAATTAACTAACAACCTAAAACTAACCTACCAACCAAATTAACTAACAACCTAAAACTAACCTACCAACCAAATTAACTAACAACCTAAAACTAACCTACCAACCAAATTAACTAACAACCTAAAACTAACCTACCAACCAAATTAACTAACAACCTAAAACTAACCTACCAACCAAATTAACTAACAACCTAAAACTAACCTACCAACCAAATTAACTAACAACCTAAAACTAACCTACCAACCAAATTAACTAACAACCTAAAACTAACCTACCAACCAAATTAACTAACCTAACCTAAAACTAACCTAACCAAATTAACTAACCTAACCTAAAACACCTAACCAAATTAACTAACCTAAAACACCTAACCAAATTAACTAACCTAACCTAAAACTAACCTAACCAAATTAACTAACCTAACCTAAAACTAACCTAACCAAATTAACTAACCTAACCTAAAACTAACCTAACCAAATTAACTAACCTAACCTAAAACTAACCTAACCAAAAACTAACCTAACCAAATTAACTAACCTAACCTAAAACTAACCTAACCAAATTAACTAACCTAACCTAAAACTAACCTAACCAAATTAACTAACCTAACCTAAAACTAACCTAACCAAATTAACTAACCTAACCTAAAACTAACCTAACCAAATTAACTAACAACCTAAAACTAACCTAACCAAATTAACTAACCTAACCTAAAACTAACCTAACCAAATTAACTAACCTAACCTAAAACTAACCTAACCAAATTAACTAACCTAACCTAAAACTAACCTAACCAAATTAACTAACCTAACCAAATTAACTAACCTAACCAAATTAACTAACCTAACCTAACCTAAAACTAACCTAACCAAATTAACTAACCTAACCTAAAACTAACAACCAAATTAACTAACCAAATTAACTAACCTAACCAAATTAACTAACCTAACCAAATTAACTAACCTAACCAAATTAACTAACCTAACCAAATTAACTAACCTAACCTAACCTAACTAAATTAACTAACCTGTGCAAATGTAAAGAAATAAGAATTTGTTTACATTATTTTGGAGTCATATTTTGTCATATTTGCACAGGAAATGAAGGTTATATTTCAACAGAGCACACCAAAATACACTAGAAAAATGTATTTTTTATTTCGACTTTAGGCCATGTCATTTTCGTTTTCATCATTTTTGCTTAAACTAACGAAAATATCATTACTTAACCTAAGCAATCATCAAGGGCATTCAGTTGGCCCAACCGGGCATTCAGTTGGCCCAACCGGGGGTTAATATTGGTTATTTCATTTAAATATCTTCTGATCTTTTGTATTAGGCACTCACTGTCACATTTTGGGCAAGTTAAGGATGAGAGAATAATGCCGTAATTGATAGAAACATCCAATGCTTTCTCTTCATCTAGGGCACATGACGAATCAAGTTCTCAAAGTCAGAAACCACATAAACAGCACGTCATAATTCTATCACAAACACGACCAAACTGAATCCAATTAGAAAAGAAAATACAGAACAGAAACCAACCAATTAATTAAGTCGCAGAGTAGCGAAAAAATAGCCTAATCAGGAAAAATATTTTATGAAAAAAGTATATATTAGCCAAAATAGGAAATATTCACTATAAAAATGTTACTTGCAATTTTTTCTATAATCTTGCATTTCCACAAAAAATTATTAGTACCATTGTAAAGAGCATGAAAAATAGTGCTAGTGAAACACCACCTCTCATTTCTCGTTAGCCCCTGTGTCCAGCCAAATATTAACTGGAATTGGTAATTTAGTTTTTCATTTTGGGGGTTTTTGGTGAACCTTTGTGGTAATCCAGTGGTTCCCAAACTTTTATGGTAGCAACCCTGAATACAATATTGTTCTGACCTGGTGACCCTAAATGCTGGTACATGAAGTGTTAATGACCAATCATTTTGATATGTTATGTTTATAGTCATATAGTTTGATTGAGTCAGTCATTGAGAATTTCCGTCACGTGACCCTCAGGAACACCTTCCTGACCCTCACTTGGGTTGCAACCATGGGTTTGGGAACCACTGTGGTAATCGGATGTACCTAGAATTGCTTAACAAAAAGTTCAAATTCTTTCTTACTGAAACCAGGAGTGTGGTGTTGAAAAATTTCCCCGGAGCTGCAGTTGAGATTGATCCTGCATTTTGGAATTGTAACATGGTAAAAATTTTATAGTGGGCACACCAGGGGTCCTTTGGCCTATCTGAGTGTCTCCACTCTTGATATAAATAAACCATAAATACAGTTACATGCAAAATTAAGATCCAATTGATCTCTGCTAATTGCAGATTGTCACACATCTACTAGCTGTACATTAACTTCAAAACTTTGGATCTTGTGGATCATTCATCAGTACCACTACTGTACTAATTGTAGACACGTGGTTATCTATACAGCCATGTAGCCATATATCTACATAGCTACAACCTGAATAATATAATACAAGGTCTACAATTAAGATAAAAGGAGTAGGTGGGACTGTAAAGACTGTGTAGAGTATTTGAATCAGAGGTGGGGAGTCGGAGTCGGGAGTCGGGGTGGGAGTGGGAGTCGGGAGTCGGTAAAAATGACCGACTCCCGACTCTTTGATTCAATTTCTATATGCCAACAATTTACCAGAATACTACTCTGCCCTAAATAAATATCTTCCTGAACTAATTCTAGATTCACATTTCCACATTTGATTTATTGTTCTGGTAAATCTTAGCAAATGAATTTCATATTTCTATTTTAGGATACTAGGTACCATATAAAAATTAGCATTTAATTAGTAGTAATGAGTCGTGGGCCTAGTAGAAAATCAGCAGTCTTTCAATATTTTAAGCTAAATGAGGATGAAAGTATTTTTATTTGTCAAGTAGGAAAGGATGGTAAAGAGTGTAATGCAAAAATTAGTGCTTACACTGGGAAACATGCTAATGCTCCAACTAGAGCCTCAAACTTGAAACGCCATCTACGAAACAAACATCCCAATATTTATAAGGTTGTAGATCAGCATGATAAGGAAAGAGTCAGGAGTCGGGGTCGGTTTTTAAAAATACCAACTCGGGAGTCGGTTGTTTTTGGCCGACTCCCCATCCCTGATTTGAATGTACACCCATTCAAGGTCTCCCATTTAAAGGTGTCTATTAGGCAAGTGAACATAATGAGTCTTTCATATATCACATTGCTATGGGGGCACCACTCAGCAGAGAAATCTCTTTAAATGGGGGGGTATAAAGACAGAGAGTACCCCCTAACCCAAGATGCTGCCTCCCTACATCCTATGGAAAAAATAGGTCCTGCTCCAACCAGAGTAGCCTAAACACAACCTAGGCTACATTGGAGATGGAAGACCTAGGCTAAAGATGAACCAGCCTAATTATTTGTCCATAAACAGGACTTCCATACTCTTTTGTTAAACAATTACAGTTGACATGTCAGCTTATTTAACCTAAATTTAATAAATGAAGGGAAATTTATGAATTTCTTACATTGAAATTTTATATAAGTTTTATTTCTTGACACCAATAATGAACATTTTTATTCCGGCTTCTTTCGTCTCGTGACTGCCTGTCGCCTCTGTTATTATGCTTATTAAGCTTATCCCGATCTTTTTCTTCTTTCCAAAACCATGTTGCCATTTCTAGCTATGGGTTGATTGCCTGTTACCCTCATCCGTTGGAAATTTCCAGCAGATTTCAGTGGAGAGTTAACGACAAAAGCCCTACGTTTTTTCGTTAGGGAGTTATGTATGTGTAGGTCTTCAAAAGGACCTCGTTATGTTTATTTGACTTCGGTATTTGCGCTGCCTAATGGTAAAGAAAGGAATTGCCTTACCTTATTATTTCGTTGGGCCTCGCTTCTGTTTCGATGTAGGGCCGCGGTACGATGGAGTTACACAACGAGTTACTCTGATGTAATTAATATAGACAGTCACTACACTTAAATACCTGAAGGAATAGGCCTATCTTTTTATAATTATTAGGTTTTATATTATGAGGATTTCACTCAGAATTTATAGGAAGATAAAGAACATCTTCCTTGCTTAAAGCATCGCTGTAACATAAGGAAGCTCCGAGCGAGCCGCTCATATAATCGTTGTCTTCATATTTTAGTATTTGCTGAATTTGTAAAGTTCGTTGACTCTTCTCTCGAAGTAATTTTCACGAGTCAGCAGTGGAAAATTTTGAACACGAAATAATAAATTTGGTTTTCTTGTTGTTATGCAGGCCCGATGCCTACATATGGATTCTATGTATGTATGTATGGCAATTATTTTCATTCCCAATAGGCTATGTTGCCAATCCCGAGTCAATTTTGTAGATATTTAATTCAATTAATTAATAATTTATATTTAATTAAGAAGTAAAGGCACCATATACGATACCATGTTGTAAGCATATAAAGTTTTTCCATAAACGGTAACTCCGTTACTTTAAAAAAGTAATGCGCCCAACACTATATATATATATATATATATAATATATATATATATATATATATGCATTTAACTGCAATGACCACGAAGTATATAAATGAATAGAAACGACGTAAATAAGGAGCGTCTCTGCACACGGGGAAGAGAAATAACGAATAAATGAAAAATGAGGCGAACCGCCCGGGAATTGAACCCAGGGCCTTCCAATTGCCGGTTGGATGCGCTAGGTCCGTGGTGTAATGGTAGCGCATCCAACGGCAATTGGAAGGCCCTGGGTTCAATTCCCGGGCGGTTCGCCTCATTTTTCATTTATTCGTTATTTCTCTTCCCCTGTGCAGAGACGCTCCTTATTTACGTCGTTTCTATTCATATATATATATATATATATATAAAATGCGTCTCAGTGGTGTAGTGGTTAGCGTCGCTGACTACGAATTCATCGGCCCCGGGATCGAGACGTGGTGACGGCAGGGGCGCGCAGCAAAACCCAGCTGTTCATATTTCTACATCCACATAATGAAAATTGGTTGCTGGATAAATGGGTACCCTGGGTAGCATAGTGGTCAAGACGCTGGACTGGTGGTGGGGCGTGGTTCGAATTCCACGTTAAGCTATAGGTCTAAAGTGGAGTGACAAGCTTGACCGTCAGAATGAACAATTCCGACCTATCATCTGATCTGATCCGGAAGCAAAACCAAGATGTATATATAATAATAATTAGTTTCAACACATTTTACATTTCGCAGTAGGAAAAAGTTTAGCGTCAAAGATAAAGCAGACGATGTCACTATGTCAGGTGACTATAGCAGGCTACAGCTGATGCTGCAGAAGAGGCTGTGTCGTGTAAATATTGGTGGTTCGTCTTTACCCTTCGGTCGTTGAATGTTATTGTCTAGGAATTAGGGAATCATTTTCAAAGGTGTATTACTTTACTGGCCATGTTCTTTAATGTAATTAATTTAAGATAAGTTAACAAACAATTATCCTAGTAAGGCACAGCAGATCATGGAAGTTAGGTTAATTTGCCTAAACCAGATTACAGTTGGCTAAGTAATATTTCAATTATTTTCCACAAAGTGAAGCTACAAGAAAGCTAAAACGAAGTTAGTTTACACAAATGTTAGGAATTTGGGTAAATATTTGGCTGGACACAGGGGCTACATTTTTATCAAAATTACATTTTTCTAGTGTAGTTTTCTCTGCTTTGTTCGAATCTGATACCCATTTCTTGTGCAAATGAATAGAAGCTATTTTTTTTCCATTCCAAAATATGGAGTGTTTCTACTCATTTGCACGAGAAATGTGTGTAAAATTCCAACAAAGCTGAGAAAACTACACCAGGAAAATGTAATTCTGATAAAAAACTAGTTAACCTAACTAAATTAACTAACCTAACCTAACAACTAAATTAACTAATCTAACAACTAAATTAACAATCTAACAACTAAATTAACTAACCTAACCTAACAACTAAATTAACTAACTTAACCTAACAACTAAATTAACTAACTTAACCTAACAACTAAATTAACTAACTTAACCTAACAACTAAATTAACTAACTTAACCTAACAACTAAATTAACTAACTTAACCTAACTAAATTAACTAACTTAACCTAACAACTAAATTAACTAACTAACCTAACTAAATTAACTAACTTAACCTAACTAAATTAACTAACTTAACCTAACTAAATTAACTAACAACCTAACCAAATTAACCTAACTAAATTAACTAACCTAACCAAATTAACCTAACTAAATTAACTTAACCTAACCAAATTAACCTAACCAAATTAACTAACCTAACCTAACCAAATTAATTAACCTAACAACCAAATTAACTAACCTAACCAAATTAATTAACCTAACAACCAAATTAACTAACCTAACCAAATTAATTAACCTAACAACCAAATTAACTAACCTAACAACCAAATTAATTAACCTAACAACCAAATTAACTAACCTAACAACCAAATTAATTAACCTAACAACCAAATTAACTAACCTAACAACCAAATTAACTAACAACCTACAACCAAATTAACTAACAACCTACCAACCAAATTAATTAACAACCTAAAACTAACCTACCAACCAAATTAACTAACAACTAAAACTAACCTACCAACCAAATTAACTAACAACCTAAAACTAACCTACCAACCAAATTAACTAACAACCTAAACTAACACCAACCAAATTAACTAACAACCTAAAACTAACCTACCAACCAAATTAACTAACAACCTAAAACTAACCTACCAACCAAATTAACTAACAACCTAAAACTAACCTACCAACCAAATTAACTAACAACCTAAAACTAACCTACCAACCAAATTAACTAACAACCTAAAACTAACCTACCAACCAAATTAACTAACAACCTAAAACTAACCTACCAACCAAATTAACTAACCTAACCTAAAACTAACCTACCACCAAATTAACTAACCTAACCTAAAAACCTAACCAAATTAACTAACCTAAAACACCAACCAAATTAACTAACTAACCTAAAACTAACCAACCAATAACACCTAACCAAATTAACTAACCTAACCTAAAACTAACCTAACCAAATTAACTAACCTAACCTAAAACTAACCTAACCAAATTAACTAACCTAACCAAATTAACTAACCTAACCTAAAACTAACCTAACCTAAAACTAACCTAACCAAATTAACTAACCTAACCAAATTAACTAACCTAACCTAAAACTAACCTAACCAAATTAACTAACCTAACCTAAAACTAACCTAACCAAATTAACTAACCTAACCTAAAACTAACCTAACCAAATTAACTAACCTAACCTAAAACTAACCTAACCAAATTAACTAACCTAACCTAAAACTAACTAACCAAAACTAACCTAACCAAATTAACTAACCTAACCTAAAACTAACTAACCAAATTAACTAACCTAACTAACTAACCTAACCTAAAACTAACCTAACCAAATTAACTAACCTAACCTAAAACTAACCTAACCAAATTAACTAACCTAACCAAATTAACTAACCTAACCAAATTAATAACTAACCTAACCTAAAACTAACTAACCTAAAACTACCTAACCTAAAACTAACCTAACCAAATTAACTAACCTAACCTAAAACTAACAACCAAATTAACTAACCTAAACTAAACCTAACCAATTAACTAACCTAACCAAATTAACTAACCTAACCAAATTAACTAACCTAACCTAACTAAATTAACTAACCTGTGCAAATGTAAAGAAATAAGAATTTGTTTACATTATTTTGGAGTCATATTTTGTCATATTTGCACAGGAAATGAAGGTTATATTTCAACAGAGCACACCAAAATACACTAGAAAAATGTATTTTTTATTTCGACTTTAGGCCATGTCATTTTCGTTTTCATCATTTTTGCTTAAACTAACGAAAATATCATTACTTAACCTAAGCAATCATCAAGGGCATTCAGTTGGCCCAACCGGGCATTCAGTTGGCCCAACCGGGGTTAATATTGGTTATTTCATTTAAATATCTTCTGATCTTTTGTATTAGGCACTCACTGTCACATTTTGGGCAAGTTAAGGATGAGAGAATAATGCCGTAATTGATAGAAACATCCAATGCTTTCTCTTCATCTAGGGCACATGACGAATCAAGTTCTCAAAGTCAGAAACCACATAAACAGCACGTCATAATTCTATCACAAACACGACCAAACTGAATCCAATTAGAAAAGAAAATACAGAACAGAAACCAACCAATTAATTAAGTCGCAGAGTAGCGAAAAAATAGCCTAATCAGGAAAAATATTTTATGAAAAAAGTATATATTAGCCAAAATAGGAAATATTCACTATAAAAATGTTACTTGCAATTTTTTCTATAATCTTGCATTTCCACAAAAAATTATTAGTACCATTGTAAAGAGCATGAAAAATAGTGCTAGTGAAACACCACCTCTCATTTCTCGTTAGCCCCTGTGTCCAGCCAAATATTAACTGGAATTGGTAATTTAGTTTTTCATTTTGGGGGTTTTTGGTGAACCTTTGTGGTAATCCAGTGGTTCCCAAACTTTTATGGTAGCAACCCTGAATACAATATTGTTCTGACCTGGTGACCCTAAATGCTGGTACATGAAGTGTTAATGACCAATCATTTTGATATGTTATGTTTATAGTCATATAGTTTGATTGAGTCAGTCATTGAGAATTTCCGTCACGTGACCCTCAGGAACACCTTCCTGACCCTCACTTGGGTTGCAACCATGGGTTTGGGAACCACTGTGGTAATCGGATGTACCTAGAATTGCTTAACAAAAAGTTCAAATTCTTTCTTACTGAAACCAGGAGTGTGGTGTTGAAAAATTTCCCCGGAGCTGCAGTTGAGATTGATCCTGCATTTTGGAATTGTAACATGGTAAAAATTTTATAGTGGGCACACCAGGGGTCCTTTGGCCTATCTGAGTGTCTCCACTCTTGATATAAATAAACCATAAATACAGTTACATGCAAAATTAAGATCCAATTGATCTCTGCTAATTGCAGATTGTCACACATCTACTAGCTGTACATTAACTTCAAAACTTTGGATCTTGTGGATCATTCATCAGTACCACTACTGTACTAATTGTAGACACGTGGTTATCTATACAGCCATGTAGCCATATATCTACATAGCTACAACCTGAATAATATAATACAAGGTCTACAATTAAGATAAAAGGAGTAGGTGGGACTGTAAAGACTGTGTAGAGTATTTGAATCAGAGGTGGGGAGTCGGAGTCGGGAGTCGGGGAGTCGGGAGTCGGGAGTCGGTAAAAATGACCGACTCCCGACTCTTTGATTCAATTTCTATATGCCAACAATTTACCAGAATACTACTCTGCCCTAAATAAATATCTTCCTGAACTAATTCTAGATTCACATTTCCACATTTGATTTATTGTTCTGGTAAATCTTAGCAAATGAATTTCATATTTCTATTTTAGGATACTAGGTACCATATAAAAATTAGCCCCTATTAGTAATGAGTCGTGGGCCTAGTAGAAAATCAGCAGTCTTTCAATATTTTAAGCTAAATGAGGATGAAAGTATTTTTATTTGTCAAGTAGGAAAGGATGGTAAAGAGTGTAATGCAAAAATTAGTGCTTACACTGGGAAACATGCTAATGCTCCAACTAGAGCCTCAAACTTGAAACGCCATCTACGAAACAAACATCCCAATATTTATAAGGTTGTAGATCAGCATGATAAGGAAAGAGTCAGGAGTCGGGGTCGGTTTTTAAAAATACCAACTCGGGAGTCGGTTGTTTTTGGCCGACTCCCCATCCCTGATTTGAATGTACACCCATTCAAGGTCTCCCATTTAAAGGTGTCTATTAGGCAAGTGAACATAATGAGTCTTTCATATATCACATTGCTATGGGGGCACCACTCAGCAGAGAAATCTCTTTAAATGGGGGGTATAAAGACAGAGAGTACCCCCTAACCCAAGATGCTGCCTCCCTACATCCTATGGAAAAAATAGGTCCTGCTCCAACCAGAGTAGCCTAAACACAACCTAGGCTACATTGGAGATGGAAGACCTAGGCTAAAGATGAACCAGCCTAATTATTTGTCCATAAACAGGACTTCCATACTCTTTTGTTAAACAATTACAGTTGACATGTCAGCTTATTTAACCTAAATTTAATAAATGAAGGGAAATTTATGAATTTCTTACATTGAAATTTTATATAAGTTTTATTTCTTGACACCAATAATGAACATTTTTATTCCGGCTTCTTTCGTCTCGTGACTGCCTGTCGCCTCTGTTATTATGCTTATTAAGCTTATCCCGATCTTTTTCTTCTTTCCAAAACCATGTTGCCATTTCTAGCTATGGGTTGATTGCCTGTTACCCTCATCCGTTGGAAATTTCCAGCAGATTTCAGTGGAGAGTTAACGACAAAAGCCCTACGTTTTTTCGTTAGGGAGTTATGTATGTGTAGGTCTTCAAAAGGACCTCGTTATGTTTATTTGACTTCGGTATTTGCGCTGCCTAATGGTAAAGAAAGGAATTGCCTTACCTTATTATTTCGTTGGGCCTCGCTTCTGTTTCGATGTAGGGCGCGGTACGATGGAGTTACACAACGAGTTACTCTGATGTAATTAATATAGACAGTCACTACACTTAAATACCTGAAGGAATAGGCCTATCTTTTTATAATTATTAGGTTTTATATTATGAGGATTTCACTCAGAATTTATAGGAAGATAAAGAACATCTTCCTTGCTTAAAGCATCGCTGTAACATAAGGAAGCTCCGAGCGAGCCGCTCATATAATCGTTGTCTTCATATTTTAGTATTTGCTGAATTTGTAAAGTTCGTTGACTCTTCTCTCGAAGTAATTTTCACGAGTCAGCAGTGGAAAATTTTGAACACGAAATAATAAATTTGGTTTTCTTGTTGTTATGCAGGCCCGATGCCTACATATGGATTCTATGTATGTATGTATGGCAATTATTTTCATTCCCAATAGGCTATGTTGCCAATCCCGAGTCAATTTTGTAGATATTTAATTCAATTAATTAATAATTTATATTTAATTAAGAAGTAAAGGCACCATATACGATACCATGTTGTAAGCATATAAAGTTTTTCCATAAACGGTAACTCCGTTACTTTAAAAAAGTAATGCGCCCAACACTATATATATATATATATATATATATATATATATATATATATGCATTTAACTGCAATGACCACGAAGTATATAAATGAATAGAAACGACGTAAATAAGGAGCGTCTCTGCACACGGGGAAGAGAAATAACGAATAAATGAAAAATGAGGCGAACCGCCCGGGAATTGAACCCAGGGCCTTCCAATTGCCGGTTGGATGCGCTAGGTCCGTGGTGTAATGGTAGCGCATCCAACCGGCAATTGGAAGGCCCTGGGTTCAATTCCCGGGCGGTTCGCCTCATTTTTCATTTATTCGTTATTTCTCTTCCCCTGTGCAGAGACGCTCCTTATTTACGTCGTTTCTATTCATATATATATATATATATATATATATGCGTCTCAGTGGTGTAGTGGTTAGCGTCGCTGACTACGAATTCATCGGCCCCGGGATCGAGACGTGGTGACGGCAGGGGGCGCGCAGCAAAACCCAGCTGTTCATATTTCTACATCCACATAATGAAAATTGGTTGCTGGATAAATGGGTACCCTGGGTAGCATAGTGGTCAAGACGCTGGACTGGTGGTGGGGCGTGGTTCGAATTCCACGTTAAGCTATAGGTCTAAAGTGGAGTGACAAGCTTGACCGTCAGAATGAACAATTCCGACCTATCATCTGATCTGATCCGGAAGCAAAACCAAGATGTATATATAATAATAATTAGTTTCAACACATTTTACATTTCGCAGTAGGAAAAAGTTTTAGCGTCAAAGATAAAGCAGACGATGTCACTATGTCAGGTGACTATAGCAGGCTACAGCTGATGCTGCAGAAGAGGCTGTGTCGTGTAAATATTGGTGGTTCGTCTTTACCCTTCGGTCGTTGAATGTTATTGTCTAGGAATTAGGGAATCATTTTCAAAGGTGTATTACTTTACTGGCCATGTTCTTTAATGTAATTAATTTAAGATAAGTTAACAAACAATTATCCTAGTAAGGCACAGCAGATCATGGAAGTTAGGTTAATTTGCCTAAACCAGATTACAGTTGGCTAAGTAATATTTCAATTATTTTCCACAAAGTGAAGCTACAAGAAAGCTAAAACGAAGTTAGTTTACACAAATGTTAGGAATTTGGGTAAATATTTGGCTGGACACAGGGGCTACATTTTTTATCAAAATTACATTTTTCTAGTGTAGTTTTCTCTGCTTTGTTCGAATCTGATACCCATTTCTTGTGCAAATGAATAGAAGCTATTTTTTTTCCATTCCAAAATATGGAGTGTTTCTACTCATTTGCACGAGAAATGTGTGTAAAATTCCAACAAAGCTGAGAAAACTACACCAGGAAAATGTAATTCTGATAAAAAACTAGTTAACCTAACTAAATTAACTAACCTAACCTAACAACTAAATTAACTAATCTAACAACTAAATTAACTAATCTAACAACTAAATTAACTAACCTAACCTAACAACTAAATAACTAACTAACCTAACAACTAAATTAACTAACTTAACCTAACAACTAAATTAACTAACTTAACCTAACAACTAAATTAACTAACTTAACCTAACAACTAAATTAACTAACTTAACCTAACTAAATTAACTAACTTAACCTAACAACTAAATTAACTAACTTAACCTAACTAAATTAACTAACTTAACCTAACTAAATTAACTAACTTAACCTAACTAAATTAACTAACAACCTAACCAAATTAACCTAACTAAATTAACTAACCTAACCAAATTAACCTAACCAAATTAACTAACCTAACCTAACCAAATTAATTAACCTAACCAAATTAACTAACCTAACCAAATTAATTAACCTAACAACCAAATTAACCTAACCTAACCAAATTAATTAACCTAACAACCAAATTAATAACCTAACCCAAATTAATAACCTAACAACCAAATTAATTAACCTAACAACCAAATTAACTAACCTAACAACCAATTAACTAACAACCTACCAACCAAATTAACTAACAACCTACCAACCAAATTAACTAACAACCTAAAACTAACCTACCAACCAAATTAACTAACAACCTAAAACTAACCTACCAACCAAATTAACTAACAACCT
This sequence comes from Bathynomus jamesi, assembly GCA_023014485.1. Classification (NCBI taxonomy): domain Eukaryota; kingdom Metazoa; phylum Arthropoda; class Malacostraca; order Isopoda; family Cirolanidae; genus Bathynomus; species Bathynomus jamesi. The sequence goes on along the minus strand of JAJOZX010004842.1, from coordinate 281,577 downwards.
AAAACTAACCTACCAACCAAATTAACTAACAACCTAAAACTAACCTACCAACCAAATTAACTAACAACCTAAAACTAACCTACCAACCAAATTAACTAACAACCTAAAACTAACCTACCAACCAAATTAACTAACAACCTAAAACTAACCTACCAACCAAATTAACTAACAACCTAAAACTAACCTACCAACCAAATTAACTAACAACCTAAAACTAACCTACCAACCAAATTAACTAACCTAACCTAAAACTAACCTACCAACCAAATTAACTAACCTAACCTAAAACACCTAAACCAAATTAACTAACCTAACCTAAAACACCTAACCAAATTAACTAACCTAAAACACCTAACCAAATTAACTAACCTAACCTAAAACTAACCTAACCAAATTAACTAACCTAACCTAAAAACTAACCTAACCTAAAACTAACCTAAAACTAACCTAACCAAATTAACTAACCTAACCTAAAACTAACCTAACCAAATTAACTAACCTAACCAAATTAACTAACCTAACCTAAAACTAACCTAACCAAATTAACTAACCTAACCTAAAACTAACCTAACCAAATTAACTAACCTAACCTAAAACTAACCTAACCAAATTAACTAACCTAACCTAAAACTAACCTAACCAAATTAACTAACAACCTAAAACTAACCTAACCAAATTAACTAACCTAACCTAAAACTAACCTAACCAAATTAACTAACCTAACCTAAAACTAACCTAACCAAATTAACTAACCTAACCTAAAACTAACCTAACCAAATTAACTAACCTAACCAAAACTAACCTAACCAAATTAACTCCTAACCTAAAACTAACCTAACCAAATTAACTAACCTAACCTAAAACTAACAACCAAATTAACTAACCTAAAACTAACCTAACCAAATTAACTAACCTAACCAAATTAACTAACCTAACCTAACTAAATTAACTAACCTGTGCAAATGTAAAGAAATAAGAATTTGTTTACATTATTTTGGAGTCATATTTTGTCATATTTGCACAGGAAATGAAGGTTATATTTCAACAGAGCACACCAAAATACACTAGAAAAATGTATTTTTTATTTCGACTTTAGGCCATGTCATTTTCGTTTTCATCATTTTTGCTTAAACTAACGAAAATATCATTACTTAACCTAAGCAATCATCAAGGGCATTCAGTTGGCCCAACCGGGCATTCAGTTGGCCCAACCGGGGGTTAATATTGGTTATTTCATTTAAATATCTTCTGATCTTTTGTATTAGGCACTCACTGTCACATTTTGGGCAAGTTAAGGATGAGAGAATAATGCCGTAATTGATAGAAACATCCAATGCTTTCTCTTCATCTAGGGCACATGACGAATCAAGTTCTCAAAGTCAGAAACCACATAAACAGCACGTCATAATTCTATCACAAACACGACCAAACTGAATCCAATTAGAAAAGAAAATACAGAACAGAAACCAACCAATTAATTAAGTCGCAGAGTAGCGAAAAAATAGCCTAATCAGGAAAAATATTTTATGAAAAAAGTATATATTAGCCAAAATAGGAAATATTCACTATAAAAATGTTACTTGCAATTTTTTCTATAATCTTGCATTTCCACAAAAAATTATTAGTACCATTGTAAAGAGCATGAAAAATAGTGCTAGTGAAACACCACCTCTCATTTCTCGTTAGCCCCTGTGTCCAGCCAAATATTAACTGGAATTGGTAATTTAGTTTTTCATTTTGGGGGTTTTTGGTGAACCTTTGTGGTAATCCAGTGGTTCCCAAACTTTTATGGTAGCAACCCTGAATACAATATTGTTCTGACCTGGTGACCCTAAATGCTGGTACATGAAGTGTTAATGACCAATCATTTTGATATGTTATGTTTATAGTCATATAGTTTGATTGAGTCAGTCATTGAGAATTTCCGTCACGTGACCCTCAGGAACACCTTCCTGACCCTCACTTGGGTTGCAACCATGGGTTTGGGAACCACTGTGGTAATCGGATGTACCTAGAATTGCTTAACAAAAAGTTCAAATTCTTTCTTACTGAAACCAGGAGTGTGGTGTTGAAAAATTTCCCCGGAGCTGCAGTTGAGATTGATCCTGCATTTTGGAATTGTAACATGGTAAAAATTTTATAGTGGGCACACCAGGGGTCCTTTGGCCTATCTGAGTGTCTCCACTCTTGATATAAATAAACCATAAATACAGTTACATGCAAAATTAAGATCCAATTGATCTCTGCTAATTGCAGATTGTCACACATCTACTAGCTGTACATTAACTTCAAAACTTTGGATCTTGTGGATCATTCATCAGTACCACTACTGTACTAATTGTAGACACGTGGTTATCTATACAGCCATGTAGCCATATATCTACATAGCTACAACCTGAATAATATAATACAAGGTCTACAATTAAGATAAAAGGAGTAGGTGGGACTGTAAAGACTGTGTAGAGTATTTGAATCAGAGGTGGGGTCGGAGTCGGAGTCGGGCTTTTTGAAGAGTCGGGAGTGGGAGTCGGGAGTCGGTAAAAATGACCGACTCCCGACTCTTTGATTCAATTTCTATATGCCAACAATTTACCAGAATACTACTCTGCCCTAAATAAATATCTTCCTGAACTAATTCTAGATTCACATTTCCACATTTGATTTATTGTTCTGGTAAATCTTAGCAAATGAATTTCATATTTCTATTTTAGGATACTAGGTACCATATAAAAATTAGCAATATATTAATTATTAATTTAATTAGCCCCTATTAGTAATGAGTCGTGGGCCTAGTAGAAAATCAGCAGTCTTTCAATATTTTAAGCTAAATGAGGATGAAAGTATTTTTATTTGTCAAGTAGGAAAGGATGGTAAAGAGTGTAATGCAAAAATTAGTGCTTACACTGGGAAACATGCTAATGCTCCAACTAGAGCCTCAAACTTGAAACGCCATCTACGAAACAAACATCCCAATATTTATAAGGTTGTAGATCAGCATGATAAGGAAAGAGTCAGGAGTCGGGGTCGGTTTTTAAAAATACCAACTCGGGAGTCGGTTGTTTTTGGCCGACTCCCCATCCCTGATTTGAATGTACACCCATTCAAGGTCTCCCATTTAAAGGTGTCTATTAGGCAAGTGAACATAATGAGTCTTTCATATATCACATTGCTATGGGGGCACCACTCAGCAGAGAAATCTCTTTAAATGGGGGGGTATAAAGACAGAGAGTACCCCCTAACCCAAGATGCTGCCTCCCTACATCCTATGGAAAAAATAGGTCCTGCTCCAACCAGAGTAGCCTAAACACAACCTAGGCTACATTGGAGATGGAAGACCTAGGCTAAAGATGAACCAGCCTAATTATTTGTCCATAAACAGGACTTCCATACTCTTTTGTTAAACAATTACAGTTGACATGTCAGCTTATTTAACCTAAATTTAATAAATGAAGGGAAATTTATGAATTTCTTACATTGAAATTTTATATAAGTTTTATTTCTTGACACCAATAATGAACATTTTTATTCCGGCTTCTTTCGTCTCGTGACTGCCTGTCGCCTCTGTTATTATGCTTATTAAGCTTATCCCGATCTTTTTCTTCTTTCCAAAACCATGTTGCCATTTCTAGCTATGGGTTGATTGCCTGTTACCCTCATCCGTTGGAAATTTCCAGCAGATTTCAGTGGAGAGTTAACGACAAAAGCCCTACGTTTTTTCGTTAGGGAGTTATGTATGTGTAGGTCTTCAAAAGGACCTCGTTATGTTTATTTGACTTCGGTATTTGCGCTGCCTAATGGTAAAGAAAGGAATTGCCTTACCTTATTATTTCGTTGGGCCTCGCTTCTGTTTCGATGTAGGGCCGCGGTACGATGGAGTTACACAACGAGTTACTCTGATGTAATTAATATAGACAGTCACTACACTTAAATACCTGAAGGAATAGGCCTATCTTTTATAATTATTAGGTTTTATATTATGAGGATTTCACTCAGAATTTATAGGAAGATAAAGAACATCTTCCTTGCTTAAAGCATCGCTGTAACATAAGGAAGCTCCGAGCGAGCCGCTCATATAATCGTTGTCTTCATATTTTAGTATTTGCTGAATTTGTAAAGTTCGTTGACTCTTCTCTCGAAGTAATTTTCACGAGTCAGCAGTGGAAAATTTTGAACACGAAATAATAAATTTGGTTTTCTTGTTGTTATGCAGGCCCGATGCCTACATATGGATTCTATGTATGTATGTATGGCAATTATTTTCATTCCCAATAGGCTATGTCGCCAATCCCGAGTCAATTTTGTAGATATTTAATTCAATTAATTAATAATTTATATTTAATTAAGAAGTAAAGGCACCATATACGATACCATGTTGTAAGCATATAAAGTTTTTCCATAAACGGTAACTCCGTTACTTTAAAAAAGTAATGCGCCCAACACTATATATATATATATATATATATATATATATATATATATATATATGCATTTAACTGCAATGACCACGAAGTATATAAATGAATAGAAACGACGTAAATAAGGAGCGTCTCTGCACACGGGGAAGAGAAATAACGAATAAATGAAAAATGAGGCGAACCGCCCGGGAATTGAACCCAGGGCCTTCCAATTGCCGGTTGGATGCGCTAGGTCCGTGGTGTAATGGTAGCGCATCCAACCGGCAATTGGAAGGCCCTGGGTTCAATTCCCGGGCGGTTCGCCTCATTTTTCATTTATTCGTTATTTCTCTTCCCCTGTGCAGAGACGCTCCTTATTTACGTCGTTTCTATTCATATATATATATATATAAAATGCGTCTCAGTGGTGTAGTGGTTAGCGTCGCTGACTACGAATTCATCGGCCCCGGGATCGAGACGTGGTGACGGCAGGGGCGCGCAGCAAAACCCAGCTGTTCATATTTCTACATCCACATAATGAAAATTGGTTGCTGGATAAATGGGTACCCTGGGTAGCATAGTGGTCAAGACGCTGGACTGGTGGTGGGGCGTGGTTCGAATTCCACGTTAAGCTATAGGTCTAAAGTGGAGTGACAAGCTTGACCGTCAGAATGAACAATTCCGACCTATCATCTGATCTGATCCGGAAGCAAAACCAAGATGTATATATAATAATAATTAGTTTCAACACATTTTACATTTCGCAGTAGGAAAAAGTTTTAGCGTCAAAGATAAAGCAGACGATGTCACTATGTCAGGTGACTATAGCAGGCTACAGCTGATGCTGCAGAAGAGGCTGTGTCGTGTAAATATTGGTGGTTCGTCTTTACCCTTCGGTCGTTGAATGTTATTGTCTAGGAATTAGGGAATCATTTTCAAAGGTGTATTACTTTACTGGCCATGTTCTTTAATGTAATTAATTTAAGATAAGTTAACAAACAATTATCCTAGTAAGGCACAGCAGATCATGGAAGTTAGGTTAATTTGCCTAAACCAGATTACAGTTGGCTAAGTAATATTTCAATTATTTTCCACAAAGTGAAGCTACAAGAAAGCTAAAACGAAGTTAGTTTACACAAATGTTAGGAATTTGGGTAAATATTTGGCTGGACACAGGGGCTACATTTTTTATCAAAATTACATTTTTCTAGTGTAGTTTTCTCTGCTTTGTTCGAATCTGATACCCATTTCTTGTGCAAATGAATAGAAGCTATTTTTTTTCCATTCCAAAATATGGAGTGTTTCTACTCATTTGCACGAGAAATGTGTGTAAAATTCCAACAAAGCTGAGAAAACTACACCAGGAAAATGTAATTCTGATAAAAAACTAGTTAACCTAACTAAATTAACTAACCTAACCTAACAACTAAATTAACTAATCTAACAACTAAATTAACTAATCTAACAACTAAATTAACTAACCTAACCTAACAACTAAATTAACTAACTAACCTAACAACTAAATTAACTAACTTAACCTAACAACTAAATTAACTAACTTAACCTAACAACTAAATTAACTAACTTAACCTAACAACTAAATTAACTAACTTAACCTAACAACTAAATTAACTAACTTAACCTAACAACTAAATTAACTAACTTAACCTAACTAAATTAACTAACTTAACCTAACAACTAAATTAACTAACTTAACCTAACTAAATTAACTAACTTAACCTAACTAAATTAACTAACTTAACCTAACTAAATTAACTAACAACCTAACCAAATTAACCTAACTAAATTAACTTAACCTAACCAAATTAACCTAACCAAATTAACTAACCTAACCTAACCAAATTAATTAACCTAACAACCAAATTAACTAACCTAACCAAATTAATTAACCTAACAACCAAATTAACTAACCTAACCAAATTAATTAACCTAACAACCAAATTAACTAACCTAACAACCAAATTAATTAACCTAACAACCAAATTAACTAACCTAACAACCAAATTAATTAACCTAACAACCAAATTAACTAACCTAACAACCAAATTAACTAACAACCTACCAACCAAATTAACTAACAACCTACCAACCAAATTAACTAACAACCTAAAACTAACCTACCAACCAAATTAACTAACAACCTAAAACTAACCTACCAACCAAATTAACTAACAACCTAAAACTAACCTACCAACCAAATTAACTAACAACCTAAAACTAACCTACCAACCAAATTAACTAACAACCTAAAACTAACCTACCAACCAAATTAACTAACAACCTAAAACTAACCTACCAACCAAATTAACTAACAACCTAAAACTAACCTACCAACCAAATTAACTAACAACCTAAAACTAACCTACCAACCAAATTAACTAACAACCTAAAACTAACCTACCAACCAAATTAACTAACTAACCTAAAACTAACCTACCAACCAAATTAACTAACCTAACCTAAAACTAACCTACCAACCAAATTAACTAACCTAACCTAAAACACCTAACCAAATTAACTAACCTAAAACACCTAACCAAATTAACTAACCTAACCTAAAACTAACCTAACCAAATTAACTAACCTAACCAAAAACTAACCTAACCTAAACTAACCTAAAACTAACCTAACCAAATTAACTAACCTAACCTAAAACTAACCTAACCAAATTAACTAACCTAACCAAATTAACTAACCTAACCTAAAACTAACCTAACCAAATTAACTAACCTAACCTAAAACTAACCTAACCAAATTAACTAACCTAACCTAAAACTAACCTAACCAAATTAACTAACCTAACCTAAAACTAACCTAACCAAATTAACTAACAACCTAAAACTAACCTAACCAAATTAACTAACCTAACCTAAAACTAACCTAACCAAATTAACTAACCTAACCTAAAACTAACCTAACCAAATTAAAACTAACCTAACCAAATTAACTAACCTAACCTAAAACTAACCTAACCAAATTAACTAACCTAACCTAAAACTAACAACCAAATTAACTAACCTAAAACTAACCTAACCAAATTAACTAACCTAACCAAATTAACTAACCTAACCAAATTAACTAACCTAACCAAATTAACTAACCTAACCTAACTAAATTAACTAACCTGTGCAAATGTAAAGAAATAAGAATTTGTTTACATTATTTTGGAGTCATATTTTGTCATATTTGCACAGGAAATGAAGGTTATATTTCAACAGAGCACACCAAAATACACTAGAAAAATGTATTTTTTATTTCGACTTTAGGCCATGTCATTTTCGTTTTCATCATTTTTGCTTAAACTAACGAAAATATCATTACTTAACCTAAGCAATCATCAAGGGCATTCAGTTGGCCCAACCGGGCATTCAGTTGGCCCAACCGGGGGTTAATATTGGTTATTTCATTTAAATATCTTCTGATCTTTTGTATTAGGCACTCACTGTCACATTTTGGGCAAGTTAAGGATGAGAGAATAATGCCGTAATTGATAGAAACATCCAATGCTTTCTCTTCATCTAGGGCACATGACGAATCAAGTTCTCAAAGTCAGAAACCACATAAACAGCACGTCATAATTCTATCACAAACACGACCAAACTGAATCCAATTAGAAAAGAAAATACAGAACAGAAACCAACCAATTAATTAAGTCGCAGAGTAGCGAAAAAATAGCCTAATCAGGAAAAATATTTTATGAAAAAAGTATATATTAGCCAAAATAGGAAATATTCACTATAAAAATGTTACTTGCAATTTTTTCTATAATCTTGCATTTCCACAAAAAATTATTAGTACCATTGTAAAGAGCATGAAAAATAGTGCTAGTGAAACACCACCTCTCATTTCTCGTTAGCCCCTGTGTCCAGCCAAATATTAACTGGAATTGGTAATTTAGTTTTTCATTTTGGGGGTTTTTGGTGAACCTTTGTGGTAATCCAGTGGTTCCCAAACTTTTATGGTAGCAACCCTGAATACAATATTGTTCTGACCTGGTGACCCTAAATGCTGGTACATGAAGTGTTAATGACCAATCATTTTGATATGTTATGTTTATAGTCATATAGTTTGATTGAGTCAGTCATTGAGAATTTCCGTCACGTGACCCTCAGGAACACCTTCCTGACCCTCACTTGGGTTGCAACCATGGGTTTGGGAACCACTGTGGTAATCGGATGTACCTAGAATTGCTTAACAAAAAGTTCAAATTCTTTCTTACTGAAACCAGGAGTGTGGTGTTGAAAAATTTCCCCGGAGCTGCAGTTGAGATTGATCCTGCATTTTGGAATTGTAACATGGTAAAAATTTTATAGTGGGCACACCAGGGGTCCTTTGGCCTATCTGAGTGTCTCCACTCTTGATATAAATAAACCATAAATACAGTTACATGCAAAATTAAGATCCAATTGATCTCTGCTAATTGCAGATTGTCACACATCTACTAGCTGTACATTAACTTCAAAACTTTGGATCTTGTGGATCATTCATCAGTACCACTACTGTACTAATTGTAGACACGTGGTTATCTATACAGCCATGTAGCCATATATCTACATAGCTACAACCTGAATAATATAATACAAGGTCTACAATTAAGATAAAAGGAGTAGGTGGGACTGTAAAGACTGTGTAGAGTATTTGAATCAGAGGTGGGGAGTCGGAGTCGGGAGTCGGGAGTGGGAGTGGGAGTCGGGAGTCGGTAAAAATGACCGACTCCCGACTCTTTGATTCAATTTCTATATGCCAACAATTTACCAGAATACTACTCTGCCCTAAATAAATATCTTCCTGAACTAATTCTAGATTCACATTTCCACATTTGATTTATTGTTCTGGTAAATCTTAGCAAATGAATTTCATATTTCTATTTTAGGATACTAGGTACCATATAAAAATTAGCAATATATTAATTATTAATTTAATTAGCCCCTATTAGTAATGAGTCGTGGGCCTAGTAGAAAATCAGCAGTCTTTCAATATTTTAAGCTAAATGAGGATGAAAGTATTTTTATTTGTCAAGTAGGAAAGGATGGTAAAGAGTGTAATGCAAAAATTAGTGCTTACACTGGGAAACATGCTAATGCTCCAACTAGAGCCTCAAACTTGAAACGCCATCTACGAAACAAACATCCCAATATTTATAAGGTTGTAGATCAGCATGATAAGGAAAGAGTCAGGAGTCGGGGTCGGTTTTTAAAAATACCAACTCGGGAGTCGGTTGTTTTTGGCCGACTCCCCATCCCTGATTTGAATGTACACCCATTCAAGGTCTCCCATTTAAAGGTGTCTATTAGGCAAGTGAACATAATGAGTCTTTCATATATCACATTGCTATGGGGGCACCACTCAGCAGAGAAATCTCTTTAAATGGGGGGGTATAAAGACAGAGAGTACCCCCTAACCCAAGATGCTGCCTCCCTACATCCTATGGAAAAAATAGGTCCTGCTCCAACCAGAGTAGCCTAAACACAACCTAGGCTACATTGGAGATGGAAGACCTAGGCTAAAGATGAACCAGCCTAATTATTTGTCCATAAACAGGACTTCCATACTCTTTTGTTAAACAATTACAGTTGACATGTCAGCTTATTTAACCTAAATTTAATAAATGAAGGGAAATTTATGAATTTCTTACATTGAAATTTTATATAAGTTTTATTTCTTGACACCAATAATGAACATTTTTATTCCGGCTTCTTTCGTCTCGTGACTGCCTGTCGCCTCTGTTATTATGCTTATTAAGCTTATCCCGATCTTTTTCTTCTTTCCAAAACCATGTTGCCATTTCTAGCTATGGGTTGATTGCCTGTTACCCTCATCCGTTGGAAATTTCCAGCAGATTTCAGTGGAGAGTTAACGACAAAAGCCCTACGTTTTTTCGTTAGGGAGTTATGTATGTGTAGGTCTTCAAAAGGACCTCGTTATGTTTATTTGACTTCGGTATTTGCGCTGCCTAATGGTAAAGAAAGGAATTGCCTTACCTTATTATTTCGTTGGGCCTCGCTTCTGTTTCGATGTAGGGCCGCGGTACGATGGAGTTACACAACGAGTTACTCTGATGTAATTAATATAGACAGTCACTACACTTAAATACCTGAAGGAATAGGCCTATCTTTTTATAATTATTAGGTTTTATATTATGAGGATTTCACTCAGAATTTATAGGAAGATAAAGAACATCTTCCTTGCTTAAAGCATCGCTGTAACATAAGGAAGCTCCGAGCGAGCCGCTCATATAATCGTTGTCTTCATATTTTAGTATTTGCTGAATTTGTAAAGTTCGTTGACTCTTCTCTCGAAGTAATTTTCACGAGTCAGCAGTGGAAAATTTTGAACACGAAATAATAAATTTGGTTTTCTTGTTGTTATGCAGGCCCGATGCCTACATATGGATTCTATGTATGTATGTATGGCAATTATTTTCATTCCCAATAGGCTATGTCGCCAATCCCGAGTCAATTTTGTAGATATTTAATTCAATTAATTAATAATTTATATTTAATTAAGAAGTAAAGGCACCATATACGATACCATGTTGTAAGCATATAAAGTTTTTCCATAAACGGTAACTCCGTTACTTTAAAAAAGTAATGCGCCCAACACTATATATATATATATATATATATATATATATATATATATATATGCATTTAACTGCAATGACCACGAAGTATATAAATGAATAGAAACGACGTAAATAAGGAGCGTCTCTGCACACGGGGAAGAGAAATAACGAATAAATGAAAAATGAGGCGAACCGCCCGGGAATTGAACCCAGGGCCTTCCAATTGCCGGTTGGATGCGCTAGGTCCGTGGTGTAATGGTAGCGCATCCAACCGGCAATTGGAAGGCCCTGGGTTCAATTCCCGGGCGGTTCGCCTCATTTTTCATTTATTCGTTATTTCTCTTCCCCTGTGCAGAGACGCTCCTTATTTACGTCGTTTATATTATATATATATATATATAAAATGCGTCTCAGTGGTGTAGTGGTTAGCGTCGCTGACTACGAATTCATCGGCCCGGGATCGAGACGTGGTGACGGGGGGCGCGCAGCAAAACCCAGCTGTTCATATTTCTACATCCACATAATGAAAATTGGTTGCTGGATAAATGGGTACCCTGGGTAGCATAGTGGTCAAGACGCTGGACTGGTGGTGGGGCGTGGTTCGAATTCCACGTTAAGCTATAGGTCTAAAGTGGAGTGACAAGCTTGACCGTCAGAATGAACAATTCCGACCTATCATCTGATCTGATCCGGAAGCAAAACCAAGATGTATATATAATAATAATTAGTTTCAACACATTTTACATTTCGCAGTAGGAAAAAGTTTTAGCGTCAAAGATAAAGCAGACGATGTCACTATGTCAGGTGACTATAGCAGGCTACAGCTGATGCTGCAGAAGAGGCTGTGTCGTGTAAATATTGGTGGTTCGTCTTTACCCTTCGGTCGTTGAATGTTATTGTCTAGGAATTAGGGAATCATTTTCAAAGGTGTATTACTTTACTGGCCATGTTCTTTAATGTAATTAATTTAAGATAAGTTAACAAACAATTATCCTAGTAAGGCACAGCAGATCATGGAAGTTAGGTTAATTTGCCTAAACCAGATTACAGTTGGCTAAGTAATATTTCAATTATTTTCCACAAAGTGAAGCTACAAGAAAGCTAAAACGAAGTTAGTTTACACAAATGTTAGGAATTTGGGTAAATATTTGGCTGGACACAGGGGCTACATTTTTTATCAAAATTACATTTTTCTAGTGTAGTTTTCTCTGCTTTGTTCGAATCTGATACCCATTTCTTGTGCAAATGAATAGAAGCTATTTTTTTTCCATTCCAAAATATGGAGTGTTTCTACTCATTTGCACGAGAAATGTGTGTAAAATTCCAACAAAGCTGAGAAAACTACACCAGGAAAATGTAATTCTGATAAAAAACTAGTTAACCTAACTAAATTAACTAACCTAACCTAACAACTAAATTAACTAATCTAACAACTAAATTAACTAATCTAACAACTAAATTAACTAACCTAACCTAACAACTAAATTAACTAACTAACCTAACAACTAAATTAACTAACTTAACCTAACAACTAAATTAACTAACTTAACCTAACAACTAAATTAACTAACTTAACCTAACAACTAAATTAACTAACTTAACCTAACAACTAAATTAACTAACTTAACCTAACTAAATTAACTAACTTAACCTAACAACTAAATTAACTAACTTAACCTAACTAAATTAACTAACTTAACCTAACTAAATTAACTAACTTAACCTAACTAAATTAACTAACAACCTAACCAAATTAACCTAACTAAATTAACTTAACCTAACCAAATTAACCTAACCAAATTAACCTAACCAAATTAACCTAACCAAATTAACTAACCTAACCTAACCAAATTAATTAACCTAACAACCAAATTAACTAACCTAACCAAATTAATTAACCTAACAACCAAATTAACTAACCTAACCAAATTAATTAACCTAACAACCAAATTAACTAACCTAACAACCAAATTAATTAACCACCAACAAATTAATTAACCTAACAACCAAATTAACTAACCTAACAACCAAATTAACTAACAACCTACCAACCAAATTAACTAACAACCTACCAACCAAATTAACTAACAACCTAAAAAACCTACCAACCAAATTAACTAACAACCTAAAACTAACCTACCAACCAAATTAACTAACAACCTAAAACTAACCTACCAACCAAATTAACTAACAACCTAAAACTAACCTACCAACCAAATTAACTAACAACCTAAAACTAACCTACCAACCAAATTAACTAACAACCTAAAACTAACCTACCAACCAAATTAACTAACAACCTAAAACTAACCTACCAACCAAATTAACTAACAACCTAAAACTAACCTACCAACCAAATTAACTAACAACCTAAAACTAACCTACCAACCAAATTAACTAAAACCTAAAACTAACCTACCAACCAAATTAACTAACCTAACCTAAAACTAACCTACCAACCAAATTAACTAACCTAACCTAAAACACCTAACCAAATTAACTAACCTAAAACACCTAACCAAATTAACTAACCTAACCTAAAACTAACCTAACCAAATTAACTAACCTAACCAAATTAACTAACCTAACCTAAAACTAACCTAAAACTAACCTAACCAAATTAACTAACCTAACCTAAAACTAACCTAACCAAATTAACTAACCTAACCAAATTAACTAACCTAACCTAAAACTAACCTAACCAAATTAACTAACCTAACCTAAAACTAACCTAACCAAATTAACTAACCTAACCTAAAACTAACCTAACCAAATTAACTAACCTAACCTAAAACTAACCTAACCAAATTAACTAACAACCTAAAACTAACCTAACCAAATTAACTAACCTAACCTAAAACTAACCTAACCAAATTAACTAACCTAACCTAAAACTAACCTAACCAAATTAACTAACCTAACCAAATTAACTAACCTAACCTAAAACTAACCTAACCAAATTAACTAACCTAACCTAAAACTAACAACCAAATTAACTAACCTAAAACTAACCTAACCAAATTAACTAACCTAACCAAATTAACTAACCTAACCAAATTAACTAACCTAACCTAACTAAATTAACTAACCTGTGCAAATGTAAAGAAATAAGAATTTGTTTACATTATTTTGGAGTCATATTTTGTCATATTTGCACAGGAAATGAAGGTTATATTTCAACAGAGCACACCAAAATACACTAGAAAAATGTATTTTTTATTTCGACTTTAGGCCATGTCATTTTCGTTTTCATCATTTTTGCTTAAACTAACGAAAATATCATTACTTAACCTAAGCAATCATCAAGGGCATTCAGTTGGCCCAACCGGGCATTCAGTTGGCCCAACCGGGGGTTAATATTGGTTATTTCATTTAAATATCTTCTGATCTTTTGTATTAGGCACTCACTGTCACATTTTGGGCAAGTTAAGAATGAGAGAATAATGCCGTAATTGATAGAAACATCCAATGCTTTCTCTTCATCTAGGGCACATGACGAATCAAGTTCTCAAAGTCAGAAACCACATAAACAGCACGTCATAATTCTATCACAAACACGACCAAACTGAATCCAATTAGAAAAGAAAATACAGAACAGAAACCAACCAATTAATTAAGTCGCAGAGTAGCGAAAAAATAGCCTAATCAGGAAAAATATTTTATGAAAAAAGTATATATTAGCCAAAATATGAAATATTCACTATAAAAATGTTACTTGCAATTTTTTCTATAATCTTGCATTTCCACAAAAAATTATTAGTACCATTGTAAAGAGCATGAAAAATAGTGCTAGTGAAACACCACCTCTCATTTCTCGTTAGCCCCTGTGTCCAGCCAAATATTAACTGGAATTGGTAATTTAGTTTTTCATTTTGGGGGTTTTTGGTGAACCTTTGTGGTAATCCAGTGGTTCCCAAACTTTTATGGTAGCAACCCTGAATACAATATTGTTCTGACCTGGTGACCCTAAATGCTGGTACATGAAGTGTTAATGACCAATCATTTTGATATGTTATGTTTATAGTCATATAGTTTGATTGAGTCAGTCATTGAGAATTTCCGTCACGTGACCCTCAGGAACACCTTCCTGACCCTCACTTGGGTTGCAACCATGGGTTTGGGAACCACTGTGGTAATCGGATGTACCTAGAATTGCTTAACAAAAAGTTCAAATTCTTTCTTACTGAAACCAGGAGTGTGGTGTTGAAAAATTTCCCCGGAGCTGCAGTTGAGATTGATCCTGCATTTTGGAATTGTAACATGGTAAAAATTTTATAGTGGGCACACCAGGGGTCCTTTGGCCTATCTGAGTGTCTCCACTCTTGATATAAATAAACCATAAATACAGTTACATGCAAAATTAAGATCCAATTGATCTCTGCTAATTGCAGATTGTCACACATCTACTAGCTGTACATTAACTTCAAAACTTTGGATCTTGTGGATCATTCATCAGTACCACTACTGTACTAATTGTAGACACGTGGTTATCTATACAGCCATGTAGCCATATATCTACATAGCTACAACTGAATAATATAATACAGGTCTACAATTAAGATAAAAGGAGTAGGTGGGACTGTAAAGACTGTGTAGAGTATTTGAATCAGAGGTGGGGAGTCGGAGTCGGGAGTCGGGGCTTTTTTGAAGAGTCGGGAGTGGGAGTCGGGAGTCGGTAAAAATGACCGACTCCCGACTCTTTGATTCAATTTCTATATGCCAACAATTTACCAGAATACTACTCTGCCCTAAATAAATATCTTCCTGAACTAATTCTAGATTCACATTTCCACATTTGATTTATTGTTCTGGTAAATCTTAGCAAATGAATTTCATATTTCTATTTTAGGATACTAGGTACCATATAAAAATTAGCAATATATTAATTATTAATTTAATTAGCCCCTATTAGTAATGAGTCGTGGGCCTAGTAGAAAATCAGCAGTCTTTCAATATTTTAAGCTAAATGAGGATGAAGTATTTTTATTTGTCAAGTAGGAAAGGATGGTAAAGAGTGTAATGCAAAAATTAGTGCTTACACTGGGAAACATGCTAATGCTCCAACTAGAGCCTCAACTTGAAACGCCATCTACGAAACAAACATCCCAATATTTATAAGGTTGTAGATCAGCATGATAAGGAAAGAGTCAGGAGTCGGGGTCGGTTTTTAAAAATACCAACTCGGGAGTCGGTTGTTTTTGGCCGACTCCCCATCCCTGATTTGAATGTACACCCATTCAAGGTCTCCCATTTAAAGGTGTCTATTAGCAGTGGCGGTTCTCATATGGGCAATATGGGCAGCCGCACAGGGCGGCATTTGTGGAGGGGCGGCATGAGCGCCTGCAAAAAAAATAAAAATAAAAATAAGAATAAATAAATAAAGAAATAAATAAAAATAAAAAATTAAATAAAATAAATAATAAAAGATCAAGACTTTGCATCAAGGAAGGTAAGAAGAGTCAGGCTTTAGATGGCAGTTGTGCTGTGGTGCAATTTATTTTTGTTTCTTGTTCAAAGTGTAGCATAATAATTACCCTCTCTTAAGTGTCTTATTCTATTTATGTGATAGAGCATTTGTACAATTTAGAAATTTGATTCTCTAGTTTATTTATGGCAGTTGTGCAATTTAATTTGTATTTTTCCTGTTCATAGTATCATAATTACATTCTCTTAAGTGAGTTATTCTATTTACGTGATGAAGGATTTGTAAAATTCAGAATTTGAGTCTTTGTTTTGGTTCTGAAGTTCCAACAATTAGTCCAATAAAAGTTATTTTGTGAAAGAGTTATGTCTGTCCTTTATTTTGGGGGGATTCGAATGTGTGTGTGTTGGCGAACAGGGGGGGGGGGCGCTGAAGGTGAGGTTCGCCCAGGGCGTCATGTAAGCTAGGACCGCCACTGTCTATTAGGCAAGTGAACATAATGAGTCTTTCATATATCACATTGCTATGGGGGCACCACTCAGCAGAGAAATCTCTTTAAATGGGGGGTATAAAGACAGAGAGTACCCCTAACCCAAGATGCTGCCTCCCTACATCCTATGGAAAAAATAGGTCCTGCTCCAACCAGAGTAGCCTAAACACAACCTAGGCTACATTGGAGATGGAAGACCTAGGCTAAAGATGAACCAGCCTAATTATTTGTCCATAAACAGGACTTCCATACTCTTTTGTTAAACAATTACAGTTGACATGTCAGCTTATTTAACCTAAATTTAATAAATGAAGGGAAATTTATGAATTTCTTACATTGAAATTTTATATAAGTTTTATTTCTTGACACCAATAATGAACATTTTTATTCCGGCTTCTTTCGTCTCGTGACTGCCTGTCGCCTCTGTTATTATGCTTATTAAGCTTATCCCGATCTTTTCTTCTTTCCAAAACCATGTTGCCATTTCTAGCTATGGGTTGATTGCCTGTTACCCTCATCCGTTGGAAATTTCCAGCAGATTTCAGTGGAGAGTTAACGACAAAAGCCCTACGTTTTTTCGTTAGGGAGTTATGTATGTGTAGGTCTTCAAAAGGACCTCGTTATGTTTATTTGACTTCGGTATTTGCGCTGCCTAATGGTAAAGAAAGGAATTGCCTTACCTTATTATTTCGTTGGGCCTCGCTTCTGTTTCGATGTAGGGCCGCGGTACGATGGAGTTACACAACGAGTTACTCTGATGTAATTAATATAGACAGTCAGTACACTTAAATACCTGAAGGAATAGGCCTATCTTTTTATAATTATTAGGTTTTTATATTATGAGGATTTCACTCAGAATTTATAGGAAGATAAAGAACATCTTCCTTGCTTAAAGCATCGCTGTAACATAAGGAAGCTCCGAGCGAGCCGCTCATATAATCGTTGTCTTCATATTTTAGTATTTGCTGAATTTGTAAAGTTCGTTGACTCTTCTCTCGAAGTAATTTTCACGAGTCAGCAGTGGAAAATTTTGAACACGAAATAATAAATTTGGTTTTCTTGTTGTTATGCAGGCCCGATGCCTACATATGGATTCTATGTATGTATGTATGGCAATTATTTTCATTCCCAATAGGCTATGTCGCCAATCCCGAGTCAATTTTGTAGATATTTAATTCAATTAATTAATAATTTATATTTAATTAAGAAGTAAAGGCACCATATACGATACCATGTTGTAAGCATATAAAGTTTTTCCATAAACGGTAACTCCGTTACTTTAAAAAAAGTAATGCGCCCAACACTATATATATATATATATATATATATATATATAATATATATATATATATGCATTTAACTGCAATGACCACGAAGTATATAAATGAATAGAAACGACGTAAATAAGGAGCGTCTCTGCACACGGGAAGAGAAATAACGAATAAATGAAAAATGAGGCGAACCGCCCGGGAATTGAACCCAGGGCCTTCCAATTGCCGGTTGGATGCGCTAGGTCCGTGGTGTAATGGTAGCGCATCCAACCGGCAATTGGAAGGCCCTGGGTTCAATTCCCGGGCGGTTCGCCTCATTTTTCATTTATTCGTTATTTCTCTTCCCCTGTGCAGAGACGCTCCTTATTTACGTCGTTTCTATTCATATATATATATATATAAAATGCGTCTCAGTGGTGTAGTGGTTAGCGTCGCTGACTACGAATTCATCGGCCACGGGATCGAGACGTGGTGACGGTAGGAGGCGCGCAGCAAAACCCAGCTGTTCATATTTCTACATCCACATAATGAAAATTGGTTGCTGGATAAATGGGTACCCTGGGTAGCATAGTGGTCAAGACGCTGGACTGGTGGTGGGGCGTGGTTCGAATTCCACGTTAAGCTATAGGTCTAAAGTGGAGTGACAAGCTTGACCGTCAGAATGAACAATTCCGACCTATCATCTGATCTGATCCGGAAGCAAAACCAAGATGTATATATAATAATAATTAGTTTCAAACATTTTACATTTCGCAGTAGGAAAAAAGTGTTAGCGTCAAAGATAAAGCAGACGATGTCACTATGTCAGGTGACTATAGCAGGCTACAGCTGATGCTGCAGAAGAGGCTGAGTGTCGTGTAAATATTGGTGGTTCGTCTTTACCCTTCGGTCGTTGAATGTTATTGTCTAGGAATTAGGGAATCATTTTCAAAGGTGTATTACTTTACTGGCCATGTTCTTTAATGTAATTAATTTAAGATAAGTTAACAAACAATTATCCTAGTAAGGCACAGCAGATCATGGAAGTTAGGTTAATTTGCCTAAACCAGATTACAGTTGGCTAAGTAATATTTCAATTATTTTCCACAAAGTGAAGCTACAAGAAAGCTAAAACGAAGTTAGTTTACACAAATGTTAGGAATTTGGGTAAATATTTGGCTGGACACAGGGGCTACATTTTTTATCAAATTACATTTTTCTAGTGTAGTTTTCTCTGCTTTGTTCGAATCTGATACCCATTTCTTGTGCAAATGAATAGAAGCTATTTTTTTTCCATTCCAAAATATGGAGTGTTTCTACTCATTTGCACGAGAAATGTGTGTAAAATTCAAACAAAGCTGAGAAAACTACACCAGGAAAATGTAATGCGATAAAAAACTAGTTAACCTAACTAAATTAACTAACCTAACCTAACAACTAAATTAACTAACCTAACCAACAACTAAATTAACTAACCTAACCTAACAACTAAATTAACTAACCTAACCTAACAACTAAATTAACTAATCTAACAACTAAATTAACTAATCTAACAACTAAATTAACTAACCTAACCTAACAACTAAATTAACTAACTTAACCTAACAACTAAATTAACTAACCTAAAACTAAATTAACTAACTTAACCTAACAACTAAATTAACTAACAACCTAATAACTAAATTAACTAACTTAACCTAACAACTAAATTAACTAACTTAACCTAACAACTAAATTAACTAACTTAACCTAACAACTAAATTAACTAACTTAACCTAACAACTAAATTAACTAACTTAACCTAACAACTAAATTAACTAACTTAACCTAACAACTAAATTAACTAACTTAACCTAAAAACTAAATTAACTAACTTAACCTAACAACTAAATTAACTAACTTAACCTAACAACTAAATTAACTAACTTAACCTAACAACTAAATTAACTAACTTAACCTAACAACTAAATTAACTAACTTAACCTAACTAAATTAACTAACAACCTAACTAAATTAACTTAACCTAACCAAATTAATTAACCTAACAACCAAATTAACTAACAACCTAACAACCAAATTAACTAACAACCTAACAACCAAATTAACTAACAACCAAATTAACTAACAACCAAATTAACTACCAACCAAATTAACTACCAACCAAATTAACTACCAACCAAATTAACTACCAACCAAATTAACTACCAACCAAATTAACTACCAACCAAATTAACTAACAACCAAATTAACTAACAACCAAATTAACTAACAACCAAATTAACTAACAACCAAATTAACTAACAACCAAATTAACTACAACCAAATTAACTAACAACCTACCAACCAAATTAACTAACAACCTAAAACTAACCTACCAACCAAATTAACTAACCTACCAACCAAATTAACTAACCTAACCTAACTAAATTAACTAACCTGTGCAAATGTAAAGAAATAAGAATTTGTTTACATTATTTTGGAGTCATATTTTGTCATATTTGCACAGGAAATGAAGGTTATATTTCAACAGAGCACACCAAAATACACTAGAAAAATGTATTTTTTATTTCGACTTTAGGCCATGTCATTTTCGTTTTCATCATTTTTGCTTAAACTAACGAAAATATCATTACTTAACCTAAGCAATCATCAAGGGCATTCAGTTGGCCCAACCGGGCATTCAGTTGGCCCAACCGGGGGTTAATATTGGTTATTTCATTTAAATATCTTCTGATCTTTTGTATTAGGCACTCACTGTCACATTTTGGGCAAGTTAAGGATGAGAGAATAATGCCGTAATTGATAGAAACATCCAATGCTTTCTCTTCATCTAGGGCACATGACGAATCAAGTTCTCAAAGTCAGAAACCACATAAACAGCACGTCATAATCTATCACAAACACGACCAAACTGAATCCAATTAGAAAAGAAAATACAGAACAGAAACCAACCAATTAATTAAGTCGCAGAGTAGCGAAAAAATAGCCTAATCAGGAAAAATATTTTATGAAAAAGTATATATTAGCCAAAATAGGAAATATTCACTATAAAAATGTTACTTGCAATTTTTTCTATAATCTTGCATTTCCACAAAAATTATTAGTACCATTGTAAAGAGCATGAAAAATAGTGCTAGTGAAACACCACCTCTCATTTCTCGTTAGCCCCTGTGTCCAGCCAAATATTAACTGGAATTGGTAATTTAGTTTTTCATTTTGGGGGTTTTTGGTGAACCTTTGTGGTAATCCAGTGGTTCCCAAACTTTTATGGTAGCAACCCTGAATACAATATTGTTCTGACCTGGTGACCCTAAATGCTGGTACATGAAGTGTTAATGACCAATCATTTTGATATGTTATGTTATAGTCATATAGTTTGATTGAGTCAGTCATTGAGAATTTCCGTCACGTGACCCTCAGGAACACCTTCCTGACCCTCACTTGGGTTGCAACCATGGGTTTGGGAACCACTGTGGTAATCGGATGTACCTAGAATTGCTTAACAAAAAGTTCAAATTCTTTCTTACTGAAACCAGGAGTGTGGTGTTGAAAAATTTCCCCGGAGCTGCAGTTGAGATTGATCCTGCATTTTGGAATTGTAACATGGTAAAAATTTTATAGTGGGCACACCAGGGGTCCTTTGGCCTATCTGAGTGTCTCCACTCTTGATATAAATAAACCATAAATACAGTTACATGCAAAATTAAGATCCAATTGATCTCTGCTAATTGCAGATTGTCACACATCTACTAGCTGTACATTAACTTCAAAACTTTGGATCTTGTGGATCATTCATCAGTACCACTACTGTACTAATTGTAGACACGTGGTTATCTATACAGCCATGTAGCCATATATCTACATAGCTACAACCTGAATAATATAATACAAGGTCTACAATTAAGATAAAAGGAGTAGGTGGGACTGTAAAGACTGTGTAGAGTATTTGAATCAGAGGTGGGGGTCGGAGTCGGAGTCGGGAGTCGGGGCTTTTTTGAAGAGTCGGGAGTGGGAGTCGGGAGTCGGTAAAAATGACCGACTCCCGACTCTTTGATTCAATTTCTATATGCCAACAATTTACCAGAATACTACTCTGCCCTAAATAAATATCTTCCTGAACTAATTCTAGATTCACATTTCCACATTTGATTTATTGTTCTGGTAAATCTTAGCAAATGAATTTCATATTTCTATTTTAGGATACTAGGTACCATATAAAAATTAGCAATATTTAATTATTAATTTAATTAGCCCCTATTAGTAATGAGTCGTGGGCCTAGTAGAAAATCAGCAGTCTTTCAATATTTTAAGCTAAATGAGGATGAAAGTATTTTTATTTGTCAAGTAGGAAAGGATGGTAAAGAGTGTAATGCAAAAATTAGTGCTTACACTGGGAAACATGCTAATGCTCCAACTAGAGCCTCAAACTTGAAACGCCATCTACGAAACAAACATCCCAATATTTATAAGGTTGTAGATCAGCATGATAAGGAAAGAGTCAGGAGTCGGGGTCGGTTTTTAAAAATACCAACTCGGGAGTCGGTTGTTTTTGGCCGACTCCCCATCCCTGATTTGAATGTACACCCATTCAAGGTCTCCCATTTAAAGGTGTCTATTAGCAGTGGCGGTTCCTCATATGGGCAATATGGGCAGCCGCACAGGGCGGCATTTGTGGAGGGGCGGCATGAGCGCCTGCAAAAAAAATAAAAATAAAAATAAGAATAAATAAATAAAGAAATAAATAAAAATAAAAAATTAAATAAAATAAATAATAAAAGATCAATGACTTTGCATCAAGGAAGGTAAGAAGAGTCAGGCTTTAGATGGCAGTTGTGCTGTGGTGCAATTTATTTTGTTTCTTGTTCAAAGTGTAGCATAATAATTACCCTCTCTTAAGTGTCTTATTCTATTTATGTGATAGAGCATTTGTACAATTAGAAATTTGATTCTCTAGTTTATTTATGGCAGTTGTGCAATTTAATTTGTATTTTTCCTGTTCATAGTATCATAATTACATTCTCTTAAGTGAGTTATTCTATTTACGTGATGAAGGATTTGTAAAATTCAGAAATTTGAGTCTTTGTTTTGGTTCTGAAGTTCCAACAATTAGTCCAATAAAAAGTTATTTTGTGAAAGAGTTATGTCTGTCCTTTATTTTGGGGGGATTCGAATGTGTGTGTGTTGGCGAACAGGGGGGGGGGGGCGCTGAAGGTGAGGTTCGCCCAGGGCGTCATGTAAGCTAGGACCGCCACTGTCTATTAGGCAAGTGAACATAATGAGTCTTTCATATATCACATTGCTATGGGGGCACCACTCAGCAGAGAAATCTCTTTAAATGGGGGGTATAAAGACAGAGAGTACCCCCTAACCCAAGATGCTGCCTCCCTACATCCTATGGAAAAAATAGGTCCTGCTCCAACCAGAG
The DNA here is from genome assembly GCA_023014485.1 of Bathynomus jamesi. Classification (NCBI taxonomy): domain Eukaryota; kingdom Metazoa; phylum Arthropoda; class Malacostraca; order Isopoda; family Cirolanidae; genus Bathynomus; species Bathynomus jamesi. The sequence goes on along the minus strand of JAJOZX010004842.1, from coordinate 258,010 downwards.
TAGCCTAAACACAACCTAGGCTACATTGGAGATGGAAGACCTAGGCTAAAGATGAACCAGCCTAATTATTTGTCCATAAACAGGACTTCCATACTCTTTTGTTAAACAATTACAGTTGACATGTCAGCTTATTTAACCTAAATTTAATAAATGAAGGGAAATTTATGAATTTCTTACATTGAAATTTTATATAAGTTTTATTTCTTGACACCAATAATGAACATTTTTATTCCGGCTTCTTTCGTCTCGTGACTGCCTGTCGCCTCTGTTATTATGCTTATTAAGCTTATCCCGATCTTTTCTTCTTTCCAAAACCATGTTGCCATTTCTAGCTATGGGTTGATTGCCTGTTACCCTCATCCGTTGGAAATTTCCAGCAGATTTCAGTGGAGAGTTAACGACAAAAGCCCTACGTTTTTTCGTTAGGGAGTTATGTATGTGTAGGTCTTCAAAAGGACCTCGTTATGTTTATTTGACTTCGGTATTTGCGCTGCCTAATGGTAAAGAAAGGAATTGCCTTACCTTATTATTTCGTTGGGCCTCGCTTCTGTTTCGATGTAGGGCCGCGGTACGATGGAGTTACACAACGAGTTACTCTGATGTAATTAATATAGACAGTCAGTACACTTAAATACCTGAAGGAATAGGCCTATCTTTTTATAATTATTAGGTTTTATATTATGAGGATTTCACTCAGAATTTATAGGAAGATAAAGAACATCTTCCTTGCTTAAAGCATCGCTGTAACATAAGGAAGCTCCGAGCGAGCCGCTCATATAATCGTTGTCTTCATATTTTAGTATTTGCTGAATTTGTAAAGTTCGTTGACTCTTCTCTCGAAGTAATTTTCACGAGTCAGCAGTGGAAAATTTTGAACACGAAATAATAAATTTGGTTTTCTTGTTGTTATGCAGGCCCGATGCCTACATATGGATTCTATGTATGTATGTATGGCAATTATTTTCATTCCCAATAGGCTATGTCGCCAATCCCGAGTCAATTTTGTAGATATTTAATTCAATTAATTAATAATTTATATTTAATTAAGAAGTAAAGGCACCATATACGATACCATGTTGTAAGCATATAAAGTTTTTCCATAAACGGTAACTCCGTTACTTTAAAAAAGTAATGCGCCCAACACTAATATATATATATATATATATATATATATATATATATATATATGCATTTAACTGCAATGACCACGAAGTATATAAATGAATAGAAACGACGTAAATAAGGAGCGTCTCTGCACACGGGGAAGAGAAATAACGAATAATGAAAAATGAGGCGAACCGCCCGGGAATTGAACCCAGGGCCTTCCAATTGCCGGTTGGATGCGCTAGGTCCGTGGTGTAATGGTAGCGCATCCAACCGGCAATTGGAAGGCCCTGGGTTCAATTCCCGGGCGGTTCGCCTCATTTTTCATTTATTCGTTATTTCTCTTCCCCTGTGCAGAGACGCTCCTTATTTACGTCGTTTCTATTTCATATATATATATATAAAATGCGTCTCAGTGGTGTAGTGGTTAGCGTCGCTGACTACGAATTCATCGGCCACGGGATCGAGACGTGGTGACGGTAGGAGGCGCGCAGCAAAACCCAGCTGTTCATATTTCTACATCCACATAATGAAAATTGGTTGCTGGATAAATGGGTACCCTGGGTAGCATAGTGGTCAAGACGCTGGACTGGTGGTGGGGCGTGGTTCGAATTCCACGTTAAGCTATAGGTCTAAAGTGGAGTGACAAGCTTGACCGTCAGAATGAACAATTCCGACCTATCATCTGATCTGATCCGGAAGCAAAACCAAGATGTATATATAATAATAATTAGTTTCAACACATTTTACATTTCGCAGTAGGAAAAAGTGTTAGCGTCAAAGATAAAGCAGACGATGTCACTATGTCAGGTGACTATAGCAGGCTACAGCTGATGCTGCAGAAGAGGCTGAGTGTCGTGTAAATATTGGTGGTTCGTCTTTACCCTTCGGTCGTTGAATGTTATTGTCTAGGAATTAGGGAATCATTTTCAAAGGTGTATTACTTTACTGGCCATGTTCTTTAATGTAATTAATTTAAGATAAGTTAACAAACAATTATCCTAGTAAGGCACAGCAGATCATGGAAGTTAGGTTAATTTGCCTAAACCAGATTACAGTTGGCTAAGTAATATTTCAATTATTTTCCACAAAGTGAAGCTACAAGAAAGCTAAAACGAAGTTAGTTTACACAAATGTTAGGAATTTGGGTAAATATTTGGCTGGACACAGGGGCTACATTTTTTATCAAAATTACATTTTTCTAGTGTAGTTTTCTCTGCTTTGTTCGAATCTGATACCCATTTCTTGTGCAAATGAATAGAAGCTATTTTTTTTCCATTCCAAAATATGGAGTGTTTCTACTCATTTGCACGAGAAATGTGTGTAAAATTCAAACAAAGCTGAGAAAACTACACCAGGAAAATGTAATTCTGATAAAAAACTAGTTAACCTAACTAAATTAACTAACCTAACCTAACAACTAAATTAACTAACCTAACCTAACAACTAAATTAACTAACCTAACCTAACAACTAAATTAACTAACCTAACCTAACAACTAAATTAACTAATCTAACAACTAAATTAACTAATCTAACAACTAAATTAACTAACCTAACCTAACAACTAAATTAACTAACCTAACCTAACAACTAAATTAACTAACTTAACCTAACAACTAAATTAACTAACCTAACAACTAAATTAACTAACTTAACCTAACAACTAAATTAACTAACAACCTAATAACTAAATTAACTAACTTAACCTAACAACTAAATTAACTAACTTAACCTAACAACTAAATTAACTAACTTAACCTAACAACTAAATTAACTAACTTAACCTAACAACTAAATTAACTAACTTAACCTAACAACTAAATTAACTAACTTAACCTAACAACTAAATTAACTAACTTAACCTAACAACTAAATTAACTAACTTAACCTAACAACTAAATTAACTAACTTAACCTAACAACTAAATTAACTAACTTAACCTAACTAAATTAACTTAACCTAACTAAATTAATTAACCTAACAACCAAATTAACTAACAACCTAACAACCAAATTAACTAACAACCTAACAACCTAACAACCAAATTAACTACCAACCAAATTAACTACCAACCAAATTAACTACCAACCAAATTAACTACCAACCAAATTAACTACCAACCAAATTAACTACCAACCAAATTAACTACCAACCAAATTAACTACCAACCAAATTAACTACCAACCAAATTAACTAACAACCTACCAACCAAATTAACTAACAACCAAATTAACTAACCTACCAACCAAATTAACTAACCTACCAACCAAATTAACTAACCTACCAACCAAATTAACTAACCTAACCTAACTAAATTAACTAACCTGTGCAAATGTAAAGAAATAAGAATTTGTTTACATTATTTTGGAGTCATATTTTGTCATATTTGCACAGGAAATGAAGGTTATATTTCAACAGAGCACACCAAAATACACTAGAAAAATGTATTTTTATTTCGACTTTAGGCCATGTCATTTTCGTTTTCATCATTTTTGCTTAAACTAACGAAAATATCATTACTTAACCTAAGCAATCATCAAGGGCATTCAGTTGGCCCAACCGGGCATTCAGTTGGCCCAACCGGGGGTTAATATTGGTTATTTCATTTAAATATCTTCTGATCTTTTGTATTAGGCACTCACTGTCACATTTTGGGCAAGTTAAGGATGAGAGAATAATGCCGTAATTGATAGAAACATCCAATGCTTTCTCTTCATCTAGGGCACATGACGAATCAAGTTCTCAAAGTCAGAAACCACATAAACAGCACGTCATAATTCTATCACAAACACGACCAAACTGAATCCAATTAGAAAAGAAAATACAGAACAGAAACCAACCAATTAATTAAGTCGCAGAGTAGCGAAAAAATAGCCTAATCAGGAAAAATATTTTATGAAAAAAGTATATATTAGCCAAAATAGGAAATATTCACTATAAAATGTTACTTGCAATTTTTTCTATAATCTTGCATTTCCACAAAAAATTATTAGTACCATTGTAAAGAGCATGAAAAATAGTGCTAGTGAAACACCACCTCTCATTTCTCGTTAGCCCCTGTGTCCAGCCAAATATTAACTGGAATTGGTAATTTAGTTTTTCATTTTGGGGGTTTTTGGTGAACCTTTGTGGTAATCCAGTGGTTCCCAAACTTTTATGGTAGCAACCCTGAATACAATATTGTTCTGACCTGGTGACCCTAAATGCTGGTACATGAAGTGTTAATGACCAATCATTTTGATATGTTATGTTTATAGTCATATAGTTTGATTGAGTCAGTCATTGAGAATTTCCGTCACGTGACCCTCAGGAACACCTTCCTGACCCTCACTTGGGTTGCAACCATGGGTTTGGGAACCACTGTGGTAATCGGATGTACCTAGAATTGCTTAACAAAAAGTTCAAATTCTTTCTTACTGAAACCAGGAGTGTGGTGTTGAGATTGATCCTGCATTTTGGAATTGTAACATGGTAAAAATTTTATAGTGGGCATACCAGGGGTCCTTTGGCCTATCTGAGTGTCTCCACTCTTGATATAAATAAACCATAAATACAGTTACATGCAAAATTAAGATCCAATTGATCTCTGCTAATTGCAGATTGTCACACATCTACTAGCTGTACATTAACTTCAAAACTTTGGATCTTGTGGATCATTCATCAGTACCACTACTGTACTAATTGTAGACACATGGTTATCTATACAGCCATGTAGCCATATATCTACATAGCTACAACCTGAATAATATAATACAAGGTCTACAATTAAGATAAAAGGAGTAGGTGGGACTGTAAAGACTGTGTAGAGTATTTGAATCAGAGCTGGGAAGTCGGAGTCAGGAGTCGGGGCTTTTTTGAAGAGTCGGGAGTGGGAGTCGGGAGTCGGTAAAAATGACCGACTCCCAACTCTTTGATTTAATTTCTATATGCCAACAATTTACCAGAATACTACTCTGCCCTAAATAAATATCTTCCTGAACTAATTCTAGATTCACATTTCCACATTTGATTTATTGTTCTGGTAAATCTTAGCAAATGAATTTCATATTTCTATTTTAGGATACTAGGTACCATATAAAAATTAGCAATATATTAATTATTAATTTAATTAGCCCCTATTAGTAATGAGTCGTGGGCCTAGTAGAAAATCAGCAGTCTTTCAATATTTTAAGCTAAATGAGGATGAAAGTATTTTTATTTGTCAAGTAGGAAAGGATGGTAAAGAGTGTAATGCAAAAATTAGTGCTTACACTGGGAAACATGCTAATGCTCCAACTAGAGCCTCAAACTTGAAACGCCATCTACGAAACAAACATCCCAATATTTATAAGGTTGTAGATCAGCATGATAAGGAAAGAGTCAGGAGTCGGAGTCAGTTTTTAAAAATACCAACTCGGGAGTCGGTTGTTTTTGGCCGACTCCCCATCCCTGATTTGAATGTACACCCATTCAAGGTCTCCCATTTAAAGGTGTCTATTAGGCAAGTGAACATAATGAGTCTTTCATATATCACATTGCTATGGGGGCACCACTCAGCAGAGAAATCTCTTTAAATGGGGGGGGTATAAAGACAGAGAGTATCCCCTAACCCAAGATGCTGCCTCCCTACATCCTATGGAAAAAATAGGTCCTGCTCCAACCAGAGTAGCCTAAACACAACCTAGGCTACATTGGAGATGGAAGACCTAGGCTAAAGATGAACCAGCCTAGTTATTTGTCCATAAACAGGACTACCATACTCTTTTGTTAAACAATTACAGCTGACATGTCAGCTTATTTAACCTAAATTTAATAAATGAAGGGAAATTTATGAATTTCTTACATTGAAATTTTATATAAGTTTTATTTCTTGACACCAATAATGAACATTTTTATTCCGGCTTCTTTCGTCTCGTGACTGCCTGTCGCCTCTGTTATTATGCTTATTAAGCTTATCCCGATCTTTTTCTTCTTTCCAAAACCATGTTGCCATTTCTAGCTATGGAATCTTTTTTTCTTTTCATCCCATATTTGTTTCTTCATTGGTGTCTCTTTAATTTTTCTCAGCAAGAGTTCAAGTTCTCCTTCTGATTTATTTTTTATTATTTTTTTTTTTAATGTCAATATGGCTTATCCAAGATTAGATGGGTCTTCCATTTTGGTACTCCCAAATTTTCCACATATCCCATCACTCTGTGTGGGTGATGAGATTTACCAAAATAAAAAATTAACTATATATATATTTATATATTTATATATATATATATTATATATTATATATATATATGTGTGTGGGAAGGGTTCACAAACCTCTTCTCCACACCATTACCAGTTCCAGCAAAATGTCATTACCAAATATATCTTTTAGTCATTAATTTATCTAGTTTATTCTTAAGTCTCCAAAGTATGGGAACTCGCAACTTCATCTAAGCTATTCCTGAATTTGGTAATTATTCGTTTGTACACCCAGTCTGTTTTTATGATGAGAACAAACTTTTCTGGTCAATTTTGAAGTGTTTTGTACAAAACTGCCATCCATTTCTTGTGCAAATGCGTAGTTTTTGAGATGATGATATCTTGAAAACTACGCATTTTGCACAGGAAACAGATGCAGATTTGTGCAAAACACCTCAAAATTGACCAGAAAAGTTTGCTCTCATCATTTTCATTTAAACTAATGAAAATATCATGACAACCTAACCAATCATCAAGGGCATTCAATTGACCTAAACTGGGCATTCAATTGACCTAAACTGGGCATTCAATTGACCTAAACTGGGCATTCAATTGACCTAAACTGGGCATTCAATTGACCTAAACTGGGTATTCAGTTGACCTAAACTGGGCATTCAATTGACCTAAACTGGGCATTCAGTTGACCTAAACTGGGCATTCAGTTGACCTAAACTGGGCATTCAGTTGACCTAAACTGGTTAATATTGGCTATTTCACCTAAATATCTTCTGATCTTTTTGTATTAGGCACTCACTGTCACATTTTGGGATTCAAGTTCTCAGTCAAAATCACACGAATAGCACATCATAATTCTATCACAAACACCACCAAACTGAATCTAATTATAAAAAAAAAATAGCTAGAACAAAAACCAACGAACTAATTAAATCACAGAGTAGCGAAAAAATAGCCTAATCAGGAAAAATATTTTATTGAAAAAAGTACATTTGAACAAATTTGCACAACATAAGATATATATTTTCTTAGTCAGTTTTGAATGGCAATTCAATATATTGTACTGTTTTAACCAGGGATGGGGAGTCGGCCAAAAACAACCGACTCCTGACTCCTGAGTCGGTATTTTTAAAAACTGACTCCGACTCCCGACTCTTTTAAATATATAAGTATAAATAAATGTAATAAAGTAGGTACGATAATAATACAGTTTAGTAATTTAATACAATTTTAATGTTGTATTACACAAAAATAAAAATTAACAGAAAAAGAAATTGATCTCATATAAAATATTTATAACCTCATTAGGTTACCAATTTTAAAATTTTAATGTTGCATACGGTACCGTAGCTAAATAAAAAAAGTTGGTAAAGAATATTTTGTTTCCATTATATATTATGATATGCTAATATTGAAGCTAAATATTAAAAAAAGGCTAAAAAAACATACTTAATAATTTAACTCTAAGGAGAATTTGTTCTTAAGAAAAGTATAGCATCAATTATGTCCTCCTTCAACTTAGCCCATAGGTGCGATTTAATTAACTGAAGAGCTGAAAATTATCTTTCAACGCTGACTTGTGTTGGTGGCAATGCAGTAACAGTTCTGGCTACATCTTGCACTAATTCAGGATACTTTGGTTTGGCATTCATCACATCAAGTTTTAATGAACGATCAAATTTCTCTATTTTTGTTAAAGCTGCATTAAAGTCTTCTCTGAATTTGGTCAATGGGGTTATTTTTATAGGTTTATCATCTTGACTCAAATGGCATCGCGTAACTTTTTTTTAATTTTTCTTCATTATCGAGATATTTTTCAAAATCTATTTCTTCTTCAGAGTTTGAGCAGGAGCTTTGCATAATGGCAGGACTAGAGCAGCTTTCAAATTCTGAATTACTTGCGGCATCTGTTTCATTTAACATTTTCATTCGCACAACTACATCACACAGAGCTGACTTTCCTCTAGCAATCTGTTCTTCAGTTAAAAGTACCCTGTGCATAGGATCTACATAAACTGCAGCCAATAGCACGTCATTATTCAGTAAATTTTCTTCTCTACGCTGCAAAGACATTCTTATACCATCTGCAACAATGCCACCAATTTGAGATAGTTTATAATTAATATTTTTCCATTCCTTGTAAAATGTGCCAGGTGTCAATTCAGCTGCTTGAAACTTCTTTGTAACCACATATGGGTACTTAAGTAATGCCTCAAGTTGACTTGCCTGCTGCCACTGGATATCAGTCATTGTTACATCTGGGTTTGCCTTATCGATAAGGTATGGCTTCAATTCAAGAGGCGCTTAATCATTTCATAGGTACTCCCCCAACGTGTAGCTTGATCTATAACTGCACCTTTTCCGGATCGACGTTTTAATATTGCATCAAGTTTAGGCATTCTTGCAGCCACTACTATGTTGCGTAACCTACCTACTACATTAACAGCATTCCTTTCTTTTAACCCATCACGAATTGCCAGTTGCAATGTGTGGACTGCACATCGCATATGAGGGATATTTGAGAATCCAGCAAAATCATTGTCTACAGTGTCAACACTATCAAGTTTGTCAGCAGTTTCATCCGTATCTTCTTCACTACTGTCTTCAAAAAGATCTCCTTTTACTTCACCATCATTAAGTTTCTGTACTGTACTTGTCATATTTGAAGCATTATCAGTAACAATTGATAATATTTGCTCTTTAGTGATTTCATATTCTGTCAAGATGGTTTCAATTAGCTTGGTCAGGTATTCACTTGAATGTTGAGTTTGTGTCCTTCACTGCCAGAGTACGTATAACTAGTTTTCCTTCATCATCAATGAACTGAACATTTATTGCCATATAATTAATTCTTTGTCTCGTGCAGGCATCCATCTTAAGAAAGAAGAATTTTCCTTGCAGCATTGTTTTCAATAAAGTTTTCTGGCTTTCTGCTTCCTTTAAAATCATGTTTTGAATATCATGTCTCTCTAATGACACTCCTAGTTTTGCCGCCATTTCTCCATTTAATCCACGGAAAGCTGGGGAGGAAAATAATGTAAGTGCAACCCCATTCTTTACAACTAAATCTATAAGGTATTTTTTAAAATTTTCCTTTGTCATTGATATTGTAATTCTCTCGCTGTGGAAAAATTTTGTAACAGAGACTTGTTTGCTTTTTGAAATAGAGGTACTGGCCTGACTAGAAGTAGGTTTCTGGATTTCCTTATGCTGATCTACAACCTTATAAATATTGGGATGTTTGTTTCGTAGATGGCATTTCAAGTTTGAGGCTCTAGTTGGAGCATTAGCATGTTTCCCAGTGTAAGCACTAATTTTTGCATTACACTCTTTACCATCCTTTCCTACTTGACAAATAAAAATACTTTCATCCTCATTTAGCTTAAAATATTGAAAGACTGCTGATTTTTTACTAGGCCCATGACTCATTACTAATAGGGGCTAATTAAATTAATAATTAATAATTGCTAATTTTTATATGGTACCGGTACCTAGTATCCTGAAATAGAAATATGAAATTCATTTGCTAAGATTTACCAGAACAATAAATCAAATGTGGAAATGTGAATCTAGAATTAGTTCAGGAAGATACTTATTTAGGGCAGAGTAGTATTCTGGTAAATTGTTGGCATATAGAAATTGAATCAGAGTCAGGAGTCGGTCATTTTTACCGACTCCGACTCCTGACTCTTCAAAAAAGCTCTGACTCCCGACTCCGACTCCCCATCCCTGGTTTTAACCGCGTGTGAGCGGGTGAAAAGATGAATATTAACCCAGAATTTTACTATTCTATTTGAAAAACTATGTTGTACTAACTGTGATTTACATCTTTGCTGAAAAAGCTTAAGGCTATGGCCTCTTGTCCTATCATTATGATCCTTTGTAAAAAGAGTGGAAGTCTATATTATCTAACTCATTTATTATTTTATATACTTCTATTATATCACTTCATAACCTTCTTTGCTTTAGGGAGAACATATTTAGGTGCTCCAATCTCTCTCTGTAATTAAGGTGTCTAAGGCATGGTATCATCCTTGTGGCTCTTTTTTGTACTTTTTCTAGTCTGTCTTTGTCTTGCTCTAAATAAGGACTACTGAACTGAATGCCATACTCAAGAAGAGGCCTCACGTATGGAGTGTAGAGCCTACTTATAATTTCTGGTGATTTATATTCTATATGTTTCTGCATTAGGTTCAATCTAGCATTAGCCTTATTTCTAATTTCAATACAGAGTTGTAGGTTTAAGATCATGATTCGCAATGACACCCAAATCTCCTTTTTTTTCTTTATTTATCCAACTTCCATCCATGTTATACTCAAATTCTGGATTGTCATGACCAACATGCATAACTTTACACTTTCCCACATTAAATTTCATCTCCCATCTATCTGCCCAAGCAACTACTTTATCAATGTTCATAAATGCATTTTCATGGCACTTGTTGAAGATCTTACATTTTGTCCCAATTTTGTATCATCTGCAAATATTGAGGTTTTACTATTTAGACCCCTGTCCAAGTCATTAATATAAATAATAAAAAGTAGAGGTCCAAGTACTGACCCCTGTGGGTCTCCACTCAGAACAGGGCTCCATGTAGACCTAGTCCCATTTAACTGGAGACACTGTTCTTTCTCTAAGCCATTCTTCAATCCAATTTACTACTGTCCCTTTTATTCCATGAGCTCTAACTTTAACAAGCAACTGCTTATGAGGAACTGTATCAAAAGCTTTGGCAAAATCCAAGTACACAATATCTACAGATTCTTTTTTATCCAGATGCTTTAACATACTATCATAAAACTCAATTGACTGGTATGAAATCACTCCAGTGTTTCCTGTACTTGTTTGTTAACCCTTTCGATGCGTCCCATTCTGATACGCCCTGTGCGTGCCACGCTAATACCCCAGAACGAAAGCTGTGCGTATAAATGCGCCAGAAAATAAACTTGAATTATTTTTTTGCTTCATCTTTTGTTTGCCTTTAAAATAGGTTTTCTATCAATAATATTTTCAGTTTTTCATGGGTAACAAAAAAATAAAGGTAAAATAGAGATATCTTTATTTAGTTAACTAAAAGTTAAATGCTGAGTGATAAGTTTTGAAACATGGTTCGGTGCATAACCCTGGGGTATAGGGGCATGTTTCGCATTGAAAACGTACTCGTTTTTCTATCCCATGGGCATAACATACCCTGCATCTCTTTGTTGGTCTTGGGGTACATTCAGAATTTGATGTAATTTTCTTGGTAAAATGTTTTCCAACTAGTCTTGGAACTACTGATTTCTTCAAGTTAGGTTCATCTGCAGATGTCAGTCCTTTTATAATCTCATGGCAAAAGTCTAGAAGGGGAACTTTTCCCTTTTTTATGAGATTATAAATTCCACAAGCATCTAGTACTCGGACCTGAATCAAATGCATTGCCAGCTTCTTATACCATTTTAGAGACTTTCTTGGGACAGAGTAATAATGCAGTATTTGGTCTGTTTGGTCTACATATCCCATATGTTTGTTGTATTCATGTACGCAAGCTGGAATAGTTTTTTCGACTCGACCTTCCTTTGACCTACGTGTTACTGTCACATCACTGTTTGAATGGTAATTGGAGAGCATGCAAACTCTTCTCTTGTCATGAAACACAAGGAAAAGCAGTTCAGGAGTCTCAAAAGCAAGTTTTTTTCCTTTTGCCACATTCATAGTTTTCATAGCATGGCATAAGCCCTTACGATTACTTCTAACAGTCCCTGCGGCACCAGTTTTATTATCACTAAGGTATTTGTATAGTTTTGGTGATGTATAGAAGTTATCAGTGAAGATGATGTGACCTTTTCCTAAATATTTTTCCATCATACTTACTACAATACTTTCAGTCTTAGAAAAATCAGCAACAGTTTCCATGGTCCCGGTATATATTTTATATTTCAAAGTAACAATTTTCATCCACAAGTTTGAAAATTTTTATCCCAAAACGTGATCTTTTTGTTTTTATGTATTGCCGGAAACTGAGTCTGCCCTTCCACAGCAACAAAGATTCATCCAAACTTAGGTTCTGAGAAGTTAAATATTTTGATTCAAGAGCAGATGTCATCAACTCAATAAAGTCATGCAATTTCACCATCTTCCCCCCTCTTTCCTTCAACGTCTCATCTGCATTGTCAGCAAAATGCAAAAAAGAAAGAATGTTGGTAAATCTGTCTCTTTTCATGATTGCTGTAAATACTGGAGTAGCATAAAAACTGTCGGTTGACCAATACATACCTATCTCGGGTTTTTGTATAATACCCATGAGAAGTAACAGCCATATAAATTGCTTCATTTCTGTAAACGTAGTTGGGACCCATGCACTATACCGAGATGTTGATTTCAGATTAGGTGTAGCAGCCAGAAATTGAGTTGCATATTTGTTTGTTTCTGTAACCATTAGCTCAATTACTTCTTTGGGAAAACTTCACAAAAAACATCATACATCGTATGAGTTTGACCATTGAAGAGCCACCCACCTCTGGTACAGCCTATATTTTCACCAATTTCCTGCCATTCAAAATTCTCGCTAGATTTTGTTGCTTTAGGCAGATCTCTTTCCAAAAGTACCACATTTTCTTCATCATCGTCACTACTTGATGTGTTTTGTAAAATATTCCGTACATTATCTTGCGCCCAGTCATCCACACTTTCAGAATACATTGAGAGATATACGCTTATATCATTCTCATCTAGAGAGGATTTTTTACGCTTATTACTGCTTGTGGATGCCATGCTGAACTGATTGGGGGAGTCTATTTCACTCCCCCCTCTGGTGAGCTGAGAGTCAGAAAATAAAAAAAGATGCCAAATACGACCATATTGATGTCTAATATTAGTCAGGGAACTAACTACGTTGTTCTAATAGGAACGAGGGAGTTCATAGACTGTTTAATAAACGTGGAAAACAATGTTTACCATGCGTCCTGAGAGAAGATTTTTAATGGTAAACATAGTTTACCATGCGTCCTGAGTCGGGCTTTTTTATGGTAAACATAGTTTACCACACGCACTGAAAGGGTTAAAAGATCTTGGCAAGGCATAGTCCTTGTCTAGGGTTTATTTTTGGTGATGATTGTGGCCTAGCCTATCTCATTGGGCTAGGCCTGGCCTTAGTGTGCCCTATACCCTAAGTCCTAGGGTATAGATTATATTTACTCTCCTAAATTTTCCATCCAATCATGAGTAAAGGAGTAACTTCTAAAAGTACTAAAAGGTTATGGGTGGATGATTCTAAGACCCTTGAGTCGGCTTGCAGTGATGACTTGATGGATTTGAGTAAGATCATTAAGCAAACTGACCATGCTATCACTTCTTTTTGCAAGAAAAGTTCCAATGAAGTTGCTCAAACATTGGATACTCAGGAACCATCTAGTCCTACTCAACCCTTGAATTGTCCTACATCTCCCGCTAGATCCGCTACCAATAGTCCTGGACTTAATATTCCTATTGAGCATGTCTCATATTTATTTGAATAGCAAAGATTTGTTAGTTCCCTTAACCAAACTTAGTCCTTTTGGTGTTAAGAAGTCTATAGCGCTTATTCGTGGTGGACCAGTGAAATCTGTCACCTATTGTAGGTCTGGCTCATTACTCGTGAATACCATCAACTCAAGACAGTCTCAGGCTCTTTTGGATACCAAATCAATTATAAATGGTCTTTATGAAGTTGAGGCTAAGACTGCTTATAATTTGAATAAAATTCAGGGCATTATTTTTGCCCCGGAACTCCTTAATTTATCAACTGAGGAAATTTTGACTGAATTAAAGTCTTCTACCAGTTCTGTCCTTGGTATAAAACAATTAAATAAAGGTCAAGAGGATTCCTCCTTCTCTTTTAGTATGTACTTTTAGTGGGACTACTCTTCCTAGTAAACTATTCTATTGATATTTAGCATATGATGTCGAGTGATATTACCCTAATCCTTTAATACTTTGTTTCAAGTGTTGGAGGTATGGACATGGGACAAGAACCTGTACAAATAGTAACAGATGTCTTAAATGTGGACAAGATCATGATAAAGAGACCTGTGTATTACCTGATACAGATGTTTCTTGTATTAATTGTAAAGCTTCTCATTTAGTTAATTCTCGACAGTGTCCCCATTGGATCAGAGAGAGTGAGATTATTCATATCAAAAGTGATGATAATTTGTCTTTTCCTGAAGCTAGACGTAAATACTTTTCTCAGTTATCTCTTTGGATCTCCTCTGCATCTTATGCTCAAGTAGGTACCCAGAATTTGTCTAAATCTCTTACATATGTATCAGTTGGAACTCAGTGTGAATTATATCCAGCCAGTAATGTATCTTCCAAGGCTATAACGAGTAATACTTCTTCTAACACTACCATTTCTCCTATAAAGAGTTTACTCAGCTCATCCAATGACATCCCAAACTTTTCTATTTGGGATATAATTAATGAATACAAGAAACTTTCCGAATTGAATCTTCAACCTAAGGCAGTTGTTACCAAATTGGCCCTCATGCTTGGGAAACAAGGAATACCAAAGAGTCAAATAGATAGTAGGGATGGTTTTAGGATTCTCTTTGGAGATAAATTTCTTTTTACCACTTTTATTCATGTTTGTTAAGTTATGTCAGTGGAATTTGAGGGACTTTCATAAAAGATATCCATTCCTTCAGACCTTGATAAGTGATCACAAACCTACTAGATCCTTGCTTTGCAAGAAACTTATCTTTGTCAGGAAGCTACGATTGGATTGAAGGAATATACAGGTAGCCCTCGTTTTGTGCTGGTCCGATTTGCGCTAGCGCCAGTCACTATATACAAGGCCATGAATATTTATTTTTGCAATTTTTTTATAAATTAAAAATTTAAATTCGTCAAAAATGGTAAAAATATGTAACTACTGTATATACAATATATAGTGAGGCCTTGCATAACGAACGCCTTAAATAGCGAATTTTTGCTTAACGAATTACCTCCATAAGGCTCCATTGATTTAAATAACGATTTTACTTTGCAGAATGAATTTGGTAATGAAAAACGTAATAACATGTTTTCTGTTCAGTTGGAGGTTGGTAGCTGTCGTGAGCAGTTGTGTACAATTGCTATCAATTTTTTTTAAAATTTTGCTTTACAGTGATTTATCATTATAATATCATTAATTAATATAGTGAATAAATAATAATTAATGCTTTTAAGCATTATTAGTGCTAAATAAAGTTAATTACAGTACACATAAAGATAAAAAGTGAATTACAGTGAACCAAGTGGGCTTACGATAACACGTGTTGTTACAATAATACAACACATTACACTAAAAAACCTTTAAAAAATGGGTAAACAAGCGCAAAAAGGGTCAAAATTTGGGCTCTGGAACGAATTACTGAAAATCCCATTGAACTAATGCATTGCATAATGAATTTTTCAGTTAATGAATGACCTTCTGGAACGAATTAAATTCGTTATGCAAGGCCTCACTGTGTATATATATATACACACACTGTATAAGTGCTGTACAGCTAGTACTGTATTTATAATTTCTTATTACGGTACTGTATTATATACAGTATTTTATTATACAGTAGTGTACAGTACATTATTTATTATATATTAAACTTTTATTTCTTTTATTTTAACAAAATTTATCGGCATTGTATATGTATCATGCACTGTTCACCTGATCTGTACACGTGATCAAGGACACTGGATGGATGCAGGGGCCTGACAGTGGTGCTTATAAGACCACGTGTGGGCTCCAAACATGTGAAGGTAAATGTACAAAATTTAATTGTTTTATGTATTAATTTATTTTTTATTTATTATATTTATGTAGGTTAAAAATAAAACACTTTTTTTAATTAAAAAAGTTTATTTCTGAGCTTTAAATACTCCAGTATTGAAAAGGTTAGGTAAAATTTTTGGTGCCTGGAACCTAACCCTGTGATTTCCCATTGACTCCATTATATAAAGGGTTCCATTTGCGCCGATTCCATTTGCGCCTGTCCCCTCAAGAACCTAACCCTGGCATAAATCGAGGGCTACCTGTACTTGTGTTTGTAAAGATAGGACTAGGCAGGGTGGTGGTGTCTTTCTAGGGATACACAATTCCATCCCTTTATCTCCTGTTGAAATTTGTTTGGATTTTGAGATTGTGGTAGCCAGAATTCACCTTAGGTCAGTGTCTTTTACTGTCTGTTCCATTTATCTACCTCCACATCTGAATCTTGCAAGAAAGGAAATTAAGAGTGTCCTCTTGAAAGTGCCACAACCAGTCCTACTGATGGGAGATTTCAATAGCCATCATGTCTCCTGGGGTTCACATAATAGTTGTATTAAGGGTAACTTACTGGCAGAACTGTTTAGGCTACTGATCTAAATTTATGTTTTGAACTCTCCAGTTTCAACTTATTGTGCTGAATTTAGGGGACACTTTTCAAGCATTGACTTAACAGTTGCCTCTTCTGGTTTATTTCAGCAACTCTCTTGGACTGTGTTGCCAGACTTATATGACAGTGATCATTTCCCTATTATTCTTGACACTTTTGAGGAGTTGTTGGTTTTTAAGAGGCCAAAATGGAAGATAGGTAGTTTTTTATTAACCTTTGAAGCCAATCTCTCTTCCTCCAGTTGATTTTTGTAGAAGTGCTGATGAAAATTGTTGTAATATAACAAACTTGGTCATTGTTTGTGCATCTAAATATATTCCCCGCTCTTCATCAACAGTGAACTTTAAATATAGTAAATACTGGTGGAATGATACCTGTGCTGAAGCTCTTAGAGTTAAAAAGAGAGCATTTAGAATTTTTGTTGGTAATCCCATACAAGAAATATTGGTCATCTATCAAAAAGCAAAAGCATTGGCTCGTAGGGTTGTCAGACTATCTAAGAGGAGCTCAAGGAGGGATTTTGTACAGTCTCTATCGTCACATTCCACAGTGAGTGAGGTTTGGAATAAAATACAGCATTTTAGTGCCAATAGGGGATCTAGGGGTTCTTTGGTTTTAAAGTCTGAAGGTGTTTTATACAGGCAGTCCCCGGCTTACGAATGAGTTCCATTCTCACGATGGTCTTTAAGTCAAATTTGTATGTAAGTTGGAACCCATACGAATGGTTTGTATTTAACGTCTTAAAAGGCTTAAAAGTGGGATGTCCGCTGTGGCCATAGGGTGGGAATTTGGTTTGAATGAGTTGTTGGTAGTGGTAGAAAATGATTTCATACAATGGTTTTTTTGTTTTCTTTTAATTCTATTTAAAATTTCATTATAAAAATAATAGACTTCTCAGTAGATGTGTATATCTTAGGCATTTAGTGCGCGCACACACACACACACACACACACATGCACACCACAAACATCCCCATATTCTTCATTTGTATTTCTTATAGGATTTTAGAGCACACACATCCACCACAAACATCCCCATATTCTTCGTTCGTATTTCTTATAAGCTTTTAGAGCATACATACCCACCACAATCAACCCCATATTCTTTGTTGCGAGTCTACTGTATACTTAAACACTTTAAACACACTCCCAGTTTATAAAAGCTACTAAAACATAGAAAACATAAAAAAGGTAATTTGTAACAGTAATTAAAGTGCATCACCAGCACTTGCATCAGATTTTTGTTTAGGAGCCATGATAGGGGTTTGCACATTATCAGAAATTGAATATGAATTCGCACGAACGTCTTCATGAGTACAAAATCCAACTTAAAATGGCGGTGATGTAAGTAGTGCGCCGATTTGTTACTACGAACCATTGTAGGTAACTCGGATTTTTAAAATAATAGACTTTACGGTGGTCTGTTCGTATGTATAGAGCGTCGTGAGTCGGACATTCGTAACCTGGAGACTGCCTGTATGCTGATCCAGTTGACACTGCCCAGATTTTAGGCAGCAGTTTTGCAAACACCAGTAGCCTCTCCTTTTATAATGAACCTTTTGTCTATCATATGGTGGAATCTGAGTTTGTCTCTCTTCATTTTGGTTTGCTCATTGTATCAGTTGCTCAGACACACTAGCACGGGACCTCCTTGAGTTTTGAATCAAGTGATACTAATTACAACTCTCCATTTACCATATATGAACTGGAAAGAATTCTTAAGGATACTAAACTAACAGCTCCTGGTAGAGATAATATTGTATATCCTTTTCTATCTAATATGACCACACAAAATAAAGAAATTTTACTCAGTTTTGTAATTTTTTATGGTTATGAGATGTCTTCCCACATTGCTGGAGAGAGTATTTTAATCCCTCTGTATAAGCCAGGTAGACCTTCTACTGACCCTACATCTTTTAGGCCTATAGCATTAACAAGTCTGTGTAAAGTTATGGAGAAAATGGTATCTTTTAGACTTATGAAATTTTTAGAAGAAAAGACTGTTTTGTCTCGGTTTCAGAGTGGGTTCAGGCATAGATTTTCAACAATAGATAGCCTTGTTTGATTAGAAAATGATATAAGGGAGTCCTTTTTGAGAAATGAATATGTCTTGACTGTGTTCCTTGATATTGAAAAGGCTTATGATACTGTCTGGCATCATGGTTTACTTCAAAAACTGTATAAATCTGGGTTAAAAGGCCATCTTCCAAGATTTATCCAAAATTTTATTTCTAACTGCCGTATTAGAGTTTTAGTTGGAAATCACATTTCCAATAGCTTTAATGTTGAAATTGGCCTCCCACAGGGAAGTATCCTAAGTCCAACACTATTTTCCTTGATGATCAATGATTTATTTGAAGGAATCGATGACAGTCAGTTATTCCATGTATGCTGATGACTGTGCCTTGTGGGTGGTTGGGGATGATTTGAATTTTTTGACATGTGAGATGCAAGGTGTCCTAAATCATATTAGTGAATGGTCAGAGGAATGGGGCTTAAAATTTTCATCTTCCAAATCAAAATGTATGATTTTCTCAGAGACCATGGAAGAATGATGATTTAACATTATATTTATCAGGAAATCCTGTTCAGTATGTTTCAAGTTATAGATATCTGGGAATAGTTTTGGATCAGGGTTTGACTTGGTCTAAGCATATTCAATACCTGGAGGAAGCTTGTGTGAAAGTTATTTCTATATTAAAAAAATTTTCTAATTCAGTTTGGGGTTTAAGTAGATCAACTTTGTTGATGTTATATAAATTCTTGGTATGTAGTAAATTAGACTATGCATGTTTTTTGTACCATACCTGTTCTAAAACTAATTTACTGAAGCTAGATAGAATACAGTATAAATGTATTAGACTGGCTTTGGGAGCTCTCAAATGCGCAAGAGTTGATTATTTAGAAGCTGAAGCAAACATTACATGCCCTTGCGCTTGCATTATAGAAGGAAACTGTTAGGTGCTAGGTATGCTACTAAAATGTTAAATTTTGATTTGCATCCAACTAAAACTTGTATTAATAGATTTTATAATTTTCAATTTTATAGACTACACCCATACCCAATACCTTTTAGTGGCTGGATCAAGGATTTTATTCACCAAGTAGGTTTAACTTTTGATTTGATAGCATCTCAGCAAAGTTCCTATTTAATTTATCACCCTGTAACAGTGAGTTTTGACTTTTCTATTCATACTACTAACAACTAATTGGCTTTTGCAAATGTGCTCCAAAGAAGTGTTTGGAAAGAGCAGAAACTTACAAAGAAAGAGGATACTTACTTGTATATATTGATGGATCTAAATCAGAAAGTGGCACTGGAAGTGCATTTCTTTGGGATGGGGTGATTAAGGGTTTTTGCCTTCGAGAGCACTGTTCTATATTTACTGCAGAATTGTATGCTATACTACAGGCTTTAATATATATTTGTCACAACTCAGACCTTAATAAGTTTGTTGGTTGTTCTGACTCCCTTTCTTCCTTGAAAGCTATACAGTCCTCTTCTGGGCATCATATAGTCATTCAGATTATTGAATTACTCAGTCAGTATAATCTTGATGTTATCTTTTTATGGACTCCTGGTCATGTTGGTATCTGGGGGAATGATACTGTTGATGAAGCAGCATGCATGGCTTGTAGTCTTGATGAAGTTCAGACCATCCCTTACTCTGTTGATGAATTTATGAAGCCCATTTCACATTTCATTCTCTCCGAGTGGCAACAGGAATGGTCCCGATGCAATGGACTCCTTCCTCAGGTGGAACCTGTCCTTTGGAAAAGGATGCCAGAAAAGAATCGTAGGAGTGATGTCATATTGACCAGGCTTAGGTTGAATTGCTCTAAACTGTCCCATGGACATTTTTTTGATGCAACTTTATTTAAAAGGTGTGGTACTCGTAATGTTCAACTCACCCCAGAACATGTGATCATTCATTGCCCTACTTGTAATTTTCTTTGAAGTGATTTGATTAACTATTGTAATGGCAAAGGAATTTGTTTTTCTTATGAAAGTGTTTTGGGAAATGAATTTCCATCATCTTTACTTTTGACCTTCTTAAAGAGAGCCAATTTATCTAACCTGATCTAGGTGTTTATCGTTTGACAGTCCTTTTGTAGTAGCTATAGTATTACTCTTTTATTAACAGGTTCCTTTTTCTTTTCCATCCTGTGTGTTGTAGAGTGGAACCCTATAACTGAAGTAGTAGAGATCTTTTTTCATTTCTTTTTTAGTCTTGGTGCCAATAATCCAGCAGGGTTGCAGCACCTTAAACAGAAATAAAATAGTCTTTCATTTAATTCAGCTGCTACTTGTTGCATTAGATTACATTACATTACATTACATTACATTACATTTCATTTGGAAAACATGAAGCCACTCAGGCTTATCGAGGTAATCCAAGTCATGAGCTTGTCTAATTTTTGCCCAAACTGTCTACACTGTACCAAAAAATTCTCGTGTGACACTCACATTTTTAGCAAGATTCTCGCTTTCCATATTATGAAATTCTTGCAAATAATATTTTAAAGTTTGCTGCTAATGCGCTTTAGAATGAAAATTCTTGCATTAATTTTAGTCAGAACTTTAATTTTAGTTTAAATGTTTGCCCTACATTCTGAATGCAAGCAATTTCAGTTGAAACTTTCAATTAATGCATCAGGCCAGGGCCGGATGAGGTCCTCATAGGCCCTAGGCACTTCTGTTTTGTAGGCCCTTTGGTGGATGCATTTTTATGGGTATACCAATATAATTTCTATTGGTAGATGAGTGATCAAAATTATCTTGAATAGTTTTTTAATTATTATAATAATAATAATAATAATAAATAATTTCAAATCATTTACTCTTATACAATTTTTTTTTTTTTCTCATTTGAGAAAAAAACTGATCAACCATGGGAAAACAATGCTTGTCTTCCCTTGTACTACCATACTCTCTTTTGAGAATGAGATTGTGCAAAAAACATCATTTGAAGTTTTTATTGCTGATTTTGCAATGAAAAAATCTCAAAGTTCATCTCCGGTATTAATTTCTTGCACTTTATGAAAAAAAAAAGATTGACATTGACACGACTCTGCCTCTTTGTATATACACTGTGCCTATCCTTGTTTTATATATACACACTGTATATATTTATTTAAGAAGAGGGTTAAGTATTACTTTTACGGCTCCACAAAAATCAACTTTTTAGTTATAAAAGTCATGTATTTATATAGATATAGAATAGGTAAACACCCTGCTATCTCTAATTTTTTTTTAAAAACTTCTCCAAAAAATTTTAATTAATATTTTTAATAAGAACTACTTTATTATATCAAAGTTCATCATTATTTTTTATAATTATTCTAGTTTGAACATGTAATAATGCAGTGCTGTGATCTATCTACTTGTCAGTTGCCCCTGGTCAATTGAATGGATGGTTAGGTCAACTGTACACCCTTGATGATTGATTAGGTTAAGTCATGATATTTTCATTAGTTAACAAAAATATCATGACTTAATCTAACCAATCATCAAGGGCGTACAGTTGACCTTAATCAGCCATTCAATTAACCTTAGTTATTTATACAGTAGTATACTGATTTTCATTAAAATTTGCTGCTAGCCCCCAAATGGAAAAGATCCGGTTAAGTCGTCATATTTTCATTAGTTTTAATGAAAATATTGTCAAAATTGAGGTCTTGCAACTGGCAAAAAGTCTGGGGTCCGGGATAACAGGAAAGTAGCAAAAAATCTTGCAAGATGTCAAACTCAAGACAGCTGATTAATATATAACTATTTACTACCACCACAGTAGCCTATATAACTGAAGCAAAGAATATAGGGTACACTATATACAATCTACAAATTCTCTTTCACTCATGAAAGTGTCTAAATTTTTCTTAAAATTAACTAATGAGCTACTGTTTGCCACATCATATAGCAAGTCATTCCAAAAATCTACTACTCTGACTGAAAAAGTATTTTTATAGATCAAGTCTACAAGTCTGTTTTTTAATTTTCTTATTATGTACCACCTGGAATACAGGGTTGGTACCCAAAACCCCACCAAAAACCCAACCTAAAACCGGACAACTATGAATAGATCTCATAAATTTAGCAAAACCTAATGGTAACCTGGTCTTTTTTTTTTTTTTTTTTTTTTTTCCCTCACCAATTACTAGCTGATGTAGAGCTCACTATATCTTTGAATAAATAAGGAGGAAAAATTAGTGCATCTTTTGAGCGGAATGCATAATATCCTGCCATGTATTCTGAATTTATTTCAATCAGCCATTCTTCAGCCTCTTCCTCTTGAACTCTATTCAGTTTTTGTCCTGAAAAATAATAGAACTGTGTGGAAACAAAAATAAAGCTAGTAATATAGATTACCGTATTTTTCGGTGTATAAGACTCACTTTTTTTCTAAAAAAAAAGGGGTCTCAAAATCACCCTGCATCCTATACACCAAAGGTCACAATATTACCTTTATATGGGCTAGAAGAACTGATGGATTTTTGCAAAAATTCATCATCTCTTAGTCCCTCCTGACTATGTATTGGTTTGGTCAATTTTACACTAAGTTTCTACTCTTCCCAACCCACTGATAACAAGAAAAACAGTATGTATTGCATAATGATTTACTTTTATGTTTGTTTCATAACATATAGTATAGTCTCCCATATACTTAATACTATTTTCTTTTGAGTATGGGTGAAAGAAAATGTATCACCATACTTTTGATGGAGGGCTTTAACAAAAGTCAGCCTTGCTGGTAGAAAGTTACGGACATTTTCTGACAACTAGGCAGTTGGTCATAATTTTTTTTCCTGAAAAAAGGCCTTGAAAATAGGGGTGCATCTTATACACCGAAAAATACAGTATATAATTTATGTTATGCTATCTAATTTACGCTAATTATTATCTAATATGGCAGTACCAGATGATTTGATTCAGATTAGAGAAAATTCTTCTGCCCATACAGTTGAGTTACCTATGTTTTATATATTGATAGTAGTTAAGCATTTAGGTCCTATTTACCTTCATACTTTGGGTCAGTTATATTTGCCAAAAGATGACATGGCTCCATAGCTTTTTTAAATCTCTCAATAATAATATCTTTGTATGGAGCTAATTTTTCATCTTGGATTAAATTGAGCCAAACTTCAACAGCATCAGATAATGTTGTATTATCAGCCTGCAACTGTAACAAAAAAATAAAAACTATAAAGTTATATATGGCTGAATGAAAACATCAGTAAACATTTAGAATTATGCATTGTTAGAATTTATTTTTTGGTGTTACAAGTTACAACACACATAAAATGAAGTGTATTTTAATTATTTATTAGTAGTGCTTTAGTACAGGATTCTATAAATAAAATGTGCACTATAAGTCTATAAAATATCTTCAAATTAATATTGGTATTTAAAGTTAAGTAATTTTAACTGCATAATATAAACACACCTTATCTAGAGCATTTCCAACGAGTAAGAGTTGTGACTGTAAATTGAGTGCCTCTCTGTATAGATAAGTTATCTATCAATTTTATGATGTGATCAATGTCTTCAATATGCTCTCCTCTTACTTCTATATATAGAGAGTAATTTGACAAATAGGTTTTTATGCATTCTAACTGAGAATTCCATCTGGTTTCATTTGGTAGTTGCGTCATCATACCTCCTTTCTCCATTAACCAACCCTGAAATATAAATTTTTGTTACAAATATTGCTGGATTTGACAGCATAAATAAATAGCCTATGCAACTTATTAATGAGTCATGAATTAGGATTCACACTGGATGATAGTGCTAATGCATAAAAGTAAAGCTGACAGTAGCTAATTTATTGGATTTGTTTTTAGCTTACATGAGGTTGGTGATGGTTTTGGAAATATTTGTTAATTTCTACAACATGCTTGAGAACTGATTTTGGGGAGACATCTTTTTCTACCAAGTTTAGATGGTGTGCTGAACAGCCATAAGTAATAAGACTGTAGTTGTCCTCCTTAAGAATTTCTCTCATTCTTATCATTTTGTTTTCATTATCACTGCATATAGCAAATACCTGAAAATAAAATGTCATAACTCATAAGGAACTGAGCATTTGAATATACGAAGGCGGAGAATTACATTCAGTTTATAACTAAAATAAAATGTACCTACAAAATAGTTATACTTACATCAATGCCATATATGTCTTTAGTTTTTGTTGTTGCTTCTCTAGCTAACTGTGCACAATATTCTGCTGTCTTTTTTGTACTTCCAGCATCTACTGCTGAAATCAGATATGGCTTTTTTCCCTTATGAATACTGTGAGCAATAATAGGATCATTACCTACTGAACTCCAGCCATCTTGTATAAGGGTAATGGTACAATCATCAAGATTAAGGTCATTCTTCATTTTATGGATTACTTCATCATTAACTTTTATTAACAGATCAGATGCCAACCTTTTCCTGTTTGGTGGTTCATATCCTGATCTTAGACCTTTGATTAATTTTATAAGTTCTTTATTTTCTAAAATGTTGAAGGGTATGTTAGCTGGAAAAAAGAACCTTGCAACTTGTAAATCTAATTCTTCCTTTGGTCCACAGTCATTCTTACCACAAATGGTGTAATTGATCTTTGCCTTTTATGCTTTATTGTGTTGAATGACAGAATGTGGATGATGAAGAACCTGCGCTGGTGTCACTCATTTCAGGCACATTTTCACTTATAATCTTTGGATCATCTTTGCCAGAAGCCAAAGTTGGAGGAAGTGAATCAGTTTCAACTGATGCTCCAAATTCGAGTTTCGGCATACCTCTTGCCTCATTTTCAAAACATTCCACTTTTCTTTTACTGCATTTCTCTAGATGATGTTTCACACACTCAATTTTTCGAGTGATACTTTCTTTGCAATAATTGCATAATACTCTAGTAGGCTAATCACTTAATAAAGTCACCTCATCCCATTCACTAGCTTTAGATCTTCCACCTCTATAACTCTTGAGTTTGGCGTCTTAAAAATTTAAATTTGAGTTAGGTCTAAATAAAGCTGAAATCTGCTATTAAGAAATAAAGGAAAGATCTAAAATTAAAATGGAGAAAATTCTAATATGTCATTATTATCTTTCATATCTGAACTTTCTGTGAAATAAAGATAGTCTTTTTAATATATATTGTAGATTAGATAAATAAATTAATAAAATAATAGATATATTAGGCACTACATAATATCAAACCTTTCTAAAAAAAATTTCATCAAAAAAACCAAAAAACCCAGTTGGGTTGGTTTTTTGTGAAAAACCTGGGTTTTTGCCAACTCTGCTGGAATACATATTTTTCTATGGGTTTTCCTTCCCTTATTGCAAAATTCATTGTCCTGATGCCTAAAGTATCAGGCATGAGAGTTATTAGGGACATCCATTACAAATAAACAAACAAACAAACACACACACACTTTATTTCAGACTCAACAGGTACAAACATTATACAAGTGGTCCATAGAAGATTAAGAGATAGTTGTCTGGAGCACTGACTAAGTAGGCCAGTGAATCACTGTGCATAATGAACATACAGTTGCCTATGCTAATGCTTCCAGAATTACATTACATTACATTGCATTTGGAAAATGAAGCCACTGGGGCCTATGAACATTATCCAAGTCATGAGCTATGTTTTATAATAATAAAATCTTGCAAAATGTCAATCTCAAGTTGGCTAATTAATGTACAACTATTTACTACTACCAAAGTAGCCTACATAACTTAAGCTTAGAATATGCAGTATTTACAAGCTAAAAACACTCATTCATGAAAGCATCCAAATTTTTCTTAAAACTAACTAAGGACCTACTATTTACCACATCATATGGCAAGTCATTCCAAAAATTGGAAATTATGCAGTAAATGCCCTGACCTGCATTTCCAGCAAGAAATATAGGTATTTTTCCATTATCTGCACCTTAAAGAAATTGCTTTTTCAGGCTCTAGAATTACATACAATGTGAGCTACAGAGAATTAGTGCAACAATAAAATTTATATGAATATAAATGCATATAATTTTAGGTAAAAGTTACTTAAAATTAATCAAAACCTACAGGAAAATTATTGAATGCCTGGTTAGGTCAACTTATGCCCTTTTATGATTGGTTAGGTTAAGTCGTGATATTTTCATTGAAACTCAAAAATAGCATGACTTAACCTAACCAATTGTCAAGGGTGTACAGTTGACCTAACTGGGCATTCAATAATTTTATTTTAGGTTTTGATTAGTTTTAAGCAACTTTTACCTGATAATTATATCATGTTATATTGCAGGAGTATAAAGGAAAAGTACCTAAAATTGTTAAAAAAACTGGAATCTTATTTACATTTGTTTAATAAATTAAAAAAACTACAGAAATACCCCGCATTAACGACCTTCACATTAGCAGAAACTTCACTTGGATGGACTAAATTGCTGTCTGGTTGTCAACATTCAGTTTAACATAATACAGGTCATTAAAGTGAAGATTTCTGCTAAAAAAGTCTACAGAGGACAAAGTTGTGGAATGGCTTGATGGTGACCCAGGGTACGAAGATCTTAGTGAGAGTGAAATTGCGGCCAACATTTCAGTCAGGTCTGAAGACAGATCCACCAGTGAACCTCTTGATGACAATGAGGATGCTGAAGATGTCTCCGAGGTTATACCCAAGACTACTTTGAGCCAGGCAAGAGACACTGCTGATGTTCTGCTGAAATTCATTGATGAGACTATGGAACTGCCTAATATTCTCCCTTACTATAACTACATAAGGAAGTGCCAAAATGAAATCATTGCCAGTCAAAACAAAAGGATCAAGCAAATGAAAATTCATGATTTTTTCAAGCCCCCTGCTGCCAAGCCCCGATGCATATCCATGCCCATTTCATGCCGAAGCTCTGTTTCAAGCGGAATGTCGTGACCTTTCACTGCCTACCGAACCGTCACCACTGCCAAGTACTAGCAGCAGTGTTGGCTTCACTGTGTCACCACTCCAGTTTCCTGAGAGTGAAAGTACTAGCAGTAGTACTCCTTCGCCAGTCATCGTACCAGAGCCTGAAGTGGAGTTCAGGACCCTCATACCAGACCTGGATTTTCTGGCCATCACACCAGAAGTTTCTGATGATATTTTGGAGGATTGACTATATATGGTGAGTACATAAAAATAAATATTTACATGTGCATGTGTTCATAAGTAGGTAAGTCTATTTATGCATTTTCATATTGTGTTGAATGTGGAGATTCGAGGGCTATACATGTGTAACTGTAGTGAAGTATTTTGTTTACAGAAAACCCCACTTTAACATCCCGTAGTCCAGTAAAGTGGGGGTTGTCCGTACTTCACTTTAACATTCCCCAGTATGTTAAATTGGGGGGTTTCTGTACTTCACTTCAGCGACCACATGCTCCCCCTAGAGTGTACGTTAATGTGAGGGTCTACGGTATAGAATCTTGTAGAAACATTTAAATTTTGCATGGGGGTAGATAACAGAAAAGTACTGAAATATATTTTTCTAATTTTATTAATAAAGTATAGTCTATCCCCATTATCCATTGTCATTTTTTTGCTTATTTGTTATTTGTTGTTAATCAATTAATACCATCCCCCTCCCCCCATATGTCGCACATTCTTGCTTATCCATTAGCCCCAAGGTGAAGTGATGCACATCTTGTCCTTCATCCATTCATTGTCTGGGGCAGCATCTAGAATGTTTGAACTTTAAATCTGCCTTCAGTCTGTTCTATGAACAGGCTTCTACTGTGTTATATCAAGGCTAAGAATGTGGTAGAAAGTAATTTTTCAATCATTAAAGGCACTTTATACTTATGACCTTGGTGACCTGGGAATGTAACCCTCATTTATAACACTGGGTCTATGGGAAATTGTTATTCATTATCCATCATGTTTTCAAGGAGCCAATTAATGATGGATTTTGGGGATTGACTGTACATATTAATATTTTTATTATTATTTTTATTATAAATAAATTATAGCTGCTAAATAGAGGTATAGAGTATTTTCACACACTATCAGATACATTTCCTTATTAACAAAGTAATTTTTTGACCATTTTAAAATTAAAAAATACTGTGTTTTTCCCCCAAAATTTTATAATTTAAGAGATGCGCTATAGTAATCATTCCATTAAGTTTATATTGTAATGGGAGAAATCCAGATAACTTCAAGTTAGCAAATGTAACACCTGTTTTTAAGAAAGGCAATAAAGCTGTAGTGGGAAATTATAGGCCAATCAGTTTAACATCTGTTGTAGGTAAGCTACTGGAATTGATAATTAGGGATTGAATAGTGGAACACTTAGAATTGCACAACTTGATTAGAAATATGCAGCTTGATTTTAGGCAAAACAAATCTTGCTTAACTAATCCTTTAGAATTTTTTCAAAATGTGATTGAAGTTTACAATAGCCATCAGGCAGTAGATGTAGTGTATTTAGATTTTCAAAAAGCATTTGATGTACTCATTGAAAAAACTACATAAGGCTCATGGAATCAGGGGTGTAGTAATAAATTGGATACAAGAGTGGTTGAGGTAGGAAACAGAGGGTGGTCATTGATGGAGTGGTGTCTTCTTGGCCTAATGTAGCAAGCAGCATTTCTCAGGGTTCTGTATTGGGCCCCTTGCTTTTTCTTTTATATATATCAATGATCTAGATGTCAGCCTAGTCAGTATAGTTTCAAAGTTTGCGGATGACATGAAGTTGGGTGGTAGGGTGATAAAGATCTAAATAAAATTGTAGATTGGTCTGTCACATGGTAAATGAGATTTAATGTCAATAAGTGCAAAATTTTACATATAGGTTTGCACAACTAATTTTGCATATACAGTGCCCGCGAAAAGTATCCGATCACCCTTGAAATTTGTATTTTTTACATAAAAAACAATGTTTAAATGTATACTAACCTTATATTAGTATTTTGTCATCTGTCCTTTGGTTTGGATGACTTGTTCTAGACGTTTTGGCATGGATTTAATCAAGTTTTGACAAACTTCCACTGATATTTCCTTGCACCATACCTTTTTGATGGCCTCTTGTAATTTTTCGACTGAGCCAGTGTCGTGGCATTCAACCTTATTTTTTATTATTAGCCACAGATTTTCTATCGGATTGAGATCTGGACTATTACCAGGCCAATCCAAAATATCAAATTTATTGTCAGTAATCCATTTTGTCACTATTTTGGCCCTGTGACATGGTGCACCATCATGCATGTATGTTTTTGTCCTTTGGATTGCCATTGCCATTAGAAGTTTATCCTGTAGCATTGCTAAATACCGTGCACCATTCATAGTTGTGTTCTTCGGAAGAAAATATAAGTTTCCACGCCCATAGTAACCGAAACAACCCCAAACCATCACACTTGGAGGGTGTTTCATTGTCTTTAGGGTGTATTTAGGGTCCATCCTATTTGAGCCAATAGGCCGGCGAACCTTTTTTGGACAACTTCTGAATGTCAAAAATGTCGACTCATCGCTAAATAAAACCTTCTTCCAGTCATCAACAGTCCAATGAATGTATTTTTTACAAAATGCGACACGTTTTTTACGCATTTTTTCATTAATGAACGGTTTCTTAGCAGCATGGCGAGATGGTAATCCGAGTTCTTTTTGGAGCCGCTCCTGGATAGTTCGTTCAGAAACACCAGATAACAAATTATTCATATTAAATTTTATTTCTTTCGCAGTTATTGTTGGGTTTTTCAATACTAAACGTTTCATAAGTTTGTCTGTTCGCGAATTTGTTTTTCTCGGTCTGCCAGATCGTTTTTTAGGGACTGGCGTGGTTAGGCCACCATTGTTCTTAGCCCGTGAAACCCATAAATTAACGGTACTTTGGGATATGTTTAATTCCTTAGCTATCTGTCTCTGTGATTTCCCACATGCATGCAAAGCAACAATAGCACCTCGACAATCACTCTTAAGTTGTTTTTTAGCACACATTATATATAAATTTTATTTACACCACTTTCTGTAAAAAAAAAAAAAATATCAAGAAATTTACACAAACAGTGAAATCTGACAAATTTGAGACACAGCCACCCGCAACGAAGGCTACCAGAACACTAATTTGAGAATGCGTTGGATAGCTCTCATATCAGCGAGCAACCTCAAAGTTACCAGATGTCGCTAGAACAAATAGAAAGTGAATTACGTGTCTCTGAATATTAAGGGAAAATATTGTATTTTCTTGAGTGATCGGATACTTTTCGCGGGCACTGTAGTATGTAAAGGAAGGAGTTGTCAAGTATAGATCAGGAAAAAGAATTAGGAGTTATAGTCACTGGTAGTGAGTGTTGCAAAAAAAAACTTTTTTTTAATCGTGTTTTTTTTACAAAAAAAATGTTTTTTTGTTTTTTATGTTTTTTATGTTTTTTATTGTTTTTTTTTGTTTTTTTTATAAAATTGGTATATAGATATTATCCCTTCTTTATTTTGAAACAAAAGTACACGTATGTTGTTCTCATTGTAACATTGATTTCAAGGAGTAACGAAAACAAAAAAGGTTTAAATCCATTTTTCATTATTTTTCCTTTTAATAAAGGTTGACACTGCCCCTAAAAAGACTCCAGACACAAGCCCAATTATAAAATCCATTGTAAATTTATATTAATTAACTAAAAAAAATACACTTTCAACATTTTTTCATCATCATTCATCATTTGAGGTCATAGAGAGTCATTCATCATACATTGAGTTTTCAGACTCTGCTTCAGACTCTGAATAGAACATTTCATTCCCTTCATGATCATACTCTCTGCTTGATGATGGCCGTTCTTGTGCTTGGAGAGTTGTCTGGGACATGTTTTGCTTCTGCTGAGCACCTGCTTCAGATTCATGGTCTTGTGGTTCATTGTGATCACCCAAAGCATGGTTATGAGCGATGAAAACTAGCTTAGATGCTCTATCAGTTGTCAGTTGGTTCCGTTTGACTGAGTGGATCCATGAGTGGCGACTGAAAGAGCATTCCACAGCTGCACTAGTTGGGGGCAGGTTGAGAATATTTGCTGCAACCTTGGAGAGCTGGGTTGAACCACAAATTCCATTCCACCAGCTTGTTGGATTCGCCTGTGCAGCTGCCTTCCAGACAAAAGGCTTTGCAAAGATATTCTCTTTTGATCGGTAGTCAGCTAACTCTCCCAATGTCTTGCTATCATCCATAGATGGAACAGCTACAGATATCTCTTGTATGACTTCCATGGCATCCACCTGAAATACAATTTGTAACACATTAAATATAAAATATCAAATAATAGATAATGAATGTCTGCAAAATAAGAACATAAATCAATATTCGGTGCTAGTTGTAAAATCAACAACTTACTATTTCTTCTCCAGAGATGTGGCATCCTTTGTAGCGAGGATCAAGAAGATTTGCTGCCAGGTGGATACTTCTAAGAAGAAACTTTCTCCGTTTAGGAATAATTCCCTTAAAACAATCTTCTTCGCTCTTCAGAATTGGGCTCGAGGAGAGATTCTTCTCGAAGGATTGTTGAAGGTCATTAAATATCTTTGGTACAATAGAGAGGTATTTGTTGTCCCCTTCTACTGCAGTGATAGCATCAGAAACTGGCTTCAACAACTTCAAAGATCCATCCAGTTTATCCCAGAAGACTTCAGAAAGCAGGAGTTTTGTGAGTGATTGATCAAGAGAGGCTTTCTTTGCTTCATCATTTATAGCCAGGGTCTGGAGGGGGTGTTTATTGATGTCGATGCTCTCCATACAATGGATGATAGACCCCCATCTGAAAATATTGGCTACAATGTAGATACTGAATTTGAATATTGAATACAATGTAGATACTGTAGTTTGAGACTGTTTGAAATACTACAAATTCAAGACAGAAATGCCTGATTTTTTAGAAGTTTAAAATGAATAGTAAAAATGTCTAACGAATCAACTAAGACCCTCTTACCTTGTTTTGACAGGCAGCTTCAGTGTGTGTTGATGCTTCGATGGAGACTGCTGTTGATGTTGATTTAGTAATGCAGTCAGCTTCTGTGACTTTTTAATAGTCTTAACAATGTTAGTACACTCACGCTGGATGCCCTCTACAGTCTTGATCCTGTTGATGTCTGTAAAGATCAAGTGTAAAGTGTGAGCCAGACATCCATAAGGTTGAATGTGTGGATATTCCACTTGCAACAGCTCCCATGCTTTCTTCATGTTGGTGGCATTGTCAGTGCAGATGCCAAGCACTTTCATAGGTCCAACTTCCTCAACCACTTCCTTAATTTTATTTGCCATGTACTCTCCTGTATGGCTGTCTGTACCTATGACAAGAAAACCATAACAAATTATAATCATAAACTCACAGACTAAAATGATTACCATTCATAATCATATGATACCTAATGCAAACATGTTTGTACCATGTTAAAATCAAATACATATGAACCCCTTTATACCACGGTCCATGGGATCCAAACTCCAGAACAGCTTAATATTCCACGGCTTATCCCACTCAACGAAAATTAACTCTATCGTCACAAAATTACAGAATATATAGTTCTCATATACCTGAACACTGCCATCCGTAATTTTTCAACTATTTCTTTAATTAATTCATTATTTCACTCAAAAATTTTCTATTCAATAAATGAGGTGGGGATGAGGGAGTTTTAGTCACTTCTACTTAAAAAAGTAGAAATATGTTAAATTAATTTAACTATAAATTTTAAATGAAGCTTACTTAAATTACATTAGGTCAGTTTAGCATAGTTTCCATAATAATTATATTAAATTATTACTTTTTTCACTGGGTCCACAGTGTCACCATGGCTTAACATGAATCACAGCTTAATGGTCAGTGGCTTAACGGGGTTCTACTGTATATGATTTTAAACATACCTGTTGCAATGCTGCTCCAAAATATGGGCCTGGGTACTGTTATGATGAAATTTATGATTCCCTCATTTCTGCAAAATAATACAGATATTAATATTTGTAAATAATGATTTGTGAGTTCAGATGTAGGCTACATCTGATTAGCTACATCATGTAGCTAATCAGCCATAATTTCTGACTGATTAGCTATATCTGAACACAACTTTGAACTTGTTTTTGCAATGATATCTGTAATTCAAAATATAAGAAATAACATACACTACTCTATTAATCAGTACCATACTTTAGCTCTCTCACAATCTTACCTGATATTGCTCCAGCCATCACAGAGTATTGCCACACTTGAAGCAGATGCCACTAGTTCTTTAGCTGTTGTAGCAGTTTCTTGGTACACTCTCTCAAGAAGAGAATTTGAGATCATATCCTGGTTTGGCACTACAAATGATGGTCTCAAAGTGGCAAACACTTGTAACCATAGCTCATTCTCTATGATCCTTAATGGACATCCACTTGCATAAATAGCCCGAGCTAGGTGTACTTGAGTTTGTTCCTATAACAAAAAGAAGTCATTAGATTGTTGAATGATAATTTTTCATATGTATAGAATTTAGCCTCACACAAAGGATACCATGTTTTTTATAGATTAGCAGACTAGGTTGCTTCACTAATACTAAGCAAAAAAGTAATTTCATTAATTAATGGTCCAATTATAATTGTGAAATGGTGGTTCATGTTAGGAATTTAAAGATATATATTCACTGGCATCACTATAATATGATAATATATAATGTACTTACAATCTCTGCATTTGACATGTAATCCATGTATTTGCTAATTTTATTCTGTTGAGGGAAAAGGGAGATCTTGTGGATGTCCTTGATGTTGATCTGGTTTCATTTGGTGGGTTGCTCTTGCAACTATACTCACTTTGATCCATGTCAATAATATCTTCAGAATAGTTGTTTGTAGCTGTCTGATGCTGTGATTTTAGTTTTAAATATCTAAACTTTATTTTGTCATCACATTTATTACAATTAGCAATATGTTTGGCCATTCTTGTGCCATTTTTTACTAGTTCCATGCAACAAAAATTGCATTTAACTTTTGCCACTTTTGCATTACTTTTAACATCCTTAAATAGGCATGCAACTGGAGTCTTCTTTCTTCTTGGCATTTTATCAGTTTATCACTAATCTAAATAATTACTGGTATATAAGATATAAACCTGAAAAAAAACATACAAATTAACAATATAATTTAAAAAATCGAAATAAAATAGGTTAGGTTGGTAAGTAATGGTAAAAGCTGTATCTCGAAAAAGTCTCCAGTCAATAAATGGGGATGGGGCGTTTTAGTCAGCTGTATAATAACCTAAATAAGTATAAGTATAAGTGTTAAATTAATGTAAATTAAACTTCTAGACAAACTTAGTTAGGCTAGGTTAGGTCAGTTTAGCTTAGTTTTTATAATAAATATATTTTATATATGTTTAAGGAAAAAGCCGTCGCTAGTGGGGGCTGGAGACTTTTCCCGTCAGACGGCTTATTCCCCCGAACACCGTTAGGTTAAGTTTAAAAATAGGTTAGGTTTAAATTTTTTACAATCTCCCCATTTATTTGGTAAGATTTCTCGTTATTTAATTTCGATATTGTTACATGACAGAATTAGCTAATTAAAAAAAAAAAAAGTTTTTTTTTGTTGGTTTTTTTTAAAAAAAAACCTTTTTTTGGGGGGGTTGCAACACTAGTCACTGGTGACTTAAAAGTAGCAAAACAAAGTATAGCAGTGGTCGATAAGGCGAACATAGTGCTAGGTTTAATAGCTAGGAATTTTGAGTACAAATCACATGATGATATTGGTCTTTATAAGTCATTAGTTAGACCCCATTTGGAGTAGGCTATGTGATCCAATTTGGAATCCACATATGCACAAGGATATAGACAAAATTGAGAGTTCAAAGATGAGCAACTAAGATGATCCCATCACTTAGGTCAAAGTCATACAAGGATAGGTTTAAGGAGTTAAAATTGACTACACTCGAGACTAGGAGGCTAAGGGATGATTTAATCCAGGTTTTTAAAACTATGAATGGTTTTGGTAATGTAAATAGAGATAGCTTCTTCAAAGCAGTCACCAAAAACTATTTTATGCATAGAATAGTAAGTAGCTTGAATAGTTTGCTGGTAGAAGTAATTAGCAGTACATCCATAAACATGTTTAAAAATTGATGATATATATATATATATATATATATTATTATATATATATATATTTTGCTAGATTAGGTTTAGTTTAAGGTAGTAAAATTAAGGTTTTTATGGTTCAGAACCCACAAAATTGTAGGTCCCCTCCACCACCATGGAGGATATGTGCAGTACACAATTACAAACATGGTTAGGTAGACTAGCCATGAGTGGATCCTAGTCTTTGCTGGTCTGAAACATTACAACAATATTCTAATGCAATGTGCGTTGGTGGTGTAGTGGTTAGTGTTGCTGACTACAAATCAATTGGTCCCAGGATCAAGACCCAGTGACAGCAGTTGGCATGCAGGAAAACCTAGCTGTTCATCCTTCCACACAATAAAGAAATTAGTTGGTAGATAAATGGGTATCCTGGTAGCCTAGTGGGCTGGTGGTGGGGTGTGGTTCAGATTCCACATTAAACTGTAGGTCTAAGGTGGAGTGACAAGTTTGACCTTCATCAGAATGAACAATTTGGGTAGAAACAAAACCAAGGTAATATGGTACATATTTATGCTCTGGCATAAGATATTAAAGAATTTTATTTAATTTAATTCAAATAAAATGTGAATATATTGGGAGGGCTTATCATTCATACCATTGTACAGTATATTAGTTTCTCTTTTTGCAATGTTGTGAAGGTAGCTGTGCTCCTTTTTTTCCTTAATTAATAATGCTAGCTTTCCTAGAGCCAGTACAAAGAACTTTAAAACCTTATATTTTGTTGGTTATTATGAAGATTGACATTGGAAACCAATAAAATTAACAGATAGCATTTTAATACCTATTGTTATGTTGTTTTATGATGAAATGAATCATTTTTAAATGTTGAAATAAAGGTTAGGTTAGGTTAGGTTAGGTTATCATAATTATTATAATCTGCATCAAAATAAAGCTGTAAAAATGAAAAAAATATTGTTGAATAAAGCTTAGGGTATTGATATCAGTCTTTATAATAAAACGCTCTTGTTTTTCATTTTTGTTTAAATGGTCCATGTTGTGATATCATTAGCAACTTAGTTAATTCTGTAAGACATCTGAAGCAAGAATGGTCCATGTTACATGCATTATGATCTCACTAACAATTTCATCGACCCTGTAACCAATTTGAAGCCAGAAAATTTCCTAACCAAAATAGTAGTAAATATAATTAGGAATGTCAGAATTATTTAATTGAACATTGTAAAGTCATAGATATGCAGGGTGATCTGTTTTGGTATGGCTAAAATAAAATTGATGTGAAGTGGAAAGAGTAATATTGTATAGTTTAATATTTGGCAAACAATGCCCACAAAGATAGTAGATTGTGACAAACCTAATTAGTCTTCAATGTGACCCCCCTTCCGGACACAACAGAGGTCATAATGAGAGGCTAAAATTTTCTTATGACCACCTGCATGTGGTTTAGTGATTGACCCTGTTTCTTCAAATGTGCGGTACCACTGCACTATGGAGTTGTATTTAGGAACTTTTCAAACACCATACACATGGTGAAACTCATGCTGTACCACTGTCACACTCTCAAACTTAGCAAACCAAATGACATACTTCACATGTTGTGCACA
Source organism: Bathynomus jamesi (assembly GCA_023014485.1). NCBI lineage: Eukaryota > Metazoa > Arthropoda > Malacostraca > Isopoda > Cirolanidae > Bathynomus > Bathynomus jamesi. Next base: position 220,700 of record JAJOZX010004842.1, on the reverse strand, counting down.
TTTGCCACCATCTGTCTCGTATGTCTGGCAGAAAATAATGCTAAATATCAAACCATTGTAGCTAACTAAGGTATGCATTCTATTTATCATTTTTTTTTAATTCTTTACTGACTTTAAAAGGAAGTGAAGAGAGCATACAAGGACACAGTAAGAATAGACAGCTGAATATGGTATTGAACATAGCATGGTGTATTGAGCTAATTAAAGTGAACTTTAGTAAACAGAGTGAATAGATATATTCTTATTATTAAATTAACTCAAGATTGTTATTATTATGATGATTTATTATAGTTTAAGAAATTGTTATTGAATTTATATTTATCACATTAATTACATTAATTAATTGAAATTACATTTAATTACTTTGTCAAGAGCTTACCAATTAGATGACGTAGCTTTATAGCAAAACTGAAGGGACCCAAGTATATTTTTCTTGTAAATGGATTAAGATATTGATACATTCTTCATTTTTTGGTACTTTTGAAAAAAATCAGAATAACTTTCAAAGAAGATTACTAGATTAGCAAAGCCATAGTTTTCTTGTTAAATATAGAATAAATTTTTTTACTATTTTTTAATTTACTATGATCATACAGTACAAAATATCATACAAACTACTTTAGTTCATTGAGGGAGATAGGAGAAAACTGACTTGATAGAATTTAAACCATTGTTGTTGCCTGAATCTTAATTCATAAAAGAATCTCCTTAAATCTTGATACTGTACTATTCTCATCCACCCAATAAGATGCCGCTTGACATAAAAGATTTCTTCTCAGTCAGTATATATATTTCTTAGTTAATACATTTGCTGCTGGATGATGCACATATGTATCAAGAACTGTTAGTTTTAATTTTTTAAATATATAACAGTAGCAAATGTGTTAAAATATTGAATTATACCCTAAGTAGAAAAGACATTGTTTTTAACTAAGATTCAGCACTTTGGTCATATCTTAGGCTAGGGGGCATTCCAGGAGAGATCACCCAATGCATGTCACCACTCCAACTTGGATTTTGATGAAAATTGATATATGGGGTTCTTCCGGGTGCTGATTTCACTGGTCAAAACAAAAAAGTTGTATGACCCATAGTTTTTGAGATATGGGCCCCTAAAATCTTGGGGGGCCCACTTTACCACCTAACTTTAATGAGCAATAACTCCTAAACATCTTACCATAGACCTATAAAACTATACATTTTTAGAATCAGAATGAAGAGATCTATTAAATGATACCACATTCAAATGTGTAGAACAATAATGAAAATTCCCCCATACCCCCTTTTATTTTTATTTTTATTTTTGACCCTCCCCCCTTAGGCAGTGAAATCCAAAAAAAAGAATTTTCATTTATTAAACTTCCATTAATTGTTAAAAGATACAAACAATAAAAAATGTGGGTATCAAGTTGCAAGATATTTTAAAAATTATTGAAAAAATATGTACATTGTGAAATTTTGACATTTTTACGCCTGCAGACTAAAATAGAGAACTACAAATGATATATTAACATGGATGAAAATAAACAGCAAAAATACAAATTGAACACACGTATTATATCAAGTTGATTCATAATTACACAAGTTTTTTCAACTCATTTTCTGGGAAAACATATTGAATACGCATTGTTCCTGGCTTTAAAGTTGGTGTGCTTAATAAACCTAAAATTTTATCTCTTGATATGTGGCATGTATCTCTAATTTGTGGAAAGTAATAGTAAACACTATATCCTGATGGGTGCAAAAAACTAACCTCAAAGTCATCAAATTCCTCATTATAGGAATGTACAAATCCCAACCATTTCTGATCATTGTAAGTACAAACTATGTACTCTCTATTTTCGGATTAACTTCAACATTATCTTCACCCAGAAAAGCTTTGCTTATAATCCTCACCTCACCAACTTCATCAGAAGATAATTCAAATGTTTTTGTGTTATTTGCATTAATAGGTACAAATCTGTGGAATTTTTGTGTTGTTGTTAGCCACATACTTTTTTCATATCTGTCACTTAAAATTTTTTCCATAGCTTCAATTTCTTTAGAATTTATTAAAAAAAAAATTTATGCTGTCACTTATATTGTTTGAACAAAATTCAAACATGTCTTCTGGTGTTAATATTTGATTTGCGAATGTTCTCTGCATACTCGCTCTGGCTATAGACCTTTTCACTGTACCCCCAATCCCATCACAAGCGCTCTTACCATGGCTTGTGGCAAAGAAATGCGACTCGCATTCCAGCCCAAAATCTTCTTCATGTTTACAAATGTTAACAAAGTTGAAATGATTTTTATATTGTCCTGCACATTCATCAGTAAAATAATGTAATTTTTTGATATGAAGGTGGGATTTTCTAATAATAGGTATGAGTGTATTTAAAAAAGTGTAAACCATTGTAGTGTTGTGTTTTGTATTTGGAGATAAAAAACAATAACTTGAATGTTTTGTTTCATTACTTTCTGGTTCCTTATAATATAACACAAAGGGATGCACTGTGCATTGGGTATTTTCCTAATGAAAACCTTAGGCTGCATCCTGTACTACAAATGAGTAGTTTTCTGAAAAGTCACCAAGAACTACAGCTGTATGGCTATTTAAATTATTCAAGTTTTTTAGAAATGCACTTTGATTCTTTGCTATAAAGTGATGACGTGTCAATTTGACAATTTTTGTGCTTAATGAATTTATAAAATCATCTACAGATTCTGTTTTCTCAACCATATTGTATTGATCTGTAGTAACCCATTGTTTATATTTTATTTCCTCACATTCAGGATCATTAACACTTTGAAAAGTGAGCAAAAAAATTCTTAATACCTTGTTCTTTTGGACAGAGATTACATATTTGCATCATGCAATTCCTGTTGTTGACATCACACACTGCTTTCTCCATAAGAGTTATGTATTCCAACCCTTTGACACCCAAAGCTGAGAATTGTATTTTGGCATTCTGGTGGTATGTACCAGGGCTGTGGAGTCAGTGATAAAATTTGCCGACTCCAACTCTGACTCCGACTCCAAAAATTTTAACATTCTGACTCCGACTCCAGAAATCTGACTTGTATAATTATGACTCTGACTCCTATTGAATGTTAAGGCCAAATTGATTACGATTAGCTTTATTAGGCCAATGGAGATTCATAAACAAGGCATTTCGTCACCACCACATGACTCATCAGGTTACTTAGTGGCTGTAACTATGCCTTAATGGCTTTTTTTCTCTTTATTCAAAAATTACAATAAATCCCAAAATACAAACTGATTGAAACTTAACAAAATAAGATTATTATTTGTTTAGCAAATTAATAAGATGTTTTTGTATTATTATAAACATCCGTAACACAATGTATTAACCTAAACTGAATTTGTTCTTAAAAAAAGGATCGCTTCCATTAAATCTTCTTTCAGTGATGCTTATCAAAATTATCAAATTGAAATCTAAAAATCTGAAAAAGATTTAGGGTTGCTAGTACAAAACTTTTAAATTTCCTTATTATTAATTATGTTAATTAATTAATTATAATCCTTATTAATTACAAGCAACTATATTTATCTATTATTTATATATTTATGTTATATATTATTTATATATTTATGTTCCCCGCAAGGGGGTTCTAAGCTCGTGCTCTTTGTGCTCGTTTGTACGTACTTGTTCCAGGAGGTTTCACGTGCGCCCTCCCGGCCCTAGCACCCAAGGATGATGGGGCTCGACCTTGCAGTCCTTGTCATCCTTGGTCTTTTTCCACTTCGACTGTCCCCTCCACCCTTTCTTTTTCCTCTGTCTTTCCTCTCACTTTTTCTTTGTTTTTCCGCCGAGATATGCCCTTTTAAATAGAGGCGAATCGGTTCTTCCCGAACTTTAAAAAAAAATATATATATATTTATGTTATATATTATTTATATATTTATATGTTATATATTATATATTATATATTATTTATATATTATATATTAAAACATTAAGTTAAATCTATTTTATTCATAAAATTGAGCTAGGCCTAGGCTGCTATGGTTATAATTGAAGGATTTGCACCGACTCCGACTCCATCCCAGAGAAGCCAATTTGGGGACTATCTGGATTATTTTTATAGAGACTAAAAGCTTCTTTCAGATTCATTAACACCAGTCTTTTCTGCACAGATTCTTTATACCCACTTTCATTTCTGATACTCAGGCAGTCTTTTGTACCTGGGCACAAATGACTAATTTCATCTGATTCAAAAAATTTCTGAACAGAATCTTTAGTACCTTTAGTTATTACTTTTTCTTTTGACATGGGTTCAATTTCAGGAATAATTCCAATTCTTTGTTTTATATTTCTGCTTTACTTAACTAAATATTCAGTTGTCTGAAATAGATTTATAGTTTTTGATATGGTAAATGGAGATGTCAATATTTTGAGTTTCCTCTCATAACTGTCAGTAGAATTGAAAGCTTCAACCAGTTCATTCATGAGATGAATCATTGACCTGAAACAAATTCATTAATGTATAATAGCTATAAACAAAACATTACATATGCATATTAAATTTTTTGGATTATAATATTGATTTCAAGTGTAACAAAATGAGCATTCTTAGAGATAGTCAAATTAAATAAAAAATTGTGTTGTGACCAAATGAATTCCAAATGATTTAATGGGCCCATTGATCTCCAATCTTTAGGGAGTTGTGCTTCTAGTTTCTACTATCAAAGGTGAATACCTACATTTTTTTTATGCTTCAGTTTTAGTTAGGTATATTCCTACTTAATAATAGCATATCATTTTAAAATTCATACCTTTGAGTTTCATGATCCAACTTTGTAGCTTTTGATGGGCTTGGGATCTCAATTTCTAAACTTGTTTCTAGCTTTTGTTTTAAAGAATGACGTGCTTTTTCTATTGTTTGAATAGCTTTTGCTTCTTTTCTTGAGGAACCCAAACCATCTGAAATTTTTGAATTAATAAATATTTGACTCCATTTGATATATATGGACAAGTTTTTCAACAACTGCTGAAAAACTGTCTTGAAAGTAAATACATTATAAATAAATAATATAAATAAAAAAATTATAAATATAAAAAGTACCTATCATTAAATACTTAACGCTTCTTCATTGTAGTCACAGCAAGACTTTCTAGAACTTGAGAAACCACCTCTTTGGCATTACTTGATATTAGTGATGTAAAAAAACCGTGTTTTTTTTTTTTTTTAATATAGATATTGCCAATTTAATTATAAGGTATTTTGCAATGATATATATTATAAAAATAAATAAATAAATAATAAAATAGGCCATATGGTACCAGTATAGAATGTCCTTTTCAGCCTATTTACAGAAAAAACTGGCCTCTTTCTTGCACTGAAAGTCTTGTATCTTGAGATCCATTAAATTTGCGAGAACACCAGTTGGCTGGGAGCTGACTGCCCATTGTCCAACCTTCCCAGGACTCTCCCATCCATGCCTCGGATTTTGAATCTCCCACTTAACTATCCTTTAGACCCGCGATGACATATTCCCCCCCCCCCCACGAGACCATCCATATATATATATACATACACATACACCCATATACATATATACCAATATATACATAAATACTTATATACACATTTATATCTATTGTATACCCATACACATGCATACATCCAGAATTCCAGATACATACGCATGCATACTCACATATATACCTACACAAACTCATACACCTCTATTTCGCCCTTTCATTACCTCCGAGATCATTTAGCACATACAGTAATATCCATACAGCCAAAAGAAACCAATTAAGCACAGACAGAGCAGCAAAGCTAGTATTTATATCCCAAAATGCAAAATTCCAAGAAAGTGAAGTAAAACATGGTGCTACATTGGCTTCGTCAACATCCAAATCTGCAATAAATACCAGTACCTGTGATATTGAAACTATTTGCTTTAATCAATCTAGTGATAATGATTCTTCAATGGAAATAGAATCAGATAATGAAAGTTAAACAGCATTAGGTTAACACAAAGGTTAAAGAAAGAGATGAATATTTATATATTTTTTATTTTTCTATTTGGAATAAATATATATATATATATATATATATTACCCCCTCCCCGCGGGCGGTCTTTCTGGGGTGGATCGCCTGCGGGCTCCTGCCTCCATGTGGCGAGGGGGGTCAGCCGCGGCTGGGGGCCCTGCCGGGTCCCCGCCCGGTTGCGAAGTAGATTTTTAACATACCCTGCTATTCTACAGTCCCCTCTTTCCTGTCTTCCCCTCTTTCCCCTCTTCCTTGCCCCCTCTGTTTTTTTTTTTTTTTCTGCTTTCTCTTCTCACTTCGCGCGCCCCGTGGGCTGCCGGGGCTGATCGCTGGGGGTCTCGCTCCCATGGTCGGGGCCGGACTAAGTTGGCTGGTAGGGTGCCCGGGCCTGGGACCCTGGGGGGCCTTGGTCTTTGCTGCCGGCGGGGGAGAACTCTCGAGGCTGTAAGGGCCCCTTTTGAAACGGGGGTACCCGCATGGGACGAGGCACCCATCCCCCGCCGGCGTGCGCTTGGTCCCCTTGGGCCCCGGGTAATCGGTTCCCCGCGGCCCCGGGCGCGAAACAACAAAAAATACTGTTTATGGGTTCTCTTACTAAACTTCACTCCCCTCTTGTTGACGACTCTGGCCCGCCCTTGGATTTGGATCAGACTACTACTTCTGGTCGTTCAGCGGCCTCTGCCTCCGCTGGATTGACCCTCAAGCCGTATGGCCCCCTCTCGTCCTCTGCGGTGTCTGGCTCTCGTGGCCGGACTCGTGGTGGCCGTAGGGCGGGGTCTTCGCGGCCCTTGTTCTCTCGCCCACTCTCGGTTACCGTTACACATGGACCTGTCTCTGCTGTCAATTTCTGTCCAGTGGACAGGTTCCTTGTTCTCCGCCCTTCCGCTGGCTCCCTTCCGGGCAACTCGGAACGGGTGTTTCAGCGCCTTAAGACGATAGGTGTTCCCTGTCGTTATGATATCCGCCCTCTGAGGGATGGGTCTCTTCTTTTGAAGTCCCGTTCTTCGGGGGTGACTGGGTCCCTTCTACAGTTGCAGGATGTCTTGGGTTGCAGAGTTTCTGTGACTCCCCATCCGCAATTGAATAGCTGTCAAGGCACCATTTTCGCTTCCCGTCTGCTGTCAATCCCGGTTGGCGAGTTGCAGGAGGATCTTGCCCCCCAGGGGGTAACGAAGGTCTTCCGCTTTTCGTCGCGCCGGGATGGTGTTCTTACCCCGTCCCTCGTCTGCTCCTGACCTTTGACTCCCTTGTGCCTCCGGCCCAGGTGTTCTGGGGCATGGGTGATCGCCGGTCGTGTGAGTTTTCGGTGCGACCATATGTGCCTGACCCGGTTCGCTGCTTTGGCTGCAACCGATTCGGCCATGTTAGCTCTGCGTGCCGCCGTGAGGGTAAGCTATGTGTCCGCTGCGGTGGGCCTGCGCACCCTACCCCGTGCACGAAGCCCCCGCGTTGCTCAAACTGTTCGGGGGCCCACCCTTCCTCTTCCCGGGACTGTCCCGTTTTCAAGTTTGAATTTGAGGTGCGGTCCTTAAGGACTACCGAATTCCTTAGTGCGCGGGAGGCGCGCGATAAGATCCGTGACCGGGAGCCGCGGCGGGGGTTGTCCTACGCTGCGGCTCTTGGCCCTGGCGGGCTCTCGGGCCCCTCCCGTGCTACCCCGGCGTCTACTGGAGTGGTGCCCCCCCTGGAAGTCCCGGGGGTTGGTGGTCCTCCTGGCGCCGCGGGTCCTTCTTGTTCCTCTGTCTCACTTTCTGACATCCCATCTGCTTCCCTGCCTACAAGTGCCCCTTCTCCCCCTCCGGCCTTGGGGTCTGGATCCTTGCCTACTCGTCTCTCGGGTGGGGAGGGGGATGCCCCGAAGGAGAGGAGGAAGCGTCGCCGTGGTCGGAGTCCTTCCGACCCGACCCTGATTGCTGCTCGCCTTGCTTCCCCTTCTTCCCCGTCTTCACCGGAGGGGAAGCGGCGCGCTGTTCCTGATCCGCTCGGGACTTCCCCCCCCCCTATACGGAGCGCTGGTGGGGCGTCACCTCCCGGTGCCCCGACCAGTGTCCGGGTGTCGGTCGAGGTGCATTGCCCCATGACACCCTCGATTACTGACTCTGTTCCCATGATAGACCCGGTCGAGAGGGGCCTGGCCCTCCTTCATGGAGTCTCTCTCTCTCCGGCTCCTGCTGAGAGTGGTCGGGTCTCTCCCCTGGATCTACCTCTCCCACTTGTGGTCGACCTTTCCTCTCCCCCCCGTCAGTGCTTGTCTGGTTTGACGAGCCCTCGAACAGCTGGTTCCCCCCGGTCCCCTCTTGTGGGGAGTTGGGGGTTTCGGCTGGGCCCGACTCGTCGTCTCTCCCCCGCCGGGAGAGCCCCCTCTGACCTCCCTGTTCTACTCTCCACTTCTCGTCCTACTACGGGTGCAGCAGATGCGGAGTCGGTGGCCCCTACCCCCCAGTTCTGGGTGAGTCGGGGAAACCGATTCCGTCCCTGGTTACGGACCGTTGAGTTTGCTGCTCAGCTTGGTCCGTGGCTATTTCGCTGTTTTCTCTGCCTCTTATAATGCCGCTTCCCCTTACAGTTCCATCTTGCATTGGAACTGTAGGGGGCTTTTAGCTAACTGGGAAAACCTTGCCCCTGCTGGAGAGCGAGCGGCCTTCCTGTGTTTGTCTCCAGGAGACTATCCTGGCTGCGCGGGGACTCCCTCGTCTCTGGATATGTTGGTTTCCCTTGCACCCCGGATGAGCGCACACGCCGGCGGGGTGCGGCGATTTACGTGCATCATTCGTTACCATCGCGTGGTGTGCCTCTTCGCACTTCCTTGCAGGCTGTGGCTGTGCGGCTCTTTTTAGATCGCCAGTACACTGCCTGCTCGGTTTATATTCCTCCTCATGACCCTCCTTCTCGCGACGCGGTTCGCGAATTGGTGCTGCAACTACCCCGACCGTTTCTCCTCCTCGGGGACTTTAACAGTCGCGACCCGGCTTGGGGTGATGTTCGGTCGACTAATGTTGCTGGGATTTTACTCTCCTTAATGGAGGAACTTTCCTTTGCGTGTCTCAATTCCGGTGAACCTACTTACTTCCACGAACCCACGGGTTCATTTACCTGTATTGATCTCTCCATGGTGTCCCTCGATGCCTTACTCGATTTTTCGTGGAAGGTGTTGGGGGACTCTTATGGCAGTGATCATTACCCAGTCTGTCTTGAGCCGGTCGGTCCGCGGCCGGGCGTTTCATCTCGACCGAGGTGGTGCCTTGCGCGGGCTGACTGGCCATCTTTCAGAGCTCGTTCCGTCATTGTCCGTTCGGTGTTGAGCTTTGGCTCGGTGGATGAGAGCTTGGAGTTCTTCGAGCGGGTGGTGATGGGCGTCGCGGAAGACTGTATTCCTCGTTCTTCCGGTAACCCGCGGACTCGTAGCGTCCCGTGGTGGACTCCAGCATGTCACCAGGCGGTGTGCGAGAGGAAGAGGGCAACGCGCCGCTTCCACCGCACCCGGCGCGCGGGCCACTTGATTGAGATGCGGCGGGCGAAGGCTTTCGCCCGCCGGACTCTCAAGTTGGCCCGTCGGGCCTCTTGGCGTGCTTTTGTGTCCGGCATCTCCTCATCTACCCCTTCTGCTGCTGTGTGGCGGAAGGTACGTAGTATCGAGGGGAGGCCGGTCCCTGCTAGTCGCCCTGTCCTTCGGGACGGGGATGGCTTCCTTTCGGATCCTGCTGCTGTGGCTGATCGGCTGGCCGGTGCTTTTGCTGCGGTTTCCCGTTCGCCTTCGGCTGCGAATCGCCCTTTATCGGAGGTCACGTTCCCGCCCCTGGGAACGAGCCCTATAACCATCTCTTTCCGATGCGGGAACTTCGGGCTGCTTTGGCAACCCGTCGTTCTTCCGCTCCTGGCCCTGATGACATTCCGTATGACTTTCTTCGGAATCTGCACCCGATGGCCCTGCACTTCTTGCTGGATCTTTTCAACCGGATGTGGGTTGAGGGGTCGTTCCCTTCCGTTGGAGGGAGGCGATTGTGGTCCCGATACCTAAGCCGGGGAAGGATCCGGCGGAGGTGGCGAGCTATCGGCCTATTGCTTTGACGAGCTGCTTATGCAAGCTCCTCGAAAAGATGGTGGCCGTCCGACTTTCCTTTACACTGGAGTCGCTTGGGTTATGCCCCCCGACCCAGTATGGTTTTCGTCGATTTCGGGGTACTCTGGACCCCCTTCTCCTCCTTGGCCATGATGTACGGGAGGCATTTTCCCGCCGGAATCTTGTTCTGGCCGTCTTTTTTGACGTCCAAAAGGCCTATGACACGACCGTCGGGGAGTGGTCATGGACCGTTTGAAGTCTCTTGGTTTTGTGGGCTTTTTGCCCACGTTTCTTCGCAACTTCCTCTGCCGTCGCACTTTCCGCGTCCGTAATGGGGCGGCCCTATCTGCCCTGTATGTTCAGGAGGAGGGGGTGCCCCAGGGGTGTGTGTTGAGCGTCTCATGCTTCAACCTAGTTATGTCTGCGCTACCGGGAGCTCTTCCGCCCTCGGTGCGCTGTTCCATCTATGCAGATGATCTGGCTGTCTATGCCGCGGGGACGAGTCCCCCCCTCGTGGAGAGGCAAGTCCAACTCGCGGTCAATCGGGTTGAACGCTGGGCGTCGTCGGTGGGCCTTACGTTGTCTTCTCCGAAGACTTCGTGTGTGGCCTTCCTTCCGTCGAGGAGACGGGGATCCGGCGCCATCCCGGCCTTTAACCTTACACTCGGGGGTCAGCCTCTGGCCCTCGTTTCATCAGTACTCTTTTTGGGTATGGTTTTCGACAGCCGTTTGAGCTGGGTTCCCCACCTTCGCCGGCTGCGCGTGTCCGCGAGACGTACCCTGGATTTGCTGGGGCATCTGTCGCATACTACATGGGGCGCGGATAGGCGGACGCTCCTCCGTTTGTACGTGTCCTTGGTACAGTCCAAATTAGACTATGGGAGTGTGGTGTATGGCTCCGCCTCCCGCACGGCCCTTCGGATACTGGATCCGGTCCTCTCTAGAGGACTGCGCATGTCATCTGGCGCCTTCCGCTCCTCTCCGGTTGATAGTCTGCAGGTGGAGTGCGACATCCCTCCCTTGGAGGATCGGAGGTCGTTCCTCGTTGCTAAACACTATCTCCGGATCCTCCGTCTTCCCACCTCTCCTCTGTTCCAGGTGGTTGAGAGGGCGTTCTGCCGGGATGGGGGTTGGTATTTCACCGACACGGTGACCTCCCTCCTCGATGGTATGGGCACTCCCCCTCCATCCGTTATACCGGTCTCTTTCAGTGGTGTTGCACCTTGGGAGAGCACCCCTGTTGCGTGCTGTAGGGCGTTGCGCCCCGTTCGCAAGACCGAGTCGGACTCTGCCTTGCTTCGGTCTCTTTTCCTGCAGCATGCGGCGTGTCACTCTGCATGTGTTGCGATCTTCACGGATGGTTCGAGGTCGTCGGGGGGCGTTGGATCCGCGGCTGTTCCCCAGTCGTCTGTCCTTGCTCCCCGATGTACCCGTCTCCCTGATGAGGCTTCCGTTTTTACGGCGGAGCTCTATGCCATTCTGAGCGCTCTGGAGGTGGTGCGGGAGCATCCGGATGGGTCTTTCGTCATCCATTCGGATTCCCGCAGTGCCCTGGATGGCCTGGAGTGTTTTGACTCTGTCCACCCGCTGGTCCGACGAATCCAGCTACTGTACCATACTCTTGTCGCTTTCGGTGGCAAGGAGGTGGTATTTTGCTGGGTCCCAGCACATGTTAACGTGGCTGGAAATGAGGCTGCTGATCGAGCTGCCCGTTCCGTGTGCCGACTGCAGGTTTCACCTGTGTCCCTCCCTTTTTCTGATTATATCCCTGGCTTCCGTAGGTTTTTGCGCTCCCGGTGGCAGAGTCGCTGGGATGGCGCTACGGACAACAAACTTTGCAAGATTAAACCCAAGTTGGGATGTTGGGCCTCTTCCTTCCATCGGTCGCGCCATAAGGAGGTGGCTCTGGCCCGCCTCCGTATTGGCCACACCCACCTGACCCATGGCTATTTGATGGCCGGGGATCGGGTGCCCCGATGTCCCAATTGTGACGTCCTCCTTACAGTTGCCCACCTTCTGGTGGAGTGTCCGCTTTACTCTGCGCTGCGCGCAGAGTATTTTCCCTTTTTGGAGAACGTTGGGCTTTGTGATAGGCTTGGCGCTCTTCTGTCTGAAGGTTCCTACTTTTCGATAACCGGGTTGTTCTCCTTCCTCTTTCGCTCCCGACTTCTTTACCGGCTGTGACCCCACTATGATCTTTTTGCTTTTCCCCCACCTCCTCCTCCTCCCCCCCCGTCTATTGTTCATTTCCGTTAGTTGTTCCATACTCTTCGTTCTGTGTTCGCTCTGCTATCCACCTTTCTTTTGGTGACCATGAGCGGTCATTCTTTGAAACAAAAAAAAAAAAAAAAAATAATATATATATATATTATATATATATATACACACACTGGTATTCTTGCCAATCACAATTATATCTATTGTTTTATACCAGTATTATGGATATTATACCAGTACCTGTGATATTGAAACTAGCATATATGCTCTACCCAATCTAGTGATGATTCTTCCATGGAAATGTAGGTTAACAAAAAGGTTCAAAAAAAGGTGAATATTTTCCTTTTCTATCTGGAATATATATACTGGTACTCTTGCCAATCACAATTATGTATATTGTTTGAAACGAGGAAGAATGTTTTATGTTCTAGTTAAAAAATATATATACATATAAAAAATGAGGGTTTGTTTTTCCTTTCTATTATATACTTTTTGCGTGATTCAATTTTTCTAAAAGATGACTATATAGTATATATACTAGGTATAACCGTATAAGCATGGTAGTATAGTAAATTATAAGTAATACTAATATACTTATTAGATTAAAGGAAAAAAAATATGGAATAAGTTTAAAACAATAAAAAACAAAAAAAACAGACTACCTTCGTTTTAAACAAAAAAAACGACAAAAAAAACGACACAATAAAAAACGACTCACATCACTACTTGATATACTTTGATCATATTCATCGGTTTCTGAAATAGCATTCTCAGAAGACTGATTGTGATCAGACTTCACTTTGTGATGTTGATAGCAACTCTAGTCTCTGGGTCAATAATTTTCTATAGTTGCTACATAGTACAGTATTCCTTTGTAGTTTCCATTTACATCCATCATGAAGTGATTGGCTGATGGTTCTTATATCCTTGTGTCAGGGCTGGATTAAGCATTGTTAGGGTCGGGGGCAATGAATATTTTCCGGCCAGTGTCACTAGAAAAACATAATTCTTTACCTGATACATCATACATGAGTGATGTGATCAGTTGACTGGGATCGATCAATAGAAAATGAAACAAAAACAAAGATGTGATTACAGAAAATGTATACTTTGTTCATATAAATGGGATACTAAACTAGGTTTTGTAGAAGCGGAATCTAGAATTTTTTTTTCTTCCTCACGGTCAACCAATTATTTCAATGGTAGATTATAGCATTTACATAGTTTCTTGGGGTTGGTCAGCATCTTGGGGCCAGTCAGCATCTGGGGCTGGGGGCAAATGACCCCTTTGCCCCCCATTATAATCCGCTACTGCTTTGTGTATCTTTTTCTTATGTTTTTGTAAAGGATCATTACAGTATCTAACCATTTTTCATTACTAAAAATACACAATTGTAAATTTCAAAATAAAATAAGATATGATTTGACTCAAAATAAGCACATCTGTAATAAAAATAAGCATAATTAACAAACATTTGAGAGAGAGACTGTGTGAATATGAGTTATACATAGGATGTAAATATATCATTTGTAGTTCTCTATTTTAGTCTGTGTAAAAATGTCAAAATTTCAATGTACAAATGTCAATATACATGATTTTTTCAATAATTTTTAAAATATCTTGCAACTTGATACCCACTTTTTTTATTGTTTGTATCTTTTAACAATTAATGGAAGTTTAATAAATTACAAATTTTTGGATTTCATTGTCTAGGGGGGGGGGGGGGGGGGGGGGGGGTCAAAAATAAAAAAGGGGGGGAAAATTTTCATTGTTCTACACATTTGAATGTGGTATCATTTAATAGATCTATTCATGCTGATTCTAAAAATGTATAGTTTTATATAGGTCTACAACAAGATGTTTGGGAGTTATTGCCCATTAAAGTTAGGTGGTAAAGTGGGGCCTCCAAGATTTTGGGGGCCCATATCTCAAAAACTATGGGTCATAGAACTTTTTTATTTGAACCAGTGAAATCAGTACCCAGAAGAACCCCATATGTTAATTTTCATTAAAATCCGGGTCAAAGTGGTAACAAGTTTTTTAATTTTTGGGTGGTTTGTCCTGGAATGCCCCAAAGCATTACACAAATGTGATCATGGCATAGCACACAAAATGAAACATATGGGAATAACAGGCAAAGTGCGAAAAATGGATCTACAGTTTCCTCAGAGAATGTCTGCAGGTCATAGAAATTCAAGGTAGGTATATCATCATCAGAATCAGAAGTGTGCAGCTCAGTACCACAAGGAACAGTATTGGCCCCACTCCTATTCATTATCATGCTAACAGACATAGAAAATGAGGTCAACAGCAACAGTATAGTTACATCCTTTGCAGATGATACAAAGATCAGCAGGAAAATCAGTGATGCAAAAGAGGTAGAGGCCTTACAGAGGGGGACAAACAGAATACAGGTAGGTCTCATTATATGCAGTACCACTTTATGTGGAATTGCTATAACACATTAAATTATTTAGGGAACAAATTCGTTTCCTGCACTATATAAACCAATATTACACACACTGCCTGCAACCTCCACACTGCTCCATGTGAATGAATGAGTTTGAACATGTACAAATGCTTGTTAATTCCCTTCCCTTTTTGGAACCTGTTTGACCACTCCACATTGTTTGGGCTGCCCATTTGTGTGTTGACTCCCATGTTGCATTGTTGTCTACATATTCACTCTCTTTTCTGTGTGTAATTTTTAGTATTTGTTCATCACAGTGCTTTGAACAATCGCCCCTAAGCATGCAAGTTCCTCCCTCCCCCCTCCCAACCTTCTGTGCCCAATAAACTGACTAAACTGACTTTGGGCCCTTTCTTAAATGAGTACAGCACAATATTAATTAGGATTAAATAGAATTAAATATTTTATTATGCTGAATTGATTCTGAAAGTATTATGATGGACATTCATTATTATTTGACTTTGTTTTTATGATTAAATTGACTTATTACAATGTTTCCTGGGTGGCTGTGCACTACTCAGGAATGTGACACATTTATAACATGGGGCCTATGGGAAATAAGGATTAATTTTATGCAGAATTGCACTGCGCACAGTTTTCCAGGAACATAACCCATGTGTAAAATGAGACCTGCCTGTTACAAATGTTCAGAAGACAACAACATGATATTTAACACTGAGAAATTTCAGCTCTTGAGATATGGTAGAAATGAGGAAATTAAACAGACAGCATATTATGCCCCAGATAGATGAGAAATTCAGACAAGCATGAAGGTGATAGATTTAGGGGGTTATGATGACTGATGCGAAATTTGAGAGAGAAAATCAGATGGTGATAAACAAAACAAAAAAAGAGAGTTGTGAGAGAGGTACTAAGAACCTTTAAACAAAGGGACAAGAAAGTAATGATTTCCCTACTGAAAACAGATTATACCAAAACTTGAAGACTGACATCCCCATATAAAAAGGAAGAAATTAATAAACTAGAAGAAACTCAGACATTTCACAGCCAAGATTTGATTGCTGCAAAGAACTCAACTACTGGGAAAGACTACATAAACTAAATCTGTACTCTTTGGAAAGAAGGAGAGAGAGTTTACACCATAATCTACAAATGGAAAATGATCGAAAAACTTATACCAAATCTCAAACTAAACCCAATTACCATCCAAACAACACTGTAAAACAGGAAAGGCAGAATGTGTAGTGTTCCCAAACTATTGGTTGTCAGGGGGGCCAAGACTTTTTAACCAGCTTCCAAAGGACCTCAGGACTCACAGGGCAAAGTTGAAGTCTTCAAAAAAAAAAGACTAGATGCCTGGCTCAGGATGATACCAGATGAGCCAGGTGTACCAGGTTGTGTGTGATGGAGAGTACAAGAGAGACCCATGCACAGAACTGCTGAGAGGTTACAAGGTATATATGTAAGGGTTCAAGTGTATATATATCACACACACACACACACACACACACACACACACATATTACAGAACAAGGCACCAATTTTGCTCATAAATAAATATATTTTACCCAAATTTAAAGTTTATTACTTCAGTAAATGATTAAGTAAATGTAAATATAATATTGAAGAGGGTATCCCATATTCTATATGTAATAATTTTCCAAGTATAACCAGTCAACTGATGGAGCTCCTAAAAATGTACCTAACAATTGGCATTGATTACTTGCTCAAAATATTGATTACTGATGCATTGGTAAAACTGCCAATTATCAATTTTCTATCAATGTAATGGTACATCTACGTACGCACATTTATAAAGTATAAGTTCAGAGCCACCAGCCCAAGACTGAAAATTGTTGAAGTTTTTGGGTTATGAACCTCAGAAGTGGAGATTAAATAGTGTGCATAACATTACTAGTGTGCATTTTCAAAAGCATATTCAACAATATATTTGGCTGCACTGAGTCTAGATGAGCTACAAAAATAATACAGAACTGTGTGTGAAAAATTTTCTTAAATTTTCTTTAGACATCTGGAATGACTTTGTCCAATGGATATCCAGAACAAACTTGTGCATAGATGTCTGGAGCAATCTTGTTTAGTAGGTTTAACATGTTGAACCAAGTCAGAGTTGATGTTGAATCGTGGTGTAGGCCTATATTTTGGTTTAGTAAATGGAGTTATAAATTTTAAACAATGCTTTGTAGTCTTATTGCCTGGACTTTTATTGAATAACATTTGTATAATCAAATTTCAAAAGTAGATGTTCAAAGCATCCATGATAGTTTTTTCCATTATCTCCAACAAGCAAATTGTTTCCCTAGTGCCATCTCCTCAGCAGTCAAGTTCTCGGGTAGATATTCCCAAATTTTTGTATATGGCATACACTGCAGTCCTTCCATTACATCCCTGAGCTAAAACTTCACACATGGTGTTTTACCCTGAAAGAAAATAAGAATTTTAGAATTGACAGTTGAATTTTTGTTTAATTGGTAAACAGTTGACCTAATTATACATACAGTATGGTATGAAATGGTATGGTGCAAGGCTTGGTTTTGTGCTTATATTTTCTTTAAGCTATTAGTAATCCACCTAAAATAAATTCTTCTTGAATTTTTATGTTGTGTCTAGTTCATAATTTAATAAATTACCTTAACTTTTTTAGGCCAAAAGTTATGAACTTTTAGGTGTTTGTGACGGTATACCCTTACTGATTGCTTTTGTACAAGGTTTATTGTTGAAGGGGTAAGCCTGGTGGTTCTTAATGTAGATAATCCTGAATTGAAGTTATAAAAATGTTTTCAGTTCTGTAATTATATAAAAAAAAAAATGCAGTGATTGAGGTAAGTCATTGAATTAGTCATAGGTCCTTGTTTGAAGGATGAAACAGACTTATGAGGAGCTGTAGTAAATATATAATTAGGCCTATGGATGTAGAATATGAAAGTTGTAAACCATGTATTGAGTAATTAGTAGGGTCTAGTTTACATTACCTAATTAAGTATATCCTGATTATTAAAGTATAATTATTAAAGTTTTTAACATACATCATTACAAATTTCTGGGCCTTAACATAGCTGCCATCTTCTGATTTTGCAGTGGTTTGAAAACATCCTCCAGTTACTGTTGAGTGATCCTGATCCTAAGTTTGTACATGATTTTGATGGGTAAATAACACTTTTAACATGGCTCCTTAAAAGTAATTCAGTGGCAACTTCAGTATTCAAGATATCAATGAATTTACAATAAAGAAATTTGTTTGAAGTAATGCTGTGTGATAGCCGATAGAGTCCTTGTAATTATGTTAGATTAGCTGACACAAATGTTTGAATTGTGTAAAACCAAGTCAGCAATGTTTCAGCATGTTTGTTCCAATATGAAAACTAAAGGTCATTATATATAGGGTCAGGTGGTGTAATTTTGCCATGAAATGAGGTTTTCTCATATGCATATGGGGGTGGGGGGGCCATAGTGTGTTGTAATTAGTTTTTGTAGGTAATTTTCACATTAAAATGCATTTTCCTGTATACCACGTATCAGGTGATTTTTTAAACATCTTGCGCCTTAAAAGGTTTGTATTTTTTTATTAACTGAAATAAAAGCATTAATTTTTTACTGTATTTTCTCTACATATGGGGAATTAGTCAGGGCTGGGTACCAGCAATATAAATTATATGCTTACTGGTACTGCTATTGGTACAATAATTTTTAACTCCATTGGTACTGGTATTTGTGATGAAGTGGTACTAATATTACCAACTATCCAAAATGGTACTGGTGCCAATTGTGGTATTGGCTAGTAGTTATAGGGCCTACAAACACTTTATACATCTTGAATCTACTTTTAATATTACAAAAACTAAATTATTTTTCTACATGCATAACTAAAGAAGATTTTTAACCTTCTGTTCACTGTAAAATCTATCTTTAATATTGTAAAAATGAAATACTGTTCTAGCTATTTCTTATATGTATATGATAACTAAATAAAATTTATAATCCTCTTCATCACTTGTAAAAAAAGTTTAAATCATTTGACTGAAATTAGAAAAAAAAACATTGTCTGCTTCAGTTAAGCCCACTAGACTTCAAAAACAAAATGTTATAGGAGGAGGTTTCTGACAAAGACGACCTCATATTGTTGATAATGAAATGCATATATGAAAAGAGCCTCTCCACATTGACTTGAGTTGGAGGAAGGGCAGAAAGTATTTGAGCAGTTTCAACTGAAGGAGTTGGTCATTTGGCTTCAGATTTTATAAATTCAGTAATAAAAATAAAGATAGAGTAGTTCCTATATTGCCTAGAGGATCAAGGAACTTGAGGAAGGTTAGGCTACTTGAAAAGGATCAGGATATGGTTGGTATTTTAAATGAAAATACCAACAGATTATGTGATAGACTAGCTGTTTTTAAGAGTTACTGGTACTGGTATTTGAAACTAAATGAATGGTACTGGTACCAAAATCTAAGTGGTAGTTACTGGTATTTGGTACTGATACTGCTTCCCAGCCCTGGAATTAGTCCCCTAGTGCAAAACATGCTCTATGTGATGTCCTCAGCTCATGATACTCGTGCAATACTTTCAATGGAAGAGTTTTGTCTAACAGATTTCCTGTGGTTTATGGTAAAGGAATATTACGGCCACCAACATCACCAGATCTAAACCTTTGTGACTTTTATCTGCAGGGTTATTTAAAAGATAGTGTTTAAATAGAATCCTCACACAACAAGAAATGAAAGCATCAACTGAACAAGAAATTTCTCAGATTTCAACAGATCCTCTATCCAGAGCATTGCAAAATTTTGTTGTTTGTGCGCAGACTTAATGAGCTGGAAGGACATCACACAAAGCATGTTTTACACTAGGGGACTAATTCCTCATGTGTAGAGAAGGTATAGTGAAAATTTCACGCTCGTATTTCATTGAATAAAAAGAATACAAACCTTTTTGTGTGTCAGATGTTTAAAAAAATCGCCCAATATATTAATTTTTTTAATAGCTCGTAGGTAGCATTTTTTTCTCATTAAAATTAATCAGTAAAGCTGTTAAAAGAGAAATTAATATTTTGCTCATATTTTTTTTAAAGCTGTAACATTTTTATTTATCCAAAATATTTTTGTATTTTTTATTTTACGTATTAACATTGAAAAACTTTTCTTGTAAGCATAAGTCTATGAAGTTAAGAGAAAAAGGAAGTTTGTAGCTAATGATGAAAGTTATATATGTATATTACGATGTTATAGGGTGTGATTAGGCCCTACTGTCATATACGGTAATTTGTTATAAAGTTTAAAAAGTTTTAATCAAGTTTTCATTTACTAATCCTAATGTTCATTCTCTCATTGGCCCTATGAACTGAGAATTTTTAGTGTGGGAACAAAATTTAGTTGAAGGGTGGGGACAAGGTGATATTTTGGCCTTATTGGAGAATAATGAGATACGGAAGAGAGCCTAACCCCTTCCACTGGAAACCCTAGTGGCTTATATTATTCTGCACACTCGGAGGATTTTGAGTGTAATATATAGCTACTTTGGCATAAACTAATCTGTTTGTAACTCAGGCTGTAATTAATTACACTATAAAAGCAACCTTCGGAGAATGGATTTAAAACTCTGAAAAAAAAACTTTGTCTTCAGAATTTGGGAGAAATTAATTTGCTTTCCATGTTAATCCTTTGAGAGGAAGCTCCATAAGAATGTTGATATTAAGTTATAGAAGACTGAAAAGATGGCTATCTCCACTTGTGGGACAGACTGAAGACTAGCCTTGAGCTTGCACCTCGGTATTAGTGACCAGATTTGGTTGTTCAGCACACTTAACCTTTACTCCACTAAGTTTAAAACATTTTATATTATGGAATAAGATATTCTATGTATAAACAGTCTATCCTGTTAGATCACTTTTTAATGTTTTTGTTTGTTGATGCACTAACACTTGTTTTGAAGTGCTAGTAAAACCAAGAATAGGCCAAGACCCTAACTGGTTATGATATAAGGGCTTGCTTAAAGCCTTTTCAAGTAACACTTTGCCATCCATTTTTTCTTATTATCACACACCCCTTCAGTTTCTGTTCAGTGTATGTGTGTGTTTTGTCTCAGCCTTTGAAAATTAATGAATTCATAGTTTGTACCACTGGTAAAGTGTTGTAGGTTCAGAATTATAGGTTTTATATGCCCATGTAAGGCAAAAGAACTTGGTAGCTAAAGCGTATTGCTGGTAGTTTTTATAGGTAAAAGAGGAAAATGTGTATATCAATTATTTTACCTACAGTTCCTAAAGAATCTTTGTCAACACATACTTTAACTCCACACTACAGAGTATCAATAATTTTTTATTGTATATCACCAGTCTTTGCTAGTCTACTACATAGCCTAGACTTAGAACCTTTAAGCACTCAAATTATTTTGTTTATTCTTAGATGCAAAGATATGATACAGTTAGTTAAATTTAAGACCAATTTTTAAGAAGAGAAGATTAAGCCCCAATGAAAATTCATAGACACACTTCAAGAAGTTGGTCAGTAGTTATTTGATTTGTGTTTACTGGATGTTTCTAAATTTAAGATAATTTGAAGTTACTGGATTCTAATCAGTGTTTATTTCATTATAGTTAATTAAAATTTTAAACGTTGAAATAAATTTGAATGTGTTAATATTGTTAATTATGATAAAATTTGAGACAAATTACATAAAATAAAAATGGAAATTGAAAGTACTAGGAAGGAATATATTAAAGATGAATTGAAAATTAAGGAAGAAATTGAAGTGAAGGAAGAGATTATTTTGACAGAAGAAAGAAATTCTAATGAGACTTTTTGTGTATCTGGAATCTTTCATTCAGCTTCATCAAAGGTTTGTACGTTACTCCTTTTCTCCTCTCTTTCTCTCTAAATTTTTTTTTTTTTTTTTTTTTTTTTTTTTTTTTTTTTACATAAACTAAATTATTAAAAATGTTATACACAAGTATGTTAAGGAAATTTTATATTCATACATAGCTAAACCTAAGATTTCAAAGGTTAAGACAGAGCCAGCTGCTCAGCATGATGACAGCCATATTATTAAAAGTTGTCATAGTTTGATAAAATGCAAAGGAACCTTGCTGAACAAGGTAAACCATTTCAAAACAACTGAGTACTGGTCTGTGTTGAATGTTTGGCAGCTAAGAAATAACCTTACTTGAATAATGTACATGCAAAATATAAAAAAAAGGAAATCTCTTTAATTTAGCTCTTCTCAGTTTCCTTCATTAACTATAGGCCTTTTAGATCTGAAACTTTAAATAAAATACTAAGTTTTTGTGATTAAATAAGTTTTTAAATGAAGAAATACAAAAAGAACTATTTTATAGCTTTATTGAGCATTAATGTCATACTTTGACTCATCCTTCATTTGTGTATTTTCAGGAGTTTTGTATCAAAGATGAACCCACTGATCACATCAGTATTAAAGATGAATCTCTTAATTTCACTGGGTTTGAAGACCCTCCACTTGAGGTAAGGAAATTAAGAACATCATGTTCTTTGTGTTCCAAGGTTCAAAGTATTTGCTATGACACACATTCTGTCATTGTTCATTGTTCTAATCCTTTATAAGTAGGGTACAAAATGTAATGATGAAATAACACTTGTTTATTACTGGATAACTGCTGTTCAATTTAATACAAAACTTAAATTTATAACATAAAAATATTATAAAGTTAGTGTGGGGTACCTTTATTTGGAGTACCATTTTAGTTGAACTTGCTCAGATCTAAGTTTCTTTGCCATTTTTAGAAGGTAACCAAAGCAGTCAGATCAAGCAAGCCCTCATTTTTTTTCCTTTTGTGGAATTAAAAGTATGGTAATTTGATATGAAATCCTTTGAGATATTTTCCTTTGTAATTTATACTAAGTAGATATGTAAGGGTTTTTGGATCACCTGAAGATCCATCACCCCAGCCTTTTTTAGTTAGCTTTATAAAGCTAACTAACAAAAATATCATGACCTAACCTAACCAATTGTTAGGTCAACTGTACACCCTTGATGATTGCTTAGGTTAGGTCGTGATATTTTCATTAGTTAGCCTTATAAAGCTAACTAAAAAAGGCTGGGGTGACGGATCTTCAGGTGATCCAGATTTTTCTTTATTATTTTATTGACTTTATGCTTTAAGTGCAGCAGCTGATTGAAGTTTGTGAACTATAAATTAGAAGTTAAAAGTAATCATAGCATTATTTTTACCTAGAAAAATTTGCAAAGGTGAGAGATTTCTTTAAATTTTGTTTATTTTTTCATAGGTAATTATCACAACTGGAAAGGAAGAGAGCACCTTTGATTCTCAGTTCAAATGTGGTGATTATGAGACGCAAATAAATTATGATAATTTAGGTAGTAATTTTCTTGAGAATTTGGGTAGTAACATTATTAAAAGCATTAACAAACAAGAAAGAGGCTCCAAAGATTTGAAAGGTGTTACACTGAAGTGTTTTAAGTGTGATTATACAACAAGTCGTGCAAGTAACTTGAAACAACATGAATTAATTCATTGTGAAACAAAGAGATTTAAGTGTCTTCACTGTGATTATGCCACAAATTTTAATTATTGTTTGAGACGCCATGAAGGAATTCATCTTGAAATTAAAAACTTAAAATGCTATTTGTGTAATTATACTACTAATGTAAAAAGCAGTTTGAAAGTTCATGAATTAATTCATTCAGAAGTAAAGAATTTCCAGTGTTCCCACTGCAATTATAGTACAGCTGTAAGAAATAATTTTCATAAACACACATTAACTCACAAACAAACTAAGGAGTTCAAGTGTTCTCAGTGTGATTATGCAGCATCTTTGAAACACTATTTGAAGAGACATGAGTTGACTCACTCAGATCCTATGTTCAAGTGTTCAGATTGTATATTTACAACAAAAACAAAACCAGCTTTACGACAGCATCAGTTGTCTCATTTGAATGTTAAAAAATTTCAGTGTTCAAAATGCGATTATGCCACAAATGATAAATCAAATTTGAAAGTTCATGTTTTATCCCATTTGAACAGGCAGAGTTTTAAGTGTTCCGCATGCAGTTTTGTTACTCATTCATTGACATACTTAAAAAGACATAGATCAAATCATTTAGGAATGAAAGCAAATTCATTAACCAAAAAATATGAATGCTCTACTTGTAATTTTTCTACATTTTTTAAAGCTAGTTTGAAAAAGCACGTGTTAATACATTTACGAAAGAAAAAATTTAAGTGTCCTAAATGCAAGTATGGAACTAATTTATGGAGAAACATGAAACGTCATGAAAAATCTCATTTAGAAATTAAGAGGTTTCATTGTTCACAATGTAATTTTGCCACAAATTTTAAAAATAATATGGTAAACCATGAAATTATTCATTTAGAGACTAAGAAATTTAAGTGTTCTAAATGCAATTATGCCACTAATTTCCATAACAACATGAAGAGGCACGAAATGTCTCATGCAAAAGGAACAATTCCTCGTCATTTTATTACCAATACTGAATAAAAAAAAAGTAGGTTTGGAAGATGCACAGTTGTGATAAAGCATTAGAAAAATGTAAAAATTATTAAATTCATTAAAAAGAAGGGGGGAGGGAGGAAATAGTGAAGTGGATCATAAAGTGAATTAAAAATAGTACATCCTAATGAAAAAGTGCTTGAAATTTTTTGAATTATGGAAATACAGGGTGTTTCAGGTTGACCCTAGAAATATGGAAATTACTATGACAAACTTCAAAATACAAACTACAAATTCTGGGGAATTTGTAGTTTGTATTTAGTATTTGAAGTTTGTCATAGTAATTTCCATATTTCTAGGGTCAGTGTGAAACACCCTGTATATTAAATCACACCAAATTAAGAATGTTAGTAATACTCTCTTTTAAAATATATGTCATGATAGTTTCACTTGTAAGTAAATTATACATGTTAAAATCGAATGTTTATAGATACTGTGTTTTAATTAAAATAAAGGTAAATTTGTGTCCATTTTATTAACGCATTAACGCACCTGGGTTTTATCAGATTTAAAAAAAGGGGGTGGAAACTGGGTTTTTCAAAATAATTGTATAAATTGACTGAAATAATTGCTAAAATGCTATCACCAAATAAAGCATACTACATAACCAGCAGTGAGAGGAAGAGGATGTTTTGGTGTAACTGTGCCTAACTTAGCTTAAGAAATTTATCTGATACAATATTCAGAACATTGTCACAGTTAGCTTAGCTCTATACCAATTGGAATTACTGACAGATTTTTATCTTGTGTGTATTAATCCTACATGCTCCCAAGTATTACATATCCTTAAAATTGTAAAATCATGTTGTGGAGGCTACAAAGCTCATAAAAGTTCAGACACTCGTGTTTGGCAATGCCTGATGCTGAAATAGACACTGAATCATTGATGCAATGTCACTGAGACAGTGATGACTAATGAGTAGGTACTGATGCATGTAACTGAATAGCTTTTCTGATCGAAGCTGCTTACACCTTACTAAGTTAAAAAAAAAGGAATTTGTTTTTCGCATCTCATTCATCCTCTGTTTGAATTTAATTTCAAGCCAAGTTTCTGGCAATTTTTTTAGACCTTGTCTGTTTTTAATATAGTTTACTTCATTTACGCACAAAGTGGTTTTTTTTTTTTTTCATGCTACACAACATTGAAAGTGTGTTTAATTTGAAGCTATCTTTATCATTGTTTACTAGATAGATGTTCAGTATACAGTATCATTTGATTTTGACAGAAATATTATAATTGACAACAATCTTTGAAAAAACCATCAGAGTGGGCAAAATAGTGGGGGGTTTCAAGTAGGTTTTTTTTAACCCAGGTGGGGAAAAGTGGGTTACCCACTTCTGTGCCAACCCTGCAAGAAATATAGACCATCTGCATTACATAAAATTTTTAGTTTTATGCAATTTAAAATTGAACTATTATTTTGAATATATAAAATGGTAATTGTTTTTATCTTAACCCCCAATTTGTTTGAGAGTAGCTGGCTTTGGATAAGATGGGTTGCTGAATTGATCTGAACTCTTTGGAGGATTATTTCTGTAAAAGAGCTACCATTTGAGAATCAGTTGGTTAAAAGCAGCTGATTTTTCATCCTTGGAGTAAATTCATTTTATGGTATTTGAACCTTGCAAAGAAATTTCTGTTGGCTTTACTATTTATCAGTTATTACAACATAATAGGAAGAGGTTCACTAGTTACATATAAGGTTTATTAATAATGTACTGGTAGCTAATAATAAGTAATATTCCTTCAAAAAGCAAAAATATTTTGGTGTTAATTTATTAAGTAAAATGTTTCAAATTTTTTTTTTAATATTTATTAATGTCTTCAATTATTTTAAGCACAGATTAATAAAAGAACAGTTGAATATTAATTATTTTGCATGAAATTTAAGAATTAACAATTGTATGTATGAAGCACCACAATTAGGCTAGCCTAGTTTACCTTACCATTTGAGCTAAGAATTTTCTTTAGGTTGATATAGTGACTACTACAAGGGATTGTAGAGTTGACTGTTAAACTCATTGATTCCTTATTTAGATTTTACTATTTAAATGGCCTTCAACAATTATCATATAGAATAGGATTCAAGGTAAAAAAAGAAATAACTTTCCAAATTTGGATCCAGATTTTATCCATTATAGCTGGTTGTTACTAAACTAACAGTATCCACAAAATACTGTCCTTGGTTGATAACTTTACATTATAAAAATGTTGCTTTTCTTGGTGTAATACTCTCTTTTAAAATATAATATGTCATGATAGTTTTACTTGTAAGTAAATTATACATGTTAAAATCGAATGTTTATAGATACTGTGTTTTAATTAAAATAAAGGTAAATTTGTGTCCATTTTATTTCCATCATCGCTTATATTTAGAGAGATTTAAAATGGTGGTTTGTAATGACTCGCAAATGAATTAGTGTGGATTGGGTTTTTACTTATTTGATGTGTTTAAGGGAAGTGGATGTTGGAATTGTTAAAAAAAAGTGTTTATTGCAATCCATTCTAATAGAAATATGTTAATAATAATGAAAGGAACAGTAATATTATGCACCCAGTAATAATAATAATGATGATATATATTAATTAATTAAAAGTGAAGGTATTATGTATGTTCAAGCTAGAAAGTAGTGACACTTTTTGCAAGTGAATGGTGAACATCAGGTTTGTGTTGAAATATATATTTAAAAAAATTAGTATAGTATACAAAAAACAGTAAAAATAAAGCCCAGAAGACATATTTGCAATGAAATAGGAAAAAGGACACAGATTGAATTAAATGCTAAATAGATTTATGTAAAGTTAATTGAGTAACCAATTTAAAGCACATAGCTATTTGGGATATACCTGTACTTTTTAAAGAAGAAATTGGTGCCTGGTAAGGTGTGCATAGATTGATGCCTTAGAATATGTAGTACTAGTCTGCTTGTGTCATTGTAATTTGTCTATGATGAGATTCAGCTCATTGTGCCACAGAACTGTGGAAAGTTTTTGACTTTATAAAAAAAGGTTGGGGGTGTAAACTACTTATTGATAAGTAGTTTAATGGTGTTCATATTAGTAGCTTCTAGTTTTCAGTTACCTGGGGTTTGCTTTTAAGTGGAAGTTGAATTGCAGTCAGCTGTTTCATGAAGAAGATTTGTCAGACTTTTTTTTTAAATAGTGTGAGAAGCAGGTTTATTTTTCATTAACAATAATGTGCTAGTTGTCAATAAAGGAAATTGGCTATAGATTTTACTAATTAGTCAAGATCAAAATAAAAGTTCAGAGTTAATGATTTTCAAAGTTACATCATAATTGTGTACTAAATAATAAACTTTCATTTTATTTTTAGTAAGATAATCCTATTTGACTAAATTGAAAGTTGTTAAAAATAATGTTCTCTTATGATAAGAACTTGAATTATGATATAAAAGAAAAATGGAATTAGAAAAAATTAAAAAAGAACCAAGAGAAACTTATAAAGGAATAAATAATGAAATTAAAATTAAGAAAGAAATTGAAGTAAAAGAGGAAGATTTATTGATGGAAGTACGAAAGTCATGTGACACATTTTGCGTGTCTGGGATTCTTCCATCAACTTCTTCGGAGGTTTGTATTTTGGTAACTGTTTGAAACAGCTCTCTTAAAATATTGTAATAATAGTAAAAAATGAGTAAGGATAGTTCTTTCACTTTTTCAGACTCTTAAAGGAAAGACTGAATCAACTGATAAATATGATGCTCATTTTGAGTATGAAGGATCTTCACTTTTGAGAAAAATAAAAAATGCAACCTCTGTTAAGGTATGTAATTTAAGTTATCACACATTCAGTAATAGAATTCTAAATCATGATTGGTTAGTATTATTTATTACTGTTGTAATATATTCCAGCAGGAAGAATTTAATAAACATCTTGTACTTTAATAGCTGTATAATATAGTCTTGATTAACTGAAAATTCATTAACCAAGCTGGTTTGGAGTGGCTCGATAAGTGTCCAAAATCTACTGTATTCAAGATGATCCAAGCACCAAAGTGACCGAGTGATTAGTCTGTGCAATTTCAAGTGATGCTCTTGTTAAACATAGCTACTGCATTTGATTGGAACATTTGTTTCTTGCTCCTTTGAGTCAGTCACTTGTAGGTCCTCCTGCATGGTACATGTATGCATATTTCTTATTTAAAAACAATTGCCTACATATTTTATAAATTTTCATATTAGCTACTATAATTGTTTTTGTATTTATTTTTTATTAAAATTATCTATTGATACATAATATTGAAATAAATGTAATAAATTTGATAGTAAATGTAAACCAAGCTATAAATTTTGTCTCAATACACGTGCTATTTGAACAACTAACATTAATATATACTGAGAAACCTCTAGAGCTGATTACCTTGAATAAACAAGACTTGACTGCATTAATCTGTCTATGAATGGTTCAATTTTACACTGACTTTTCATTGATTTGTACACTGATTCTAACTGATTAGGAATCATTTGGAACACTTTCAGAGTCTTCCTATCGAAGTTGAGGCAAATGGTGGTAATGAACATAACATTGTAAAGGATGAGTTACTTGATTTGAGTCAGTTCAGTAGTACTCCAGTTGAGGTAACAAGATTTACAGTTTATTTTCAGCAGTCTTTATTGCATTAGGGATCAGCTTAGAGAAATTTTAATTTTAAAATTTGAACTTCAAAGTTCAAGTTTTGCCTTTTTGAAGATCAGTTTTTAAATATGAAGTTGTAATAAAATAACTGCATTTTGTTATGCATTTAAATTGGAATGTATGAAGTTAGTCACCAATTTCACTTTTAAGGAGTGCATTTACATTTTTTCTTAGGTATTACTTACTGTTGGGAAAGAAGAAGAATCAAATGATGAGGAGGCTTCAGTTACCTATGGAAACCTTAGTTCAAGCATAATATTTGATTGTCACACTGGTAAAAGTAAGAAAAAACGAATTTACAAATTGGAACCTGATGTTATGAAATGCTATAAATGTGACTATACAACGAGACGTAAAACCAATTTAAGCCAACATGAATTGACCCATGCAGAAACCAAAGTGTTCAAGTGCTCTAAATGTGATTATGCTACAAATTTTAATTATTGTCTAAGACGCCATGAAGTAATTCATTTAGACACTAAAAGTTTGAAGTGTTCTAAATGCAATTATGCAACCAATGTAAAAAGCAGCATGAAAATTCATGAACTAATTCATTCTGATACAAAGAGATTTAAGTGTTCCAAATGCAATTATCTGACAAACTTCAAGAACACACTAAAAGAGCATGAATTAATTCACATGGAAGTCAAACATCTAAAATGTTCTAAGTGTGATTATGCTACGAATTTAAAGAAAAGTCTAAGGAGACATGAATTTACTCATGAGGAAACTAAAAATTTTAAATGTTCTAAATGTGATTATGCCTCAAAAACCAAAGGAGGTTTAAGATACCATCAGTTAACACATTTACAGGAGAAAAAGTTAAAATGCAATGAATGTGACTATGCTACAAATTACCTAAAAAATTTGAAGACTCATGTATTTTCTCATATTGCAAAGAGTCAAACCCCAAATATAGTTGATCATAAATTTCAGTGTTCCACTTGTACATTTACAACTCATTCTGTATTATATTTGAAAAGACACGAGTTAAACCATTTAGAAACTACAAAGTTTCATTGTTCCAATTGTGATTTTGCCACAAATTTCAAAGCTCGTTTACAAAGACATGAACAGATTCATGTAAGAAATCAAAATATGAAATTTAAGTGCCCACAGTGCAAATATGCTTCCAATGTGTTGACTAATTTGAGACTGCATCAGAAATCACACATAGCAAGCATAAGATTCTTTTGCTCAAAATGTGATTTCTCAACAAACATTAGAAACCGTTTGAAAACTCATCAAGTGACCCATTTAGAAACTAAAAAATACAAATGTTTAAGGTGTGATTATGCCACTCATTTTGTACATAACTTAAAACGACATGAATTGTCTCATATAAGAAAATTAAAATGTAACTCTATCAAAGATGAAAAGAACTTTTAAAAATCTAAGAGTGAATAAGAAAATTATTAACAATACTGTAACGAGTTGGTAAAGGAGTTGCATAATATTTATAGTTAAATTTTGTTTGAATTATTAGTCACATGTACTCATTTTGTATCTTAATCTAGCACCCCTTGATTCTTGATTCCATTGAAATACCTAGCAAATTGTATAGTTGATAGAATTAATTAGTTAGTATTCAAATATTACATTGTGCCCACTATAAAACCTAAGTTTATGAAATTTTAATTATTAGAATAAGTATATCTTTGATGCGAGTCACAATATATATATTATATGGATCTCTGAATGATTCAGTGGATGCAAATTATGTGCAAATAAATTGTGTAATAATTTTAGATTTTCAAAAATTTATTTTAAATCATTGATGTTCTTCAGTGCTGGTTCACAGCT
>JAJOZX010004842.1:0-185000 GCA_023014485.1 Bathynomus jamesi | reverse complement strand
ACTTGGTGATAAATAAACCTGCTGCAGAAAAGGCTCTTTCTGATTCAACAGAGGTTGGTGGAATGGTTTTCAGTGCATCAAATAAATTCATGATGTTTGAAGTTCTGTTCCCTATTGTCTCGAATGACTGCAGTTCTTGCTTCAAATGCTTGCTTAAACTCTGAGCAAGATGAGTTGCCTGCGATCGCTAGATAATATACTGAAACTCGGTTCCTTGTATTATAAGCAGCACTAGCGACATTCCCTCGGCCAGTTTTTGGCATACAGGCCCACTTTTAGATTGCTCTAAGTTGCTAATGCTAGTAAGTGTTCATTTAAGAAAGCAGGAAAGTAGAATAAAATGTGGTAAATATTATGCAGTTTTCTTTAATTCTACCCAAGAGCCTTCTAATAACAAAAGAAAAACAAATAAATCAATAAAAAATAAATAAAGTAATTTTAAAATTCCGTGATTTCCCGGGATATTTGTCCAATTCCCAGGATTTTCAAATCCAATAATAAAAGCCAGGATCCCAGGAAAGAAACCCTAGTAGGTACCTCACTGATATAGTTACTATTTGGTTAGTACTTGACAAATGGACAATAGGTATTGAGAGAATTGGTTTGTAATGAGTAACAGAGGAAAGAAATTGTTCAAAGACTTGGATACTTAATTATGCACTATGCAGTAATGTAACGTGTCAGATTTTTTGGAACTACCACATAATCAGTATTGAATGATGAATTGTATAAACATTTTAGTGCAACACTCTCGAGTCTAGACTAACCTGTATGCTTGTGTGTGGTACAAGTAAACTCCAGATGTGTCACCACGATTACAAGTGGAGATGGAATGGATGATAGCTGACAGTGCTGTTGGTGAAGTTTCGTTCCTTATGGCTGTAGACTGCAGCAGCTCATTCTTCTTGGTTCTGTGATGCTTCCATACACACTGGGCTGGAGATGATTCAGCTCCTTCCGCTTATTTGAGGCTTTCTTCAGTATCCTCTTCACTAACACAGCTGCTCTCTGCATCCAAATCTTGCTGTTGATTATCCACTTCATGAGATGATGATCTCCGCTCGCACTTCTTGTTCCTTGACTCCACAATTGCCTCATATACCTTGTCTCTACCAGAATATGATGCAGTTCTGCAAGTCATCATACTTTGCAGGAAGTCAATATCTGCCTGTAATGCCTCCCTTCTCCTCCTTTTTTATCTCTGGTCTGTCTCTTCTCTGTTCTAAATTTTTGACTGTTGACCATGGCCAAAACACCATTGTTTTCTGAAGATCAGCTTTAAATCTCACTAGTCTTAGGCAGTTGGCATCTTGTCTTTCTTTGGCATTGATCTTCAACATATTTTTGTATTTCTCAAACAAACCTTCAATCTTTTCAGCCATTTTGTGCTCCTGGATTGTTGGTATACCTGTTTTGTTGTAATGAGGCAGGACTTTCCCAACTACCTTCAATGCAGCCCTTCTGACAGTGGGCATCTGCTTGGTGTCATCCACTGCTCGCAGGCTATCTTTGAATGAAAGGAAACACATTAACACCTGCTTTTCTGTTGGAAGGCGTGATCTGTTAATCTCTTGATCATCTTCAGTTATCTTTTCTTGGCAGTGCTGGGCAAGTTCCGCACACCTTCCGCACCTCTGCACATCTGCACATTTGCACTGTGTGAAAGGGTGTGTGGAGGTGCGGTGTGCGGTCACATCGGTAAAAGGTGCGGAGGTGCGGGTGTAGAAGGTGTGCGGATTGGTCCGCACACCCATTTGCATAAATAGCTAAATACACTTTTTTACTTTTGTTTTGTATTGTATCTTTTGTATTTGAGTAGCTGTGAATAAAGTAATATAGTATTAGTATTAAATAAAATTAAATGATATTGTATTCTAGTAATTTTCTGACCTCTCATAACAAAAAAATGACTTTATTGTATTAAAACTTTATTTTCACAATTAAATATTAAATAAAAGTTTATAAAAGTATTAATATATTAATGGAAACTTACATATATAAAGTTTTAGTGCAAGGAAATATATAAGTAGGGTGCGGTTGTGCGGAAGTGCAAAAACTTAGAGGTGTACGGAATTGTGGGTGCGGAAGAGGCTAAAGTGCGGGTACAGAAGTGCGGGTGCGAACCTCCCATTTGGTGTGCGGTTGCCCAGCATTGTTTCTTGGAATGCGAACATGGTATTGTTGGAGTTCCTTGTCGCAGTCGTTGATGTCATAACTTCCTGAAAAATTTTTTTTTTATTTAAAACGATATTCCTGAAACCTGTAAATAGTAAATAATTAAACAGTGGCTAATAACCACTGCACTGGTTATAATTGTTCACAAAAACATAGAAAAATAAGAGAATTTGTGTCATTCAAGTGGGGTTACCGAGCTGAACCCTGCCTACAAAATAAAAAAAAAGTAGTTTTAAGCCTATAACTTGAAAAGTAAACCCCCTAGACCATATGTTTGTTCAAAAGTCGTATATAAACCTGATGTTTCCAGTCATTTTGCACACAAAATGACCTTCCTAGGTGCAATGGTTCTCGAGTTATGATTGATTTCACAAAATGAGGTCTATGCATAGACCCCAAAGCACATAATTGTCCCAGCCACAGGTAAATAAAGTCCAATTTTGCTGAAACTTCACAGTTTTGTTATTTGGGGGGGATCCCCACTAAAAAAAAGGTAGGCTTGATTGGACCAAGTTTTAGATTTTGGAGGGCTACAGCCACACTAGCCCTGTTCAAAAATCAACTTTTTCTTATTTTCATAGGTTTCTGTACTTTTTCCCATGCTTTTTGACCTGAAAAGGCCAAAAATCACAACCATTTTGACCTAGGTTGTTGGGAAGCATTGCCGCATGGAGCTTTAAGTTTTCTGCCTTGAAATCGGCCAAAAGCACCAGTTCCGGGGTCCCTTGAATCATGTTTTGCACTATAACTTTTTATCTAAACAAGATAGAGCAACAAAATAGGCACCAAATTAAAGTGTTTTTAATCCTCTTTCTAACGTATACAATTATGATAGTCTTGGAACAAGAAATGGCACATTGGTACATACAAAGATTTCAGAAATATCACAAAATTCATTTTCTCACACTCAAGGCAGACAAGGCACCTTATTCATGACACAAATTTGAGATTAACATTTTGTCACAAGTCTAATCGATCAAGAAGTGAAAGCATTACATGATGATTAATTTCATAACATTTACACAGTCAGTTGTTGAGAGTTTGTTTCTTGAAGCTGTCAAAGCGGCGTCTGTTGAACTCCACAGCTTGAAGGAGATAGTCCCTTTGCTTGGCATCTGTTGTTATGACATTTGCAAAGTCGCTCATCATCTTGACACCATGTTCAGCAATGTCATTCACCGCTTTCAGATTCTTAACATAGTCCATCGCTTTTCTGTAGTCCTTATTCTGTGGCCAAGACGTGACAGGTTCCAGAAGCCACTCGGATCCAATGTTCAGTGTGTCCAGCAGGAAATGTGATTCTGGGCCAATGAGATCAACCAGGGTGGTCTTAGCTGTGACTCTCTGGAATAGAGGCTTTCCTGTTCTGAAGCTGTCTGGCTTCTCAGTGGCATGTAACTGGGCAGCAATGTCGTGCTTCAATGTGTCACTCAATCTACTGCTGAACAGGGCAAATGGCACGACTTCCTGCGTCAGGTACCATTTGTGGTTTTCCATCTTATTAAGTACTGCATCAGCAAGCTCTGGGTCAGTTTTCTTGTACTTCAACATGTCCTGGATTAGACTTAGATCATTCACGGGAGCATCTGCAGCAGACATTGACATCATCTATACAGGAGTGTAGAACAGCGCAAGGAAGGTGTTGAGTCTTTCCAGCTTTGATACAGTGTCTTCATCGTACTCAAGTTGATCTGCAAACATCAGCATTTTCATGGAGTACAGGTTTCTGGCCATCCATCTGGCCTGATGAATGGTGCCTGGTCGACTCCAGTGAATACCTCGAGGAGGCGTTCCTCCAAGAACAATGACTGTCAGTTCAGCCATTTCCCTGTAGTCGGCTCTTGGAAGCCTTTCTGCTGTTAGAATGTCTTGGAGTATTTCTTCACTGTTCTTCTTCTTTTTCCTTCAGCCATTTGCTGTTGATAGCCAGCATCTTTGGGTTTTCCTTGGACAAGTCCGTCCAAACATCCTTCAGATGCTCAAACCAGGGATTATCTGGCCCCTTCACCTTCCCAAACTGCTCCTACTAGGATTTCCAGGATGTGATGTTGACAGGCCAGATAAAACACCTTTTTGTTCAGCATTTTCTCTAGCAGTTTGGCAGCTCCTCTGTGAACTCCACTGTTACTGGATGTAGTGTCAAAAACAAGGGCAGTAACATTATCCGTAAGTTCCCATGTCTCCAGTAAATCCATTGAAGCCTCAGCCTGAGCTGTGCCAGAAGAATTGTCGATGACAGGTACTCCCAATAACTTTCCTTCAGTGTATGAAGGTGGACCAGACACTAGCACAGCTAAAGTCTCTGAGGTACTTCCAGGTTCACTGCCCAAGACATCTTTGAGCAACTTTCCATTCCAGTGTAAGGCAGCGTACTGTGGGGGGTTTTCACAAAACTTGGACATGTGACTCTGGCTGATATTATACCTGGACAGCATTCTGTTGCGACGTGTTGTTGAGGTTGAGATGACGAAGTTATCCAGATCAGCCCTTCCAGCTTTCAAGGTGGCAGAAACCATGGCAGTAACTTGATTGTCTGATAAACCAAGATGATCAGCTGTATTGCAGATGACATCACATTCCATGACCTTCCTTGGAAACATCAAAGTCACACTAGTCACAGTGTCTTGATGGTGAGAACATCCAGGATGAGGCTGATGGTAATCCATGTCCTCTGTGTTAGCGTCATTGTCAGTTGAGTCACCCCAGGTAATGTCATCCACATGAACAACTGCCTCTTGTTCTGCTGCAGCTGTAAAATAGTACAACATGTTAAGACAGTAATTGTTAAGTACATGCTAAATATCGCAATGGAGTAAAACTTAAAACTTTTTGTAACGTTCAAAGTAATTAGTTTTACCTTGTTCTTGTCTATGCTGCAGTCTTTCATTCCTCGCTGCTTGCTGCAGGGATCTTGTCTCAAAAATCTTGTCATGACCAGACATATGACCTTTCCTCTCAGTCTTTTGGTCTTCGTAGAACCTGATATCCTCATCTTTCTTCTCTCTGGATAACGGTCTGTTGTTCTGTATTTCCTGGATTGCATCTGGAGCTCCTATATCGAACAGGCTGTCTAATTCCAGCACAAATGCTCCTCTTTTTCCTCCAGGGTTACTTGCTCTTCCTTTGCTTTTCACCAGAGCACGATGTTTCTCATGTAGTTTCATGAAGAGCTTCATTGCGTTGTACTTGGTCATTGTCTTGATCCTAGCCATCTGCCAGAATGGGATGATAGATTCAACTGTTTCATATGCAAGGTCTTGAACCATGGGCCTCCCTGCATTTTCCGGTAAATTCTGAAGATTAAGGAAATACTGGAATGCCTGTCTGTTGGTGGGAAGCTGGGAACCACTGATAAAAGCTGAAGGGTATCCAACCAGGAAAGTTTCAGTGAGAGATCTGGTAGATGGCCCAGTTGACACCTGCCTGTGGATAGTACGTGGAGGTTCTGAGATATCAACTGTGCGCCCACGGAGCTCCCTCAGCTCCTTGCTTAATGCCATTGTGAAGTTGTAACTTGTAGATGGTTTTCTAGATTCTGATTGAGTTTCTGTTGTTTCCTGAAAAATGATAGATAATTATTATTATTATTATTATTAATTATTAATTATTATTAATTATTATTATTATTAATTATTATTTATTTATTATTATTATTATTATTATTATTATTTATTAATTTTATGCTCTTTCATTTGATACCTAATTTGTTGCTCTATCTTGTTTAGATCAAAAGTTAAAGTGCAAAACATAATTCAAGGGACCCCGGAATTGGCGCTTTGGCTGATTTCAAGGCAGAAAATTTAAAGCTCCATGCGGCAATGCTTCCCAACATACTAGGTCAAAATAGTTGTGATTTTCGGCTTTTTCAGGTCAAAAAGCATGGGAAAATGTACAGAAACCTATGAAAATAAGAAAAAGTTGATTTTTGAACAGGCCTACACACACACACACACACACACACACACACACACTTGCATTTGGACCTCGCTAAATTGACACTTGGTATTTTGGCTGTGGTGATAATTCAGCAACTTTTCTGCATGTTAAAATATCAGGCAAATTTCTGAAGATTGGTGAAAATAGTCAAATTACACTGAAAAATAGTCGCATTACACAGCAATCACCATGTGGTACAT
Source organism: Bathynomus jamesi (assembly GCA_023014485.1). NCBI lineage: Eukaryota > Metazoa > Arthropoda > Malacostraca > Isopoda > Cirolanidae > Bathynomus > Bathynomus jamesi. The sequence continues at coordinate 178,689 of JAJOZX010004842.1, read as the reverse complement.
CTGAACCACCCACACACACACACACACACACACACACACACAACACACACACACACACAATGAAACCTGCATTCCAGGCACCCATCTACCATTTGTATTTTATGCTGAAAAAATTTTTTTAACTACTATTTAGTATACATAACACATTCATATGCATATATTTATTTACTAAATATTATCTTTAAGCATCTAGTCTAGAGATGCTGCGATTGGGCTTCCTCAAGACAAGGTGTGTGAACCCCTTGCTCAACAAAATATCTGTTATTTCACCAAGCTTTCAAAATTCATTTGCATTTTTTTCATAGTCGAATTATCCCCCATTTTTCAACAAAATGTAGAAATATCCAACAAATTTGGGAACTTTGCCATAATTTAGACCCTTTGCGTATTTCAACAAGGGTAGACCCCTAAATGTGTTGAATTAGCCCATTAATTTGTGGTGGTGTACTTCCAGTAATTTAAAATTCTTGATCATTAATACTTATATTTCCTTAAATCTCGCATATTTATTGTCCAAAAAGGAGTAAATAGTTTTTCCTTTTTGAGTTAATCCATTAATGGGACCATAAAATAAAAGAATTTATTGAATTTTTAAAATTTTTGCTGCTTTTTAAATGGGAAATAAGATTTTTCTTTGTTGGCCAGTCACTTTTATACAAATAGAACCCTGTTAATTAAAATGTGGTTATTCAGAAACCTCTTGCTTCAGTTCCCTTTTGCTAAGAAGAAATAGTTCAGAGAAGCAAAAGAAATGAAGATTTAAGTTTTACCCATACAGTACTGTACACATATGATTTTAACCTAAACAATTTCAAATTCACCAAAAGTCAGAGAAATATGTCTTCAGTTTCTGAAACTCAAAATCTGGAAGTTTCTGTAATCTTGAATTGCCAAATTGGCCATTTAGTCCAAATTGTTAGTGTTGTTTTACAAGAATGTATAGAAGTTGCATATTTGTTTTATTTTAATACTCATGTTTTATTTTAATGTGGAAGCGTGATAGACAATAGTCATTTAAACGCAAATCTTTGTGTGGCATATTTGGAATCCATACCAAAAGATATTTAGCATATGCTGCAGTGCTATCAGTCACAGTTGTCAGTTTATACATTATTGTAGGATTATGTTATAGGAAGAGCCTAGACTATGTACAAAAATTTATTAAAGCTTTACACACACACACACACACCAAAGAAAGCTTATTACATTTATTTGGGTGTCATATTCAAATTTAAGCAACCAAAGAAAATTAGGGTAATATTTCTTAGATTAATTTAATAATTATTTCACCATTGGACAGGGTGATCCAAAAATCATGATCAGGTAAAATATAATTTACTATTTTTACAATCTTATTTATAAGAAATGCAGACCTTACACATCACCAGTTTCTGTGTGGATGCATTGACAGGTTAAAATTTGTGAGTTTGCTATACGTTAAAAGTTAGGTTAGAACAAAGCTGATCTGATAATGATTTTTAGACCACCCTGTGAATTGTATTCATCAGTTAAAATTTGTGTGGTAAATCCAGTTATATTTGTATTTATATATTTAATAATATGACTAATTGGGATGTTTCATAAAGAAAATTTCATAAAATTTTTAAATAAATTGAGGATCTCTCTTGTTTTGTGTCCTCATTGCAAGTGTTATTTTCTTACATTAACCAAAATCTGAAAGTTTTTTGCAGTTTTTGTTGTTCGTGACATTGTGTATATATACACACACACACACACACACACACACAGAAGGTTGACAAAAGTAAATAGACACCACAATGATGATTGTCCTCAAGAACAAATTGGAATGCTAATGTGTGTCACCTTTACATAATGCAAAGGGGAGAGCAACATGATTCTAAATACATACCTATGTAGTGAATACTCTTATTTTAGTTTCAAGTTAAATGTTAATTTTACCGTCTTGAATTTTATTCACTACACACTCCCCCACCAGAGAGGAAGTTCAAAGAGTTCCGAACGACACAGATTTCCGCTGAACCTTTTTGGTAGCTACTTGTACCTCACTTAAGGTTGATTCCAAAAACGCAGGCTTAAGACGATCGATAGAAACCTTGTCGACCTTGGAACCGCGCTGGATGAGAAATGATTTGCGCGTACGTCGGAGAACTTCATAGGGTCCGTCATATGGACATTGTAGAGGCCGTTTTGGGACAGTACACGAACGAAAAACGTGGGTGCAAGATTGGAGGGCTGGGGAAACAAAGCTGTTCTGTTGGCTAGTCAATCGAGGGGGAACAGGCTGAAGGGGAGCATGTGAGAGGAAAGTGTTTGAGCGAATTCCGTAGGATCGCATGACTTATCCCTGCAGTGAAGTAGCCACCTGGTAGCCGCAGTGTTGGTCCATAGACTAGTTCAGCCGCTGTAGTCTTCAGATCACTCTTAAATGCAGAGCGAATACCAAGCAAAACGAGTGGAAGCTTATTCATCCAATGGAGTCTTCGTGACACATAAGGGATGATTCAGCTGGCGATGGAAGCGTTTCGACGAGGCCGTTAGCTTGCGGATGATACGCACAGGTATGCGCATGTACTGTACCCAACAAGCTGGTAAACTTCTTCCAAAGCGAAGACTCAAATTGGCGACCTTGGTCAGTGATGACTTTTGTCGGCAATCCAAATCTTGATACCCATCCATGAAGAAAGGCTCTTGCAACAGTGTCCGCTTGGATATCAGGAAGTGGGATGGCTTCAGGCCATCTGGAAAAGCGGTGTCGAGACAGGTGAGCAGATAACGTTGGCCTTGAATCACTGGAAGAGGACCAACAATGTCTACATGAAATTACTTCAAATCGCTGGATGCGGCGGAAATGCGTCAAAGGGGGACCTGGTGTGCCTTTGGACTTTGGCACGCTGGCAGGCAAGGCACGTTTTGGTCCAATGTTTGACATCCTTCCGCATCGAGGGCCAAACAAAGCGAGAGGTAACCAGGTGTTGCGAAGCACGGATACCAGGATGGGAGGGCTTATGAAGATCCGTGAAGACTGCTTTTCTGTGACATGGAGGGACATAAGGGCGAATAGCAGCTGTTGATACGTCGCAATAGAGGGCACAGACAATCCTGGCATACTCATTTTCTTGAGGGAAAGTGAGTGAGTGGAGTCTTCTCTGAGCAGGTCTTGTAGTTCCGTATCCTTATCTTGATCCTGTGCAATAGCATTCCACAGTGTAGAGCTGAGGGTAACAGAAGTAATCTCTATCTTGAAAGTGCATCCGCTGGAGTGTTCAAGAACCTTGATGTGGCGGATATCTGTGGTAAATTGCGAGATTAATCAAGTTGCCTGATGACTCTGGGAGAGTGGTTACAGCTGTTTTTATTGAAGACAGTGACCAAGGTTTGTGGTCGGTAAAAACACAAAACTCTCGCCTTCAAGGAAATGTTGAAAATGCTTCACGTTAAGTAAATAGCAAGAAGTTCACGTCCGAAAGCACTATAACGCGTTTGGGCTGGCTGCAGCTTTTTCGAGTAAAACGCGATGGGTGCTTGTTGACCGTTAATGGTTTGTTTCCAACACTCCACGATCGCAACATCTGATGCATCGACCGTCAGAGTTAGGGGGGCATCACTGATAGGAAATGACAGAGAAATGCACTATTGATAGCATTTTTGCATTGTCGAACGCCTGTAAACTATCGCTACACCATAACAATTTCGTTACCTTGCGTTTGTGTTGATCATAGCGTGTAGGGAGCAAGAACACTAGCACAGTTTTTAATGAACTTGTGGTAATAATTTACCAAACCTAGAAACCGACGTAACTCACGCTGATTATTTGGCATAGGGTAATTTTTATCACTTCACACTTGTCCTGAAGGGGGGTAATTCCGTGCTGCGAAATAGTGTGACCAAGAAATTCCAAGGTTGGCTGTGCAAACACACACTTAGATGCATTAATAGTAACACCGTATTGTTCTAAACGTTGAAAGAGAGTGAAAGATGTTCCTTATGTTCCTCTTCCGTTGAGCTGGCCACAAGCAAATCATCGATGTAGGCATAAACAAAGTCTAAGCCTCTGGTGACTCATCTATAAACCTCTGAAAGGTTTGCGCAGCATTCCGTAGCCCGAACGGCATCTCACAAATTCGAATAACCCAAATGGTGTACAAACTGCAGTCTTGGGAATATCCGAAGGCTCTACGGGAATGTGGTGGAAAGCCTTAACGAGATCTATTTTACTGAAGATAGATTTGCCGTGGAGAAGAGAGTAAAGTCTTGGACATTTGGTACCGGATATCGGTCCGGGATGGTTGTCGAATTTAAAAACCGGTAATCCCCACATGGTCTCCAGTTCCTGACTTCTTCTGGACCAGGTGTAGGGGAGAGGACCAACTGCTTTGGAAGGTCTTATTATCCCAAGATCCAGCATAAGCTGGAATTCCGATTTGGCAGCTTTCAGTTTGTCCGGGCAAGACGTCTGGGTTTTGCAAACACAGGGGGACCTTTTGTTGAAATGTGATGGGTAATGGTGTGCTTAATGGTATCACCATCTGCATCGGTTGAAGAATTCCTGGATATCGCTGGAAAAGGCACTGGTACATGGAATTAGGGGAACGAGGGAAAGTGCAGAGTTCGAGGCGTCCGGAAGGGCAACCTGTTTGGCAAGAACAGAAAGCAGTGTGGCCTGGTCGCATAAGCGTCGCTTGTCAAGATCCACCAGGAGTTTGAAATGCTGGAGGAAGTCAGCGCCGATTATGGGATGCCGCACTTGAGCACAGATGAAAATCACTTGAAGGATCGGTGAAGGCCCAAGTTTAGTTCACGCGACTGAGTACCGTACGTGGGTATGCGTGAACCGTTAGCAGCGTATAGAGGCGGAGATTCCGAGTGCGTATGACCAGATTTTTGAGGGAATACACTGACTGACGCTCCGGTATCAACCAAGAAATTGACACCAGAGTTCCTGTCCTTTATGAATAACAGGTTGGCAGTGCGAGTACTAGACGCCATTAGGACTCGCTGCTGGGTTTTCCGACGAAAAATTGCAAGGGAGATGCACTTCCTAGCCTTCTTTCCAAATTTCGAGTGGTAGAAGCAGATCTTCCCGGAACTCGAACGATGCCTCTTCGTAAATCTTGACCGAGAATGGCTTCTTTGCCGTTGATTTTGTAGCAGAGAACAAACGTGGTTGAGTTGTTGACTTAACTCTTCCACTTTCAACTCCAGTTCCGATTGTGTGTTCACGTTGTTGACCGGAGCTGTGTCAATCTCCACTACTTTGTCGGCAGTTTCTGCTAGTTTATCAACTGGAGTAGCAGGATCCATAGTGGCCAAGACACGCTGAGCTGATGGAGGAAGTTTCTGCAAGAACAACTGTCTAAAGATGTCCTTATCGAAGGTTTGTGCGCGTTCGCCTAGAGCGCACTGCATAGCCCTCAGCATTTGAGTGGGCTTACGGTCTCCAAGTTCTTCTTTTGAGATTAACTGATGTAGTTTCTCACGCTCGGAGACAGTGGTGCGGCGCAGGATGGCAGACTTCAGATCGTTGTACGGGTCCTCACTCGTGGAAGGAGATACGATGACGTCACGGACTTCAGAGATGATGCTCGCTGGTAGAGAGGACAAAACATGATCGTATTTCGTCCTGCTAGTGGTGATCCTTCCCAAGTTGAATTGTGATTCCACTTGGTGGAACCAAATAAATGGATCACCCGGCCAGAAGACGGGGAGCTTTACGCTCAAGTGGGAGATGGCACCAGCGTCGTCAGGCATCTTCTCCTATGCTTGCTAACGTACAAGCAAGACGACAAGTTCCCAACGAAGGAGTGGAGGTTGAGACGAGCGCAGGCACAGAGCGCACGGGCAGGGGTGAGGGGCAGAGGGCACGAGCGACATTACAGTCTGGTCCTAGTCGCTCGGGTGAAGGGGGTGGTGGGCACGAACGACGTTACAGTCTAGTCCTAGTCGTTCGGGTGAAGGGGGTGATGGGCACGAACGACATTACAGTCTAGTCCTAGTCGTTCGGGTGAAGGGGGTGATGGGCACGAACGACATTACAGTCTAGTCTAGTCGTTCGGGTAGAAGGGGTAATGTCACTCCGGGGTCACCAATTGTTGGTTTACGTCGTCGTCGTCGTTGGCCTAGGCAAGCTACGGCTTGGGACCGTAGCGCATCTATCCGGTATAGGTTAACCTGGATGATGTAGCCATAAGCACTGCCGCTAGTTAAGTGCCAACCAGTGATTATCTCACTAGCCGTATTGAGTCCGTTAGGCGAAACTACGACAGTACCAAAGGTGGAAAATATAACCTTTGGTTTTCTATTATTTATTTGCAAAATGGACATGGCATTAGATTAAAATAAATATTTAAATATAATTAATTATATATCACAATTGTCAGTTAATCATTTATATTCAAATATTTATTTTAATCTAATGCCATGTCCATTTTGCAAATAAATAATAGAAAACCAAAGGTTATATTTTCCACCTTTGGTACTGTCGTAGTTTCGCCTAACGGACTCAATACGGCTAGTGAGATAATCACTGGTTGGCACTTAACTAGCGGCAGTGCTTATGGCTACATCATCCAGGTTAACCTATACCGGATAGATGCGCTACGGTCCCAAGCCGTAGCTTGCCTAGGCCAACGACGACGACGACGTAAACCAACACCTATATTGATTCAATACATCTGTTATTTTTTTATTGACTTTTATTACCAAATCAAAAACTATTTAGTTTTGTCAACCATATTTTATATATATATATAAAATCAGTTTTATATACTGACATCAAATAAAGTAAGAGGGAAGCTTTCCCCATAATGGCTGCCTTCTAAGCCATCTGATGAGTCTCTTGGCAGAGATGAAATGGGGAAGGGGAAAAAGAAAAAAATATATATACATATATACACGGGGGTTCATTTTGACTGTCGCCTGGTGGTTGTCCAGTCGTCTGAAACTACTAAGTATTCTAAATTAACAGGCTGTTAATTTTAACTCCAGGGGTTAATTTAGAATACTTAATAGTCTCAGACACCTGGATGACTGCTGGACAGCGCCATTAAAATAAACCCTTATGCGTAATATATGTATATGCTTAAATGTCCAAAATGCCAGTTAGCTCACAGTGCTCATGCTTGCAGCATCATTAAAATAACTGTAATATCAGATAGTGAATTCAGTCTACAGTGATGATAGAATATTATCTTGAGTGGTGCCATACATCTCCAAACCCATCACAGTTAAACTGTAGTGATTTACCAATTCCAAAATTTTCATAAAAAACTGCCGATGCTGATTCTTTGCCTATATTTTAAAAAAATCAATTCCCTTCATAAATTTTACCAATCTAATGTGAAGACTTTCAATTTTCATATTTTTATATTTCAAATTTGTTTAAATGCTTTTCCTTAGCTCACTTCACAATATACAGCACCAGAATTTGTTACTCATATACCATAGCTAAAGTGATGATAAAAAAATTTATTACTCTGTGAAATGGTAAAATAATTTTATTTTAGTTTCATAAATTGAATACCACTATTTAAAGTAATTGTTTAGCCTTGTGTTGAAGGTATTTTCTTTCTTCAACAATGTAAACAACAACAAAATTTTTCTTTAAAATTTCCAGTCCCTGGTATCCAATTTGAATAAAAAAAAATGGATATAATTTGGGTTTATAAAATTATTAAAATACTTAAAATAAAGTCAACATAATAAGCTGGTTTAATATATAAATTATAAAAAGTACAACTTAATATAAAATTATTAATAATATAGAGTAGGAGATTACGATAGTTTATAATATTCAGAGATTAGCTAGTTAGAGAAAATGTAAATTTATGGGCAACTTATTAAGCTTTTCCTTTTTCTTGAATGTAAAATATTTTTATATAATTGCACTTTGAAATGAGTGTAAATTATCAGTGGGGGTTTTTCCGTTCAATTTTTGAGAATATAATTTTTGTATTGTAATGAAAATTTTAAAATTTCAAATAATCAGTGAGAGAATCGGCTAAATTTTGCCCATGCTGATTAATTTGTACACCACTATTAAACTGGGTCTCCAGAAAGTGCACAGTACTGTATTGGTGATCCAGTTTGTGGCTCAAATTTGTGGAGACTATGGTGCTGAACTATAGAATAGAAGGGTTTTTCAGTCTCTCTGAATTATCCATAATTTAGATGTTACTCATAAATTTGCACTTTCTCTTGTTTTTTCTTATTTGTTTTCCCAATGTAAATAATAAAACTCAGAAATGGAATTTAAACAAAACTGTTACTACATTTTTCTCTCTCCAGACTACAGGATTTTCTCAACACTTGCACATTATTGCTAAATCTGCCACTGTTAATATTGACTTCAATATTAACACCATTATGAAAAAGGATATAAATATAATAATATTTAAAATATAATTTCATGTCTTAACAAATAGTTGCATGAATTGTAATACTTTTGTACAATAATTTACCCAAACTTTTTAGGTTTTTAACATTTTTTAAATGAGGTTAAAGATTTTTTAGGATTTTATAGATTAGATTAGAAATTGAGTTGTATTTGAGAAGCTAGACCTCAAAGGCAGAAATCATTGGCTATACTTCATAAGGCCTTATGTCCACCATCAAGCACTTTATTTTAGATTACATCACAAAATGATATTCAAAGAGTCAGTGCCATGATGCACCAAAGTCTCAAGTTCAGTTTCCTGATATTCTGATGAACATTGACAGAAAAAAAAAAGTGTTCTGTCCAAGATACTCGTTTAGTAATCACACAAAGCCTGTTTTTGCTTTTCTTGTAAAATCTGCAACAAAGGATGAAAGGCTTTGTGAAGTATAGCTAATGAAATATGATTATGCATCCATAGGTAATAGTTAACCAAAATTATCATGTTTTTAACTATTTGAACTTTCATTTTGAAAGCATTAATATAGCATTACCTGGACAAAAGTTTGCATAAATATTTACCTATTTGGAACTTGAATGCAACCATTTGCTGCAAAATGTTACCAGGAATGATAATAGATTGATAAAGAATGGGTAGAGTTTTTGTTTGGCAGTTGTGATAAGAAATTTACAAAGTTCATATTAAATGAACTTCAGTTTTTTAGCAAACTAAAAAATTTATTTTCTTTTTAATTTTAAAATAATAATTTTATAAATCTATTACCACGAATGTACATTATGGTGATTATTCCCTTATAGGGCCAATTTAAATTTTGTGAATCAGTGATTCATACTTTATTTCCTTATTTCTTTATAGATTAACGTCCTCTAAGCATTTGTAATCCTTAGCATGTGTTTTGCTGGCACTTTTGTGTATCAAGAAAACCAACTTAGTTTTCAATGTGCATGTATTCTCTATAAAAAATAATCAGTCTAAATGTGCCCATATACCTCCATAATTAGAAATTTTAAAGATACAAGAGTACATTCAAGTTTTGTGTTTTAACTGCATTACTTATTTATTCTAAGTTAACCAAGTAATAAATTTATATTTCAGTTATTGAATTATAACCAAAGTAATTATAAAAGAGTAAAATTTGCTTAACAAATTTAAATTGAGCCAAAAATGGAATTAAAAGAAACTTGTGAAGAAATAAGTAATAAAAGGAGAATTAAAGAAGAAGTTGAAATGGAAGAAGAGAAGGAAAAGAATTTGAGGATGAAGGAAATAAATTGCAAAGAAATGTTTTGCGTGTCTGGAATCCTTCCATCAACTTCGGCAACAAAGGTTTGCATCACATTTATTTTTAATTAAATTGGTCACACTTTTTGTCATACTCCATTTGATTTAGTGAAAGGAACAAATTTTGTTCACATTCTTTCAGATTCCTGATATAAAGCTAGACCCTCGTAACCATGATGAGGATGAGAAATTTGGAAACTACGCTCTTTCTGCCTTTGAGGTACATAAAAGATGAGTCAGAAGCCCATTTATTAAGCCTAAAATATTCCAGTCAACTTTATATGGAAGATTTGTGCAGAATTGTCGGAGTTCATTTCTCTTTCACATTGTGCAATGTTAATATTTAGTATGAAAAGCTAGAAAAATAGTCAGCATTTTTTATTTAGTTGAATAAAGATTTTTGTTTAGAGGTATTTGTCTTGGAGAGAAGCAAATGCTTTATTACAAATGCTGCATTACAATTTTCTTTAAGTCTATTTACAAATCTGTTTCGATTAACTTCAAGCAAAAATTAACATGCAAACTAAAAGTAATAAACAACTACTACTTTTTGGCCTTGGTACATGTTTTGTTTTCTTACAGTTGGTGAGAGAAAAATGTGAAGTGTAAATAAATTACTAGACAAAGGTATTCATAATTAATTTTTTTTTCTGTTCATGGTATGAATTTTGCTATTAGAGAGTGAAAATTTACCTTAAAATTCAGTGACGTTCATGATGCAAATCTTCATACTAGATATTGTAGAAGATTCCACGTAGGTTAGCATTTGGTTAGGTAATTGCTTGTTTTCCTAGAAAGTAAATCAGTTTATTGCATAATATTAAACTGAAATATTATTTGGATAATTAGAGTGCAATTATTATTAATTTTCCCTTGTATACTGTATGTCTCATTAAAATTATTTTATGACTATTGTATGAAATGCTGTAGGTGGAATATCTTCTTTTTTTAATTTTTAAAGTAATTATGGTAACCTCAATTGTTGTAAAGGGAAAAAAAAGTATTAAGCAGAAATCTAACACAGACTTTTTCAGATCAAAGAAGAGAGAGAGATCGTTGATGACTTCAGTCCAGACGATGAGTTACGTGATTTTGACGAGATGGTGGAAACTCCTCTTGAGGTAAAAATGCTTATTTCCATTAATAGTCAAGGAGAAAAACTTTATTTAAAATGCTAATAAAAACTAATTTAGGTTTGGCATGTATATTCTTTATAATTATTCTTTGGTAAAAATACAAATCCAACACCATATTTCCTCACGAAAGTGGGTGGGTGTGAACTCCGAGAATCACGTGAGCTCAAGCATTAGCAGAGTATAGGGGGCTGGACCAACTTAATCTGAGGAAGGGGAGGTTGTTTAACTTTGTAACATCAAAGGTCATATGAGAGAGGGAACCTACAGCTTTACTTATGATCCTAATCATGGGTTGCTGCATCATCTGGAAGCGGAGAACGATCCCCCATCCGATTGTCCAAACACAATGTCGCTTAACTTAGCTGATCGACAGGAATCGGTGTTACATCATGGTCACAATATAGCCTGGATGCGGGGTCCAACCCAACGACTTTTCATATCCTTAGCCTAGTTCTAAATTGACTGCGCCACTTTGTAACTTTCTAAAAGTGTTACGTAGTTATTATTTTTATCAGGTTTTGATTAGCATTCCGAGTGAAGAGGAGAGTAATTCGTTGCACAGTACAGACAGGGCTCTGAATCAACACGAGACCTTCCCAGCTCCTGACAAACCTGTAAACTTCAACGTGAACAGGAATAGAAGAAAAGTGAAAAATGCCCCTGAAGATTACTTGATGAAGTGTTTTAAGTGCGAATATAGAACGAATCGAAGAGCTAATTTGAAACAACACGAGATAATCCACGAAGAAACTAAGAAGTATAAATGTCCAACTTGCGACTATAGGACAAATTTCAAGTATTGTTTGAGGCGCCATCAAGTAGTTCATTCAACAATCAAAACCTTAAAGTGTTCCATGTGTGATTATGCCACAAATCTAAAAAATAGTTTGAGAATCCATAAATTGAGTCATTTAGAAACTAAAAGGTACAAATGTTCAAAATGTGATTATTTTACCAATTTTAGGAACACATTAAACCATCATGAATTAAGTCACCTTGGTATAAAGAGATTTAAATGTTCTAAATGCGATTATGCCACAAATTTAAGGAAATGTTTGACGGTTCATGAACAAACTCACTCCGATATTAAAAGATTCAAGTGCTCTAAATGTAATTTTGCATCAAAAACAAAAGGGTATTTGAAGCAACATGAAATATCTCATTTAGAAACAAAACAGCTAAAATGTTCGGAATGTGATTATGCCACTAATTATGTTCGATATTTAAAAAACCACGTCTTATCTCATTTCGATGAAACCCCAAAGCATTTAAAAGATAAAAAATTTAAGTGTTCCAATTGTAATTTTGCCACAAGTTATAAATCCTGTTTCCAAAAGCACGCGTTAATTCACCTAAGAAATAAAAATTATGAGTTGCAGTGTCCCGACTGTAAGTATGCTACAAATGTGATGGCCAATTTCAAACAGCATCGAAGATCTCATTTAGAAACTGCGAGATACGATTGCCCAAGATGCGATTTTTCTACAAATATGAGGGACCGTTTAAGAACTCATCAGAAAACTCATTTACAAACTAAAAATTTTAGGTGTAGCAAATGCAGTTATGCCACTAATTTCCACAACAATTTGAAGAGACACTTAATTTGTCATGAAAAAGGAAGTATTCGTTGCCCTTCCAACAACTCTTAAAAGCAAAATTCATGTTTGAGTGATGAATTTGATAAACTTGCGAAGCATCTATTTTGGTGAACCACCAATTGGAATGCAACAATTTTTGGTGAATCAACCATGGTTACACCATATTTGGGTGGCAACGATCCACATTTTGATGAAGCAACCTTTTGAAGGATCAGATTTTGAAGAATGAGGTGGAATGTATCTGATTGTAAAGAGAAGCAACAATATTACTCATTTCTATTACCCATTTACTCTCGGAGAAGAACCTTGGAACGCACCGGATTCTGGAGAAGGAATAATGAAGTGAATTGAGAAGAATTACCGATTGAGAACATTGGTTTAGAAGCGGTTCAATCTGTGAAGTTGTAGTCGTACTTAAGAGTTTTGACTAGATTGATTGCTAAATATTTCGCGATCATTCTAAGACACGTTTAACGCTTTGGATTCCGCAGTGATATGAATTTTAAACTTTAAAAAGGAAAAATCATGTTTATCACTGAGAGTACATAAAAACATACTGTAAATTACAAATTCGAAACTCTATAATTCATGGAAGTTAGGATATATAGGGCTATATGGATATACAGGGTTCCAAAGTGAAAGAAACTGTGTGGATCATGCGTTCGCGGTGAGACAAGTAATTGAGAAAACATGTGAAAGGGATTGTAAGGTACATATGGCATTTATGGATCTTGAAAAAGTGTATCATACAGTGAATAAAGAAGCATTGTGGCAGGTCCTGAGTATTTATGGGCTTTGCGGTAGACTCAGGAATGTGGTGAAGAGTTTTTATGATGAAAGTAGGGCATGTGTGAGAGTAAATAAATAACAGCAATTGCTTGATATGAGTGCTGGTGTGTATCAAGGATGTGACGTCCGCGTGGTTGTTCATTCTATTTATAGATGGAGTCATGAGAGAGGTGAAAGTGCGACTGCTAGGAAGAGGAACTGGGATAAGGTGGGCCCTGTCAAATATGTTGTACGCGGATGATGCTGTACTGTTTGCCCAGAGTTAGTGTGATATGCGAGAGTCTGTTGAATTTAATGGCAGTGTGAGAGAAAAGATTGTTGAAAGTGAATGTGGGTAAGATATTGATTGTGGAGAGAGAGGAAATTTAGGATTATCATGTGATGGGGAGTGGTGAAACACTAGAGGTGGTAGGTAGAATCTTTTAATTATTTGGGATATGTATTGAACAAAAGAAGTACATTGTGGGGTAAGTTAATAGTAGAGTGAATCAAGGAAGAAAGGTGGCGGGTGCGTTCAAAGTGGTTGTGAGAAGGCAACGACTGGGAGATGTTTACATGAAGGGGTGTTAGTGTGAAATGGAGAAGACTAGGGTAACGGCAGTTGAGTGGATAATCTGAGAAGTATGTGTGACGTGCGTTGAATTGACAAAGTAAGAAATCGTGTGGTTCTGTTCTGAAAAGATAGGATGTTCAGAAGTCAGTGGAAATGAAAATTGAAGAAAGTGTGCTAAAGTGGTTTGGATATGTGGTCAAGAATGGAAGATGACAGAGTTGTGAAAAGAGTATATAAGGTGTTTGCGAAGATAAAAAGAGGAGAGAAACCCCGAGATGATGGATAGACATGGGGAATGACTGCGTGAGTAAGCGTGGACTTGATCCGAGTGAAGCTCGAGAAGTGGCTGCAAGTCGGTTGGAATGGAAGAAGTTTGTTAGAAGTATGTAAGTAGGGACTCTGTATCTTTTTATTCTTGACAAATCCTGGAAGTACCACTACACATGGCGTATGAAGGGCCTCTTGGGTGTGGAATTTAGTCATGTCCGGGTGGTGTGGATGCTGGTCCAACAGGATGTGTTTGTGAATGGATGTGGGATGTGCGCGCTTTAGTTTCAACTTTCTCCCTTTTTCAACACCACCACCTCCTTCGCATCAGAGTTACTTCTGTCTTCTCACACCAGTCCGTTAGGAAACGAGACTGTTTATATATATATATATATTATATATATATATATATATTAAATGTAAAATAAGTTCATATCACCTTTGCGAACCACGTCTTAGCCAATGCAGTAACACCAGCGAAGTTAAGCGACATTGTAGTAGTTGGGTGGGAGACCGTTCTTTGCGTCCAGATTATATAGCGACCCGTGGTTCGGATCCCACGTAAAGCCGTAGGTCCCCTCCGTCAAATGACCTTAGGTGACCCCAACCATTACTCTTATTATTCTCAGCTGTAGTTGACGCATCACCCCATCCACACATATATTAGGTAGTTTTGCGTTATTTAATACCTCATTTTAAATGGCCTGACCATTTTGAAGAAGGGAAATGGTGGTTGGTTTTCGAACAAAAATGACGCTAAAAGACTAGAGATTCGAACGTAGTTTTATTCTAATCGTATATTTGTGTGCATTACTCGCGATTGTTTTAAAGCTTTATTCGGTTGTCAGTGATAAGTATCGATACGAGAATATCCCGGAATCCTCAGCGTTAATCATTACCGTGTATTCATAAAAAATGCCCAGTGTTCACGGCCTTAATTTTAAAGTTAATTTGACAGTATCAGCCAAGTGTGATTCACTTGATTGTGGATATCAATATGATTGTTCAATATATCACCAAGTCTCCGCATCTCATTTATGAGTTGTTATGCTAAAATGAATATACAATAATCTACAACTTACTCTTACTATTTACAAATACTATAATTTACGCAACATTTTATCCCTCAGAAAGTAATGAAGTTACATTGTTGATTTTTGTTCTAATCTGTGTTATTACAACCGTAAAAAGCACAAAATGTAACAAATCCTGGGCCTAATCTAAAATTACCAACCATTCCAAAAGCTTGTCCACACCCGCCAACTTCTTAATTAATACTGTTGAATAAAATTTGTAAAGCTCGCATGAGCGGACGCTGCGAGTCAATTTTTGTATAAACGTTTATGAATAAAATGAAAAACTGACCTATACTGTAAAACCATAAAAATTCATCTTGTAAAAATGGGTTCTTAATTATCTTTTCTTGACTCGAAGTTCAGTAATTAAAAATTATAATCTGAATCGAGTTGGTAAAATTGTATTTTGTGAACTCGGTAAGTTTGACTTATACTGTGTGAAACTTTTTTTTATTTGACTGTTCTTCATTTTACTCGGCTTTTAAAATGAGAAACTGAAGTAATTGCTAAAAAAAAAATTAGCCAGTCTGAGGAATGGGGAAGGGATTCGGTAAAGAGCCCGCTTCTCGTAATGCATTTGGCTCAACACTCTTTCAATAGGAGACTATAACAGTGATGTAAGACTCGAGACCTTTTTTTCTTGATTCGGCCATGGTGGTCTCAACTACATCACTGGACTATAATTTTTCTCGGTTGATGGTGTTACCGGCCGACTCGGTGCCCGCAATAGAACGAAGGGCGTAGCGATTGTGGGCGGAGCTTACTCTCCTGAATATCAGTTGGTTGTGAACGCGGTAAAAAATTAGTATATTTACTCGCACGGATGTAATAATACGCCAACTGTTAGTAAACCGGGTAATTTCCTCTGAAAAAGATTATGCATCGATTCGTTTTTTTCTTTCGTTCAATAATCGTGACCCGCACTTATGAATAGCCCTTTAAAACCTCGAGTGCAAATTCGAATTTTTGGTGTTAGATGGCACTGCGTGCCTGTAGACTCAGGGCCGGCGACAGCTGCCACGGGCCCCCCTGTTTACTCAGTATTTTATTATGAATGTTTTTTTTGTGTACATAACAATCAAACTGATTATATGTCCAAGTCACTATTCAAAACATACAGTATGAATAAACAACTCGGAAGAAAATGACCATTTTATTTTTCAAATCAATTATATTAATTGTATCACCATACAATTTACAAATGCAGTACCAGTCCATGCAGGCAAGACAATTGTTTACTGTAAGATTTTCATAATTAGAAGTGTACTTTCTTTGCCTTCTCTCTAGCAAAGAGGTAAATGATTCTGATGAAATTTAAAGTACGGGCTAACTGGCTTTCAATTACAATGGTTCCCAGATCTGTCAGGCGGTCTTGGGAATTGGTGGACCGCAGATAATATTTTATCCGTTTCAGTTTGACTATGATAATCTCTCTGAAATGTATGTTCATTAATTATATTTCCTCTCCGTTATTTAATCAATATATTTAGATTTTATCCCCCCTCTTTCCGGGCCCGGGGGGTTTAACCCGGCTTCCCCGCCCTCTCGGCGGCCGTGCAGGCTGTAGTATGAATATGAAAAAGTCCTTTAGTAATTTTGTAGTTTTTGAGCTGTCAGCATATTATCACTTAATAAATTGCCCCGCATCATTAAATTTGTATAGTGAGAATACAATTCTTAAATAAAAGATTTGCTACTTTGGCCATTTCTATTTTCCATAATCGTGTGAAGGGACCTAATTAGCGACTTTCGCTTTATTAAAACTATACCGTCAAAAACTGTTTAGTTTAATTTAGACGAATCAAATACACTGAAGAAAACGGGAATGTACTGAATTTCACGACATGAAATACCAGAATATAATTAAATTTTTGAAGTGAAGGAACATCCAGGAAGGTGTAGCCTCTGCACAAAGGAATATTTTCAGATAATCCATCTCCTAAAGTAGGCATTCTGAGAGTTCCCCCCCCCCCTTTCTATCAACTGAAAATATTAGTGTGCATTCATATAATGAGATAATTTTATGACAATTGCATCACTTTCGTAAGAGGAGGTATTTCGTTGAATTTTTTACACCCACATTCCCCAAACTCTGAGTTCCCACTTTAACCACTAACTGCGATTATTTTGCACAATAATAGTTGCATGCAGGGTTGTGGAGTCGGAGTCGTGGAGTCGCACGTTTCAGGGCGGAGTCGAGTCGGAGTCGGAGTCGAATTTTTACAATGTGTGGAGTCGGAGTCGGAAAATTTTGGACCGACTCCACAACCCTGGTTATAGCCACTAGGTTAAGAAGGGTTATTCAATTTTAAGTAGGACTACTACTGGTTAGACCTTAATTATGTTTAAGAGAATCTCTTTCATTTATATATATATTATATAATATAATATATATATAATATATATAATATATATATATTATTAAAAAATAAAAATCCCTTAATATGATAATATCTACAAGCAGGGTTGTGGAGTCGGTCCAAAATTTTCCGACTCCGACTCCACACATTGTAAAAAATCTAAAAATCCGACTCCGACTCCTCACATTTTAAATATACGACTCCGACTCTAGTGTTTCACTCTATTATTATCATAATAATAAGACATTTCATCACCACCACACTAAGTGTGAAATTTTATATTTTATATTTTATATTTAAATAAATATTAATTGTATATTCTGAAAATGTAAAAAAAAATATTAAAAAAACTTAATCTAGGGGCTATCAATGAATAAGGTTTATTGACCAAAAAAACTAAATAACCTAAATGTTAGTATTTAGGATTTAGAAATTAAGGGTGACACAGGACACAGAAATTGGAGTCGGAGTCGGAAGTTTTTTACTGACTCCGACTCCGACTCCGCCCTGAAACGTGCGACTCCACGACTCCGACTCCACAACCCTGTCTACAAGTCAATATCCTAATTAATATTTGAATGTTCCCTTATCCTAGAAAGTAACCTGACGATTCATGTGGTGGTGATGAAATGTCTTATTATTATGATAATTATAGAGTGAAACACTAGAGGAGTCGGAGTCATATATTTAAAATGTGAGGAGTCGGAGTCGGATTTTTAGATTTTTTACAATGTGTGGAGTCGGAGTCGGAAAATTTTGGACCGACTCCACAACCCTGGTTGCATGGCACTCGAATGATTCCTCAGCACCCTACTGAATGTCCTAGTTACATGAATGCTTCTCGAGTGTGGTAAGAAAGTCGTCGGTTTTTTTTATGCAGGAAGGAGGGACCCTTAAAAACGCTCCCCCCCCCCTCCCTTCCCCAAATAGAAAAAAAGCGCCAAAATCAAGGTCCAGAGTTTTCGAGATGCCTGGACACACTGCGTTTGAAAGATTGGAGGTCATAGACAGAGTGAAATATGGATTGAGGAAGATTGTTCCAAAGTTGACCGGTTGAATAGATGAAAGATTGAAAATACTGATTATATAGGGGGGGGGGGTCGAAATTGTATTCTTATTCTACACACTGCTCGGAGTTTCCTTTTGGCCCCTAAACAACATACTGTAATTACACCGCTATGCGCCCCCCCCCCCCCCCCCCCACTACCCGTTGCTATGCCCCCCTTTTTTTAAGTTGAAATGAAATTGAAACCAATTCTTGAATAAAAAAAAACCTGATGAATGACAAAGATTAAAGTAAATAATGATAAAAGTAAAGTTAAAGTTATATATATATATATAATATATATATATATATATATATATATATATATATATATATGTATATATATATATATTATATATATACATTCAACTGCAAAGAACACGCAGTATAAATAACGTAAAGAACGACGCTTGTATAGGAGATATTCCGCGCAAGACGAGAGAGAGAGAACGAAACAATGAAAAAATGAGGTAACCACCCGGGAATCGAACCCGGGATCTTCCGATTGCCGGTCAGATGCGATACCATTACACCATGGGCCTCACTCTTCCAAATGGCGTAATTCTTCTACATACTCGCAGAAACCAATGCCTCAAGGGGGCACCTCCCGCATGCCGTAACATTATATACATTCAACTGCAAAGAACACGCAGTATAAATAACGTAAAGAACGACGCTTGTATAGGAGATATTCCGCGCAAGACGAGAGAGAGAGAACGAAACAAATGAAAAATGAGGTAACCACCCGGGAATCGAACCCGGGATCTTCCGATTGCCGGTCAGATGCGATACCATTACACCATGGGCCTCACTCTTCCAAATGCCGTAATTCTTCTACATACTCGCAGAAACCATGCCCCAAGGGGGCACCTCCCGCATGCCGTAACATTATATACATTCAACTGCAAAGAACACGCAGTATAAATAACGTAAAGAACGACGCTTGTATAGGAGATATTCCGCGCAAGACGAGAGAGAGAGAACGTTATTTATACTGCGTGTTCTTTGCAGTTGAATGTATATAATGTTACGGCATGCGGGAGGTGCCCCCTTGAGGCATTGGTTTCTGCGAGTATGTAGAAGAATTACGGCATTTGGAAGAGTGAGGCCCATGGTGTAATGGTATCGCATCTGACCGGCAATCGGAAGATCCGGGTTCGATTCCCGGGTGGTTACCTCATTTTTTAATGTTTCGTTCTCTCTCGTCTTGCGCGGAATATCTCCTATACAAGCGTCGTTCTTTACGTTATTTATACTGCGTGTTCTTTGCAGTTGAATGTATATAATGTTACGGCATGCGGGAGGTGCCCCCTTGGGGCATTGGTTTCTGCGAGTATGTAGAAGAATTACGGCATTTGGAAGAGTGAGGACCATGGTGTAATGGTATCGCATCTGACCGGCAATCGGAAGATCCCGGGTTCGATTCCCGGGTGGTTACCTCATTTTTTCATTTGTTTCGTTCTCTCTCTCTCGTCTTGCGCGGAATATCTCCTATACAAGCGTCGTCCTTTACGTTATTTATACTGCGTGTTCTTTGCAGTTGAATGTATATAATGTTACGGCATGCGGGAGGTGCCCCCTTGGGGCATTGGTTTCTGCGAGTATGTAGATTGTAGAAGAATTACGGCATTTGGAAGAGTGAGGCCCATGGTGTAATGGTATCGCATCTGACCGGCAATCGGAAGATCCCGGGTGGTTACCTCATTTTTTCATTTGTTTCGTTCTCTCTCTCTCGTCTTGCGCGGAATATCTCCTATACAAGCGTCGTTCTTTACGATATATATATATATATATATTTTCTCCGTATATTACTTAAAGAATCAATTGAAGTATACTAAAATTAAAATATTCACCTTAAGAAATTTAACCTGAAGCATATTAAAACCAAAATATTCACCTTAAGAAATTTAAAATCGTAAATTACTGACACCACTGGCCTTTCCATTGGAACACAGGTAGCTTTTTTCTCGACTCCAGTACATTCAAAATAAATTTGTCTGTTTTCGTAACCAATTCTATCTTGTGATGCTTCTGTTACCTCATTTACAGCATGTTCTATTCCCTGGCTGTGACAGGGGAAAGGAATAAGCTGAAGTGGTTCATTTCGAACTTTAAGATCATCATTTGTCAAATTCTGTAAAATAGGTGGAGGGGTGATGGTTTCGTTGTCCCAGTCGATCATGTTAGGATAATCGTCTGCTTCAAAGTTCAGTGTTTTTGGCAGCTCAAAATTTCTCGCATTGGTGCTCCTAGTTCTTGCTC
Organism: Bathynomus jamesi; assembly: GCA_023014485.1. Classification (NCBI taxonomy): domain Eukaryota; kingdom Metazoa; phylum Arthropoda; class Malacostraca; order Isopoda; family Cirolanidae; genus Bathynomus; species Bathynomus jamesi. The sequence goes on along the minus strand of JAJOZX010004842.1, from coordinate 157,947 downwards.
GAATGATGTGCTGAAGAGCCAGCTCTCTCACCTCTCTTCTTGTGTCTGTTATTATTGAGAGTAAGATATTCTCTGGGTGGGCAAAATAGGCGTTATTTCTGAGGACACGTTCCATAATCATCCGATGCTTTTTATCTAAGCCTTTAAGCAAGTGCACGATATACCAAAAATTAGATGCTCCCTCATTTGCCTTTGGATGAGACTTTATCCAAAACCAGCCTGGAGCGTAAACCAGCATTATAGTTTTTACTAGGTCTTGGATGTTTTTGTCTGGATTCCGTGTAGAGACATATAAGCGCAGGATCCTATTTGCTCGTGTTAGCCATTTTGCATGATGGAGGGCACCTGGGGATCTAGTAGCTAACGCTTGTGAGATGCGTCCAGATTGTATGCTGATGCACATTTCATACATATATTTTTGGTCACTGCTGAAACTTTTAACAATATCGGCCGAAACGTCTTTAATGTTGCCCTCTACAGGGGTATAATCAATTATATCCAGTTTGGTCAAATCCTCTCGGGAGTTTATTTCCAAGAGAACCTTTGAAGGTGTTTAGTCCCGAAGTTTTTCCATCAATTGCTTCAAATACGTGCCTGAAGGGCAGTTCGTTTGCATGCAAAAGGCAAATCAACCATTGTACCGGCCTGTCCAGATATAATTCAATCAATTTTAGCACTCCGCCAATCCTGCCAGTGTTCACTGGGGTGCCATCGCATAGCAAAGCTTTGAGGGATTCTTTGCTATTAGAATCAACTATAAAAGTTATTATTTCATCTGCAATACAACAAGCAGTTCCGTTATCTGGACCTATATGATCCATGTAAACATCACCAGGTTCTTTGACTATTACATAATGTTCTTCGTACTCCATTCCCTTCTTTGTTTTAGTTTGATCTTTTCTACCATCAAATCCGATGCCTTCAATCTGTGTTCTCTGATTTCACTTTGATTATGTTCTTTTTACCCACACGTATTCTTTCTCTTTCCACTTTTTTCCTATCCAGCATATTGGTTTCGTCTAATATTCCCATATCCTTCAAAGCTGCATTTACTATAGCTGCAGTAGCTCTGTAACTTACACGGTATCTATCTGCTGTTATTGTTAAGTTATCATAAATAATTCTGTTCTGATGGTTTTCTCTCAGCTCAAAATCTGGAACAAAGTCAATATCGTCGCTGTCATCATCAATTTCCATGCTCTAATCTTCCATAATATGTAAAGGGTCCAGTTTGCTGGTTGAGGAGACATTCATATCTAGGCTTATCTTGGCTCTTCTTTCTAATCCTTTAACTCTATCGTGAGTCCTTTTTCTTGCGGAAGTCGTTACTCTGTCGATTGGTCCTAGTTGGTTTTTTCTTTGTTTCTGCCCCACAAAAGACTCCCACTCAATCATTGGAACTCTAATATCACATCTGCAATCCGTTCGACTGATTTTTTTTATCGTAACAAGTACAAGTGCAAATATCAAACATTTCGTCGAATGTCCCCACCTTCTGCTGAAAACTGTTGTTTCTTTGTTTTAATGGTACTTTATTTAGCTTTGCTGCAGATTCTATCAATCGTTCAACTTTTGTAGCTATTCCTTCAAATCCTATATGTGGAAAGGAAAACTTCTCCCAAATGGCTTCCACATCTTTAGTGACAATTCTGTAACATTCTTTTGCTGTTCTAGAACCTTTCGAAATCAGTTCTCGTTTTCTTACCAATAAATAATGCCTAAATACGTCAGCCTTTGAAGGAGTCATTAAAGGTGAAAATTCTGCAGGGTGACCAAATGTTGAATTGTGCGTTTTGCTTCTTGTCGCCATGATTTCACTTATTTAGGCCTAGTAGCATTAATAACAAGAAACTAATTGTTAAATTCTAGCAATTGAATCATTCAATCCGAATTTAATATAACTCATTCGGAATTAAATCATAACTCATTCAATCATAAACAATCTGAAACTAAACAAAAAAACGTGACTAATTTATATAATTCATCTAATCTATCTAAATTAATCTATGTAATCTATTCAATCTATCTAAAACTCTATCTAAATAATCTATCCAAATTAATTTAAGCTACTTAATAAGACTTAATATGATGCATGATTGTCACATTTGGGGTTTATATCTGTGGAGAGAGTAAAATGGGGGTGATGCTATGGAAGGGGTAAGGGGGGTCGCATATACTCATTTTTTTTTTTTACAAGATGTCAAGATCATTATTTCCAACTACGTGCATACTGTGGAATTGGAGAAACTCGATTTTTGATATGTTTCGACCCTCCCTACAGTGATTAACCCTTGTGTTAGAGCAGTGGTTCTTAACCTTTTTACTACCATGCCCCCTCTAGGAATTGGTCCTTCCCTCCACGCCCCCCTTCAATCAAAATAACATTCTCAATAACTTCTCAATATTAGCCCATGCTCTCGTTAAGAGAATAACAAATACAATTAGAGAAATTCCTGTTTCTAGGGGGGCGCGCCCCCCCGGTTAAGAACCACTGTGTTAGAGAGTTGGGCAGAAAAGGAATGAGAATGTGTCGAAAGTCTTAAAGAAAGAGGCATGCAGTTAGAGTGTTCAGAAGAACAGTGTCCGTTATAATATCGATAGTATCCAAGCAACGTGGCGTCGCATAGAATTTTGTGTTACGCATGATGGAGTTAACACTGACGTAATAGATTACTAAGGAAAGAATATTTGGCGAGATGGTTACTTTTTGTAACTCTAAAATTGTATCATTATTTCTAATTTGTAATATTAGATTAATTATCGGTATTTCAACATGTTCTGTTTCCCATTTTTCTTTTCTATTATCATGTATTGTTTACATCTTCCTTTTCTATTATTTCAATTTTTATTCGTAATGACAGAGTTAACTAAATGCAAATATTTTATTTTCCACAAATTCTATTTACATTAGTTCCCTTTGTAAAAATGGAAATGAATCTCAAAGGTTTTTGCCTGAAAAGCTGTTACGCTTCCCAACGGCATATTCAGAAAAGAAACTGAGTAAACTACTAGTCGCTAAAAAAAATTAAATTAAATGTTAATGCCAACATTGTGTAATGTGTTCTTTCTGAATAAAGATTATTATTATTATTATTGTACTTTGAATAACACAGGCCTGCGAATGAGAACTTTGTAAGAGTTGTTTTCTTACTAATAACTGATTTTATACTTGTATAATTCAACTACGCTGATTTCGAATAAGGTGTCCATTTTTTTTCTATCACGTAAGGATTTTCTGCAAACTGGAAGGGAAAAACAACAACAGAAGTAAATATTATTTATTTCAATTTACATTAGGTACCTATTTCGCTTTGTTATACTAATTACAAATGCAAACAATTTTAAAAAGAAAGAAAACTATTAACGTCAATTACATCTTCATCTTTATTTGTCCTGAGTTTTCTCGTGAGATCTATGCCTTTTAGTCTCGAATGTACGCGCTGTTCCTTTTCTTTTATATCGGGTGGCCCAAAAAAAACGCCTTGAGATTTGAACATCAATAACTTCAAATATATGCAGTTCACACTTCCAAAATTTACATAACTTTTACCTCAATCTATTGATAAGCCATCATAAAAATTTCAGACCTCTACATCAAATACTTTTTCAACAGCTGAAGAAACCAATGAGGTATGGTGAAAAAAACGAATATCCTAAATCCTAAATGTGTATAGCTGTACCTGGCAACTATTCTAAGACTTGGAGTAGTTTCCTTAGCCTGTGGATAATCTGTTAGTCTCTGAAAAACGTCAGATGATATACGCTACGCCCATCTTAAATACTGTTTTTTTTTAAACTTACCCTTCAAATTATGGTTCTAACTAACGGTGAAAAAGTGGTGATTGAAAAGTCCATCTTTTTTCCAAGAAACAATGGGGCAAGAATTTTGAGGGAATTTCCAGGAATAACTTGTAATGTTACGTCTGTGAATAGAATAATTAAAAAACTTAAAGCAACCAGTTCGACCGCACGGAAGCGTGGAAGTGGTCGGCCTAAAACAGTTTACACTCAAGACAATATAGCAATGATCGAAATGATGAGCCTATCTCAAGAGGATCGACCTGGGTCACACTGTTCTCAGAGGAAAATTGCAAGAAATTTAGGTATCAGTCGAAGTTCCATACAAAGAATGCAGAGAACGGTAGGACTTAAACTCTTAAAGCATTTAAAACGATCCGTGTTTCAAAACGTGACAGCAATGTAAGCGTTAGAAGAAAAATTCTTTGTAGAAAATTGCTTGATAGATTTTCGTCCAATGATAAAAAAAATAGTTTTTACAGATAAGAAAGATTTCACCATCGAGATTGCTCGAAACTCCCGGAATGATGGTGTTTATGGTCGGCGTAAAAAAGACATTCCTCCATCGAGACTTAACCACCAGACAAGTCGGTTTTCCAAAAAAAATCATGATATTAGCGGGTGTATCGTGGAATGGAAAGACGAAAATTCATTTAATTTCGGAAAATAAAAAAATTAATTCAGAAACCTATGTAAATCTCTTAGAGGAGAATCTTTTGCCTGATTGTTGGCGTCTGTATTATAGAAACGATTTCATACTCCAACAAGATGGTGCTACAGCTCATACTAGCAAGTTTACACAGGATTATCTACAACAGAATGTAGTCAACTTCATTGGAAGAAACTACTGGACCCCGCAATCACCTGATTGCAGTCCCATGGATTATTGCAATGGAACACATTAGCAGAGAAGATTTATGAAGGCCAAACAGAAAAGTTTACAGAAATGCAATTCAAGAAAAAAATACTCGAATGTTGGTACAAAATAACTAGCAGAAATCAGAAAATGTATCATGTCGTGGAAAAAAAAGGTTAAGATTAGTTTGTAAGCAGGACGGCAGACATATTGACCATATTTGTTGATAAGATGTGAATAATAAAAAATTTTTCGTTTGACATTTGGTTTTTTCACCATACCTCATTGTTCCTTCAGCTGTGGAAAAAGTATTTTATGTAGGTCTGAAATTTTTATGATGGCTTATCAATTGGTTGAGGTAAAAGTTATGTAAATTTTGTAAGTGTGAACTGCATATTTTTGAAGTTATTGATGTTCAAATCTCAAGGCGTTTTTTCTTGGGTCACCCAATATAATAATTCTGGAGTATCCCGTTTCAACATCTAGCAGTAATCAGCCATCATTGCTGATGTCCCACCTTCCCTGATATCTGTTCTCCATTTCTTAGATGTCTATGTGAAACCGTTCTCCTTTTTCTTCGCTGAGTGCTCCGAGATTCTTAGGGAAGTAATCCAAGTGTGAATGTAAGAAATGTAATTTTAAACTCGTATTACAACCCAACTCTTTGAACTTATTTAGGATGTTGTTCACAATGTTTTGGTAATTTGGGTTCTTGTTGTTCCTCAAAAATTTGCTGATAACATTCTTAAAAGCAATCCACGCTTCTTTTTCAAGATTGGATGAACACTCTGAAAGAACAATGAACAAAGTCAGTTTTCTAATCTGGGGATCAACGAAAATTCTCTCTCAATTTTGCTTCCGAAAGAGTTTGGAATTTACCACACAGATACTTAAAACAATCTCCATCTTCGTCCAAGGCCTTAACAAATTGCTTCATCAAGCCCACTTTTATTTGAAGCGGAGGTAAAAGATCTTTGTTCGACCAAACTTTCACGTTGAATGTTTTTGGAACCAGGTGTCAGGTTGACTCTGCGTGACCATTCCTTTTTTATCCAGTGCTGAGTTCTTGCTCGGCTATCCCATTCACACAAAAAACATGGAAACTTCGTATAACCTGGTTGTTGACCTAACAACATACAAATCATTTTTAAGTCTCCACAAAGTAGCTAACTGTGTTTTTTGTATTTAACCTTAGCAAGAAGAAGCTCAAGATTTTCGTTCGTTTCCTTCAAGTAAACCGAATGAGCCACAGGAACGGATCCATACAAGTTACCGTTGTGAAGGAGGACGCCTTTTAGACTTCTTTTGGAGGAATCAATAAAAAGTCTCCACTCATTTGGGTCATAGACTGCAGCGCCTAGCTTAAGTATTAGTTCCGAAACATTGTGAATTTTCTTGAGAAAAATATTGGATGAATTCTTTTTTTCAACTTCTGTACCAGTAAAATGACGTCCCGGCAGAAAGCAAGTTCTTTGCACGAAGTCTGGATCCCAAAATCTCTAAAGAATCCTTCGGGAGAGACACATCTCTTACCAAATCATTTAATTCACTTTGTGTAAACAACTGGAGGTTCACCAGATGAAAACAATCAATATCATCGTCTCCATCGTCATCAGACACCGAATCAGATGAAGTTATATCGAGAGTATTTGGTTTAGTAGGTACGGGTATACCAGGTCCATGAGCAACAGGTCTTATAGTAGACTGAAAGTTTGGATAAGAAATTTCCTTTTTATTTTTAGTATTGTAGCCTTGCACGTTACATGAGCAAAAATCGCAGTCATTTTTGTGATTTCTAGGCTCACGCCACACCATTGGAATCCCAAGAGGTAAAGAATCCATTTTACTTTTACTCCACAGTCTAAGTTTCATCACAAACACTGCAAATTTTATGTGGAGCCCATGATTTGTCTTGATCCCCAAGTTTCATTCCGAAGTACGCATAGTATGCTTTCTTGAAGTCTGTAATATCTTGCCTTTGTTTTTTCACAATAAATTTTCCACAAATATAACAGAAAATGTTTGGGCTATTTACACACCCTCTGGTTGCCATAGCGACAAATAAACAAATTTCAAAAGAGAAATATAGTCACCACGCACCTTTGAATAATAAAGAACTATAACCTCGCACGTACTAGACAGACTGACTCGTTTCGTGGCTTGTCAATCACTTATATACTAGCGGTGCGTTTCTCGAATGTTCTAGAAGACGCTATGACGTCACTTCTGATCTGGAAGCATTTCTAGGCAGTAGTTTTTAATAAAAAATTATTGAGTCAATTTTAATGAAAATTACTTATACATGTAGTATGAAATATGACATTTTGTGAAAAATCTGTACGTGATGGCGAAAAAGGAATATTATTTTCTGAATCTGCGTGCAAAAATTACTAGATAAGTGATAAAATATTTCGGACACCAAAACCACCACAGGCCTGTGTAATCAATAAATATTTCTAAATTATCATAAACTTCTTACTTTGTTTAATTTTTGTATTTTCGCTTTAATTATAACCGATGGGAACTTATGGGCCACCCTGGAGAAGCATTTCATCGTTTTGCTGACGTGATGGCTTTGCTTGTACACGTCCGTTTTCTCATTGTATCAGCTTCTCGGAGACACTAGCACCAGACTTCCATGTCGACATGAAAAGTTTTTTTTACCTTTACCTCTCTTAATCCTTCTGGGGCTAGCCTGAAGTGGTTTATGGGGTCTTTGTTGAACCAATACTTCTGCAAATAGAGCTGTAAATATTTTACATAAAATCAAAACCATATGTTCGAGGTTTTTGTGACGATACCAAGTGGTTGATGTGTGATCGGCATGAGTATATTATTGGTTAGTTTATACAATGGTGCAATCTAGTGTACGATCTCTGTGCGCATAGTGTGGTTGTTGAGCTAGCTTATATATTCTACTCTTTCCTGTAAAATTTCCTTTGCTACTTTTCCAGGGTCAAGGAATTTTTTCATCTTTTTTCTATACCCGCCTCTGGCGGGGATGAAGCCGTATGCTTTTCTATCCAGTTTTTTACTACTGCTAGAATAATTAAAAAAATGCAGTAGTTTCATAACAGGAACCTCCCCGAGTGGACCGAAAGGTCTTTGAAGTTGGCTTCCTCTTGTCCTTGTAACTCCTTGGGCGGGGGGAATGAGGTGGAGGGGAGAGCCTTCTTGCTTTTCTGTGCTAACTCTTCTGTCTGAGTTGTCTGTGTTTGAAACCTACCTACCTACCTACCTACCTCAGTACCTCTCATAATCTTTTTAAATTAGGACCCCCCAACCAGTAATGTAGCCTGCTCCACCAACTGTTAAACCTACTCCTCCAACTGTTAAACCTACTCCTCCAGCAGTTCATCCTACTCCCCAACTAGTTAATCTTACATTAATTGATTCACTCTTTTCGGGAAATGACTCGGGCCAAATAGGAGAAACAACTTAAAATCTCTTAAAATTGCTAGGTCAGTTAGAAACAAACTAATGGAATTTATACCGCTAGTCAAAGTTGAGAACTTTGATATCATAGTAATAACCGAATCGTGGACTCATTCTGAATCAAGGGGCTTTGTAGGAGAATTTGAAATGGTAGGTTACAAAATGTTTCACAAAGATAGGAACAGAAGGGAAAGAGACGTTGTACTTTTGTATGTTCGTGACTTCCTGCACTCGGTAAACAGTAATATTGTATCTGCTCATGAAATGTTGGAAATTGATCTAAATCAAAATAATAAAGTAGTGCATCTATTTCTACTATATAGACCACCTCACTACCCCATTGATAAGGATATAAACTTGTATAATTAATTAAGTAGATTAGTGTGATTTTTGCTTTTTTGGTGATTTTAATTGCGGTAATATAAAGTGGGAAAACAAAACGGCTGATGCTGAGGGCTCAGGACTGTTGGAATTTGCAGATGATTTATTAAGTCAATGGGTTGACGGTCCAACTAGAGGGGGGTAATAGTAAACTAGATCTCGTATTCACGAACGAAGATGACTTAATCTTCAACCTGACTATTGGTGAAACTTTGTGTAACAGCGATCACAGTTTGATTCGGTTTGACCTCAGGGTTTCAATTAATACTCTAGAAAAGACTCACGAAAGGCTAGGTTTTTCCAGAAAAAATTTTGAAAGTTTTCGAATTAGTTTAGACACTCTTGAAGTTCTAATAAGCGAGAATGTCAGTGTCACCTGGTGATCATATAAGTATCAATTTAGAGTATTACAGGACACTTTTATACCCACTGAAATAGTTTCCTTGTCAACCAAGACGCCGAAATGGTTTAACAATGAAATTAGTAATGCTACGAAGAGAAATAAAACCTACAAACTACTTAAGTCACATTTCAACCAGACTAATTCAGAAAACTATATAAACCCACGTCGGAGGGTTAAGTCCTTAATTAGATCAGCTAAATGCGATGGAGAAGCTAGAGTTGCCTCACTGTGTAAAGTTAACCCTAAAGAGTTTTTACCCATGTTAATAGCAGAAAGCCAACTAAAAATTATGTAGGTCCCCCTAAAAGATAGAAATGGCATCCTGAAATTCAGTGATAAAGATATAGCTGATGTAAGTAATAATGAGAAGCTGTAAACAAGGCTTTATTCAACTCATAACGTAACATACATCTGAAACAAAACACCATACTTAATTAATAAGCACAAACAATTAGCATATACATTAAAGAAAGACATTAGTAAATACATTAACAGGAGGTTAATATGATATGAATATTTATCAGTGGCGGCTCGTGACTAAAAATTCTAGGGGTGCTGTCTCTAAGAATGGGTTGAAATAATTACTGAAATAAAAGGATGAGCATTGAGCAATGAATAAAAGTTTCAAAAGTTATTGAAAAAGTTATTCAGTGAGCTCATCCTTATATTGTTCTTGATTATTTCAATTGTAAATAAAAAATTGAGGGGTGCTGCAGTTCCGCAGTGTTTACCGACGAGCCGCCACTGATATTTATATTATAGAAGTAACTCGAAGGAGTAAGGTGACATTATGATGACATTCTTCCCGTCTCGATGTAGTTTCACCAGCCGTAACGCTGTGGCTCTCGCCGCAGACGAGCAGAATGGCAACAAAGATGGTGACTCCGTAGCAGTTGGAGTGGCAACAGCTTCATCAAGTTGATCTACTGAGGCTGAAGGAACATGTGTGGTCTCCGGAGGTGTATTTGGAGGTGTCGCAGAGTCACTCCTTAAGGGTGATGCAGCACTAGGCATGGAGCCAGAACCCGGAGAGATACAAATGACTTCCGGCCGTCGGGATAACTGATGTGGGCATAAGTCGGATTAACTTCCAGAAGCTCCACTTCGTTTACTAATGGCTCACTTTTGTTAGATCTGACAAATTGGCCTAAGAGAATACGTCCAGGAGTCATAAGCCAGGTAGAAAGAGGTGAACCCTGGCAAGATCTCCTTAGAAAGTGACATTATCATGACCATAGTTAATACGTTAAACGAGTTCTTCGTTACAGTCTTAACGGAGGAAGACTCGATTGTCCTCGGATTACGTATGACTGTGACCATCCTATAGAGACCATAAGTTTTATGAGAGATGAGGTACAGCAACTAATTGACAAGATGAATAAGTACAAATCACCTGGTCCCGACTTATTTCTTCCGAGCGTATTAAAGGTTAGCCACAATAATGTTGATTTAGTAACCATATTCAAACAATCGATTGAATTAGGGGAAGTTCCAACCGACTGGAAGTTAGTAAATGTGACGCCAATCTTTAAAAAGGATAATAGGGAAAATTCCGATCAGTTGTCGGCAAATTGTTGGAGTCCATTATTATAGAATGTATCGTGTGTCACCTTGAACCGAACAAATTTTTTTTTTTTTTTTCAACATGGATTTAGGCGACATAGATCTTGTCTGGCAAACCTGTTAAATTTTTCAATAATATGTATACTTTCTACGTTGCAACTAGGGCAATAGATATAGTGTATCTCGACTTTCAAAAAGCCTTTGACAAAGTTCCTCACGAAAGATTGATGGCTAAAGTTAGAGGACTATGAATTACTGGGCTCGTTTCTAACTGGATTGAAGATTGGTTAAAAGATAGAAAGCAGAGAGTGGAGAATGGTAGTAAATGGAGTGGCTTCGGAGTGGATCCCCGTCACAAAGGGTGTTCCACAGGGTTCCGTTCTGGATCCTTTACTTTTTACCATCTATATTGACGATGCGACAATAAAACCCACACTAATAGACGGAGTGTATTTCCACAACATTTTCGATGCCCACTGGCATCCTCTTCGGGTGGATACAGAAAAACGTTTTCCTGTATCCACCCGAAGAGGATGCCAGTGGGCATTGAAACTATCGTGGAAATAAACTCCGTCTATTAGTGTGGGTTTTATTGTCACATTTCGACCTCCACGTAAAAAAGTGAAGTTTTGCATTTATATTAACGATATAGAGGTCGGGCTCCTAAGTACAATTTCTAAATTTGCAGAGGATATGAAATTAGGAAGTAGTGCAGGTAATGAGGAGGGCGTACGAACGCTTAAAAATAATCTTGACAGGTTGGACGAATGGTCTGCTACTTGGCAGATGCCATTCAACTCGGACAAATTTAAGGTAATGCCCATAGGTTACAAGAACCCGAAGACCGACTGCTCTCTCTTGGGGAAGAACTTGACTGAGACCGGTCGAGAGAAAGACTTAGGAGTCTATATTAGTAATGATCTCAAACCATCAAAACAACTGTGAAGAATTAAAAAAAGAGGGCCTTAAAAATACTAGGTTATATTAAGAGCAGTGGCGACTGGCGTATAGGAGCGATGGAGCGGTCGCTCCCCCTTGCTTGAAACGATAAATATTAATTTAACAGATAAAAAATATATTAATTTTAAGATATTAAAATAAATATTCTTGAAATATATTTTAAAAATTCATGTGGCATATCATGATTCATGAGGCATTTTGAGTAAGCCTTCATACAGTACATAATATTCTAAACTTATAGCATAGCTTCAAACAGCGTACCGCTGTTTGAATACAAAATAATATTGCAGCCGAATGGAGCGATAGATTTTTCGCTCAAGTAAATATAAATTATATTTTACTGTTGTAATGAAAATATAAGTACAATCGCGAATTTTTCTTATAATAACAACTTTATTTTTACTAATAGTTACTTCAGTAATAATGATATAAACCATTTATATGTATTTTATTGAAATTATTACTTATTTGTAATTAACTAGAATTGTACATCTGGCATAGCCGCATATGTTAATACAAGTACTCTTGTGAGCGGCAGTTGGATTCGCGCTAGCCTATTGTGAGTCCGTGTTGTCGTACAATTTTATGAAATCGCACCCCAAACATTTATACCACGAGTCGCCACTGATTAAGAGGGTTCCAGTTTAGGAACAAGGAGACTGTAATGTAACTTTATAATTCACTAGTTAGACCTCAACTCTAATATTGTGTGCAGTTTTGGTCTCCGTCCCTGAGGGAGGAATAACCGAAGGATATAGAAAAGTTGGAAAGAGTACAAGTAAGGGCTACAAAACTGATCCCTTCAATGAGAATGCAAAACTACCAACGGAGATTGGAGCACCTACATCTGTTTACCATAGAGACGAAGAAGTTGTGCGGTCAGCTTATTCAAGTTTTCAAGATGTTCAATGGAATAGGCAGGGTAGACTACAGGAATTTATTCTCATTGAATACCAATCCGACAAGAAATAATTGTTTTAAACTGGAACTAAAGACATTTAGTACCTCTGTCTGCGGCAATTTCTTCTTCTATAAAATAGTTAATATGTGGAACCAACTTCCCTCGGAGGTTGTTTCAAGCCAAAGTGTAAATATGCTTAAAAATAGGATGGACAAAGTTCTGAATATTCTCATGGTTTTAAGACTAAAATATAACGTAACCCTGCAGGAGTCACGTTATATTTCTGTGTGTATTGCGTAATTATAAAGCTGCTTATATATTCTCAACTTTCCTGTAAAATGTCCTTGGCTACTTTTCCAGAGTCAAGGTATTTTCTTCAACCTTTTTCCGTACCTGCCTCTGGCAGGAAGGTAGCGGAGGGTGAGGAAAGAACTATATACTTTTCTATCCAGTTTTGTACTACTACGAGAATATTAAAAGAAAAAAGAATTAGTTTAATAACGAACTTCCCAGAGTGGACCGAAAGGTGTTTGAGGCGCGCGCTCTCTCTCTCTTTCATATGAGTGTGTATATATATATATATATATATATATATATATATATATATATATATATAGCGTGTCCCAAAGAAATGTATACCCACTTTGTTCGATAATACCAGCTATGAGGATAATAATATATTACTTTTATATATGTTTTTTTAATAAAGAATTTTCTCCTGAATCTAAATATGTAATTATTTTTATTAAAAATTGAAAAACAAAAAGGTTACAGATGTTTAAATTATAATTATTATTTTCGAGACTTCATGTGCGATATTTTCTAATATTTTAACCGACTGTTTTGAGATACTTATGTTGTGTTGATATTGAAGCATAAATATTGTAATTATTAGTTAATTCAAAAAATTTACAAATTCTATGGTTAAATGACACTTTATCTAAGATGTTCAAATTGTCGTTAGAAAAGAACAAACGTCGCAGAGTTATAAGATGTTAGATAAGGTTAGAGCAAAACTGTAGTCTTGCCTAATTAGAACTCAACGAAATGTCTAGGCTAAGCTAGGCACTAAACAGAAGTATCTCAAAACAGTCTCGAAAATAATAATTCTAATTTAAACATCTAACTTTTTTGTTCTTCAATTTTTAATAAAAATAATTACATATTTAGATTCAGGAGAAAATTCTTTATTAAAAAACATATAAACAGTAATATATTTATTATCCTCATAGCTGGTATTATCGAACAAAGTGGGTATACATTTCTTTGGGACACGCTGTATATATTATATATATATGAAAATTATTTCACGAAGGTAACACGTGAAAAATATTTATGATGAATAAAACCACGAAGGAAAGGAAACACAAAATGGTGCTCAAGCGCTTTCGTCTAATGACATCCTCAGGAACACTGAAGTATATAAAAAGGTTAAGCCTATATGAAGCGTTCGGTGGAAGAGTGACGAATTCAACAAATGTTCACAAAATGAGTTTTTGATGGCAAAGTAATATTTGTAACCTCTATTTTTATTGTGCAAAATATTATAGCTGAATTCGAAGTGAAATAATAGAACGATAAAAAAAATCGATAGAAAAAAGTTGAAATTTTTGTTAATCATCATAAAAATGAACAAAAATTGTTTGGGTAGAGTTGAAATTTGCCTAAGTCTACGTAGGCCACCCTGACCTAGGTGGTCTACGTAGACTGAGGCAAATTAGACAAAAGGCGGAGGTATGCGCTCTCCGAGTGCTTTCTACTGAATTACTAATGTTCTGTTAAGAAGACTTGATTATTTAATTAACTAGCCTAAATTAATGATGCTATTTAAAACTATTGATTAAGAGAAAATTCAGTGAAAAAAAACTTTAACTGTCCCTAATGACTCGGTTAAGTAAAATTAAGTAAAGTTAAGTAAAATTTTCTTCTAGAAGGTTACGCGAAGGAGACGGATACGATATCATTCAGTAACAAAACATTGAGACAGATATGATATCATTCAGTAACAAAACATTGTAATTTTTTTTCTATGCAATGAAACAAAAGAATATCGAATCGACGTGAAATAACACGTTTTGTCAATCGTAGATTCGAAGTATAAAAGGCATGATCTATGTGTTGGTGTTAAATACTTATTACTCAAATTTTTCAGAAAGATTTTTATATGAAAATTATACGAGTACATCATAAACATGCATGATAATGATTAAGTATCTGATTACGATAAATAATTTTATTTATTAATCCACAGGTTGTCCCATAAGTTAGGTGTTTCGATAAAGATTGTCATTTTGTTTAGTAGTAATTTTTAGGTATGGCAAATAATTATTATTAAAAGTATTATATTAATAAAAGGAATTTTTATGCCGATTTCAACAATGAAGGTAAAAAAGTAAATCTTTTTTTTCAAATTACACCCAACTTCTGGAACAGCCTGTATGTAAGATTAAAAATTACTCGACTAACTAGGGAGTATTTTGTAATTTTGATTCAAAAATTATAAGTGCAAAATATAATCAGTAATTTTATTTCATTTGTTAAAAAAAAAAAGATGCCAAAATTAGGAATTATCTTTTAAAACTTAATTGTAAATCAAACGTTTTACATGCTTTTTTTCTCCTTGATCTTTTTAATTTACAATTTTGGAAAATAAATCAATTAATCGGTAAATAATTAGCAAGGCTCATCATTAGTCGTTTTTTTGAAGCCAGAATTTTGAGTTTACTTAAAATATAAAGTTCTCTGTACTTTATCCTTTAAAATTTCTTTACAGAAATAATAGTAACTTTTGAAAAATTGCTTTGAGTTCTTAAAAAATATAATATAAAATCACTGAATATCAATTAATGAAACGTAGCCCTTCAAAAATGAATGGTAGAAAAAGAACCAGAAACACACAAAACTGGAAAAGGAATATAGCAAAGTATAAGAGAAATACCGGGGATGAATATTTAAGCAGTTTTTCAAACAAAATCATCAGTAAGCGAGCAATTGGTCCTGCATGTAACTGTAAAAGAATGTGTTTTAATAAAATAGGATTTAAAGATTTCTGAAATATTTACTTCATTTTGGCGAATTGCTAACTTCGATGAACAGAATGGATACATACAAAGACTTGTTAGCAAAAATATTGTTTCAAGAATTTACAAAAAACAAGGAATAAGTCGAAAGAAATCAAGTTCTCAGTATAAGGTGATGGCTAATGGCATGATGCATCAAATCTGCAGGATAGCTTTTCTTAGTATTCATGGACTAACAGAGACGTGTAAGGACAGCTTTAACTAAACAGAGTAAAACAGGAGTCTCTCAAAAGGATTTAAGAGGAAAGAGTGTGCCTACGAATAAAATTGACGAAGTGAGTCGGTTGAGAGTGAAGGAGCACATTGGAATGTTGCCTACTTTTACAAGTCATTATTCGAGAGCTCACTCTCCTAACAGAGTATTTTTAGCCCCAGGTTCTATCAATTCAGTAAAAAGTTTATACCAAGCTTATAATGTGTGGATGTTTGACTACTATCCAGAAGAGAAGATTGTAAGTATGGATTATTATAGAAGAATTTTCACATCTGAATATAATATACATTTTGCACCACCAAAATCTGATACCTGCACAACTTGTGATAAATTTAAAATGGGCATTCAAAATGCGCCAGATGAGATCTTGAAGCATTCAATTGAACAAGGTTTTGAATTTCATAAGAGAACGGCCAGTGAAGCTAGAAAGTTGATGAACTCATTTAAATCAAACGATGACCCTTGTATATTGGCCATCTGTGTAGATCTACAGCAAACCCTTCCAACTCCAAGATTGAGTTCCGGTGTGGCTTATTATAAACGAAAGTTATGGACTTATAATCTAAGTATATCAAACCTCAAGACCAATCAACCTACCATGTACGTCTGGGACGAAATAACTGCCAAGCGAGGTAGTATTGAAATTGCAAGTTGCATACACCATTGGATTAGACACAATAATGATAGCGAAATTATTACTCATTTGTACGTATTTTCAGATAACTGTTTTGGGCAAAATAAAAATATAAATTTAATATTAATGTATCTTAGAGAAATTCACTGTGGCTCACTGATTCACATAGAACACACTTATCTTATCCCTGGTCATTCTACAATGCCTTGTGATGCTGTTTGGACAAATCGAACAAAACATTAAAAAATATTACAATAATGTTATTTATACAAAAGAAGATTATGTTACAGCAATAACTACAGCAGTCTCGAAGCGTTTCTCAGTGGTGAAGATGAATCAGTCTGACTTTTTAAACTTTGATGGTCCGAAGACAGGCATTGTTAGGAGGAAATCGCCAAATGCCAAATTTAGTAACGCAAGAAAGTTCATATTGGATGTTCAGTACAAAGAAGGCTACGTAATCTCTACCTCATACCAAACATCTCAAAGCAACAGCCATCACATTAGACTGCAGAAAGGAAAATATAAACAGCATGATGACAGTTTGTTTAATTTAGCCAACTACGAACTGCAACCAGCGTATTCTCATATGCTCCCAATTTCGAAAGAAAAAATGAAAGATCTCAGAGAATTGATGGAACTGATGCCTGCAAGTGCAGCAATATTATGAAGCATTATTAGAACAAATGGATATGACACCAAATGACATACTCGTAGATGATAATACCACATTCGATCAAAATGACTAAATGATGGATTACACCAATTAAGTAACTTAAAAGAGGTAGGTAATCAAATTACAACAAAATTTCTGTATTAAATTATACTCTACAGTATGTCCCACAAAAAAGTACACCCAACTTTAGATTGTACTAACTCCTCCAAAAATTGAGATATTTTGGATCTGTTTGTTTGATTTAATATAGCAAATTATTCTTTGTTAACGTTCAAATTTATTCATGTTTAAACGAATTAGTTGTTTAAGCATCTGCTTTTAACTGAAGGGTACAACAAAATGGATTGCGCAAAATTGGTCAATGAAAAAATAATGTGTGTGCTATCGATGTAATGAAAAGACAAATACATAATAATAGATACTTTAACAATAATTTTAATAATACAAAGCAGATTTTTCTTTATTCCTTATTACAAAAGTTATGCTTAGTTTCGTTTTCTTTCAACATGACCGCCATTCCTATCGATACAAATCTGGAGTCGAGCTCTCATCTTCCCCATCACTCTTTTGATAAGATCTGGATTGCCTTTTAACAAGTTGATTTCAGCTGTGATGCGAGTCCTCAAATCATCTAAATTGATAGGTTGTGATGCAAATACTCTATTTTTCAAATGACCCCATAAAAAGTAATCACACGGGATCAAGTCAGGGCTTCTGGGAGGCCATTCAATGTCATGGCCTGTAGCAATTACTCTTTGGTGGAAGACTTCCTGCAAGCGTTCCTTCACAATAACTCTCCTGTGAGCAGGAGCTCCGTCTTGCACCCACCAAATACGATTAAATCGGTTTCCATAAGCAATACGTAATTGTGGAAGGATTTCTCGGTCTATCATTTCTAGGTAAGCTTCACCATTTAGATTGCCATCGTAAAAGACCGGGCCAATTAACGCTCCATTACCGCACAGTCCTACCCAGAGAGACAGTTTTTGTCTAGAGTTATTCTTTTCGTAGATATGATGATTTTTTTGGTGCATATTGACGGCAGATTTGTCTGTTCACTAGACCATTCATAAAAAAGGCCGCCTCATCTCCAACCACTAATTGTTCCGTGAATCTTTCTGGTTTTTCAAGAAACCAATGGCGGTCATGTTGAAAGAAAACGAAACTAAGCATAACTTTTGTAATAAGGAATAAAGAAAAATCTGCTTTGTATCTTATTAAAATTATGTTAAAGTATCTATTATTATGTATTTGTCTTTCATTACATCGATAGCACACACATTATTTTTTCATTGACCAATTTTGCGCAATCCATTTTGTTGTACCCTTCAGTTAAAAGCAGATGCTTAAACAACTAATTCGTTTAAACATGAATAAATTTGAACGTTAACAAAGAATAATTTGCTATATTAAATCAAACAAACAGATCCAAAATATCTCAATTTTTGGAGAAGTTAGCCCACTGTATTGATTGGAATAATGCTTGTTTTATTCCATTCAAGCAACATTGTTAATAGAAATATTCTTGAGTCTGCCATTATCCAACTTTCAAATAACTTCAACATAAGCAAAGGTCTTTTTCAACTCGATCCTGTTATGTTGAATTCCTTTAAAGCAGACTTAGATAAGAAGTGTAAAACATTAAATCTTTGGTAAACTTGTCTTCTACTTTATTAACTTTTAATTTGCATTTTATTTTTTTATATATATCGAAACCTGACCATAGGCAGAAATGTGTTAAAACCCGGACAGAGTTCTAGTATAAATTTGTATTTTTATAATCCATTTGATCTTGTGCTAAAATCGATATTTTTCCTTACAATCTGTACGCCTCATTGGTAATCCTTTAAGGTTTTAATTTTTAATTTTTATTATTTTTACTTCTCTGTTTATTGTATATATATGTATGTATGTATGTATTATTTATTTGTATATATAGATATGTATGTATATATATATATATATTATGTGTGTGTGTGTGTATGTATGTTATTTATTTTTCTTTTTTTTCTTTCTGTAACCTATATATAGGCTTAACCTTTTTATATACTTCAGTGTTCCTGAGGATGTCATTAGACGAAAGCGCTTGAGCACCATTTTGTGTTTCCTTTCCTTCGTGGTTTTATTCATCATATATATATATATATATATATAATGCAAATCCAAAAGAAAAATTATTCCAAGGCCTTTTGTGTATTCAGAAGTACACCTCGTCATTCCCTGACGAGGTGTACTTCTGAATACACGAAAGAACTTGGAATCATTTTTCTTTTTCCTTGTAGGTTTCCATCATTCATTCATTTCACGTGTTTAATTGTGAACTTCATTATATATATATATATAGCGTAAGTCTGGAACCATAGGGCAAAATGATAAAAACGTCAATAAAAACCCCGAAGAGACTTTTGGGGACTGTTTGTGAAATGAGCGAGGATGGTAGCGGCTGTGTCATCGTCGGTGGATGTCCTCGGAGGTCCACTGCGTGGTTTATCTCCTGTGGATCCCATTTCCCTGAACTTTGCTACAAGTTTGCCGACACAGATGTGTGTTATCGGCGCGCGGTCCGGATGCAATCTGTTAAATTCCACAGCGACCTCCCTCTGACTCCGATTTCCTACGAGCAGAATTACCTGGATGCGTTCTTCCTTACTCAAAGACATCATGGACACTTGCATAAACGGAAAAACATGAATTACTTATTTTACCCTATGGTTCCAGACTTATGGGACACCCTGTATATATATATATATATATATGCGCGCCTCGGTGGTGTAGTGGTTAGCGTCGCTGACTACGAATCCATCGGCCCCGCGATCGAGACCCGGTGACAGGCAGCCGGCGCGCAGCAAAACCCAGCTGTTCATCCTTCCACACAATAAAGAAAGTGGTTGGTAGATAAATGGGTACCCTGGGTGGCCTAGTTGTTAAGACGCTGGGCTGCTGTCGGGGCGTGGTTCGGATTCCACGTTAAACTGTAGGTCTAAGGTGGAGTGAAAAGCTTGGCCTTCGTCAGAATAAACAATTCGGGCTAACCAAAGGTGTATATATGCCCCCCTATATATGAAATACAGGAAAGATGGGCCAAGGGCAAACGCAGTCATAAACAGGGGAAGAGATGGACTGATGAAGGTTGTTCCAGAGTTGACCAATTGAGTAGATGAAAGATTGAGAATACTGATTAACCCTTGCATTTGAGAGTTGGACAGAAAAAGAGTGAGAATGTGTCGAAAGTCCGGTACTACAGGCTCTCCTTAAAGGAGGAGGCATGCAGTTACAGTGTTCAGAAGAGCAATGTCCGTTATAACAGCGATAGTAAAGAGAGTGAGTCAGTAAGACAGTCAGTAACGGGCGGGGAACTGATAAAACGGAAAACCTTTGATTCCATCTGTTCAAGTAGAGTTGTGCGGGTTGAGCCACCCCACACATGAGAAGCGTACTCCATACAGGGGCGTACAAGTCCCCATACAGAGAGAGCAACTGTGTGGGAAATATATAAATTGCGGAGCCGGTTACAGCAGACCTAACCTCTTAGAAGCTATTTAAGGAAGACGATACATGTGATCTTTTCAGGAAAGATCACGAGAAAAGGAAACGCCAAGAATGTTAAGAGAAGAGGAAGGATTGAGTTGTGTATTATTAAGATAAGGGGATAGTCGTGTGGAAGATTGTGACGAGTAGACAGATGAAGGAACTGAGTTTTTGAGGTATTGAAAGCCACAATCAAAGATAGTAGAAAGACCAGAGGTCAGGTGCGCCATAGCCATCTTATGCGGAGCATGGAGCGGCTGTTGAGAGGAACGCTTTGTGAAGTGGGTGGAGAAGTGAATGATAGAATCAACAGTATAGGAGTGGACTCCAAAAGGAGTTAATAGTTTTAGAAGAAAAGTTACCATCTACAACTGCAAGTATAGAGCAGCCAGAAAGGAAATCGATGAAGGCGCCGAAAGAGAGCAGTTTGGAAATTAAGAATTTGTTCCCCACGCTATCAAAAGGTTTTGATGTGTCTAGCGCAGTAGAAAAGGTTTCACCGAAATCCCAAAAGGTAATGATTGGGTTGTTTAACCTCCTTCGCAACATCTAAGGTCATATGACTGTGGGGACTTACAGCTTTACGTGGGATCCGAACCACGAGTCGCTACATAATCTGGATGCGGCGGACAGCCTCCCATCCACTACTATCCGACACAGTCACTTAATTTCGGTGATCAATGGGAAGCGGTGTTACGACATTGGCTACGACGTAGCCCTCCAAAAAGGAGGATGACCAACAGTGAGAGAGAGATGCAAGATCGCCAGTAGAGCGTCCCTTGCGGAACCCATACTGACTACATAGGGTTATGGGTTGATTGCTATCAACTTGGCGATCCGGTGAAAATTTCCGCCACATTTTGGTGCTGAGTCGACTGCAAAAACCATACGTCTTTTCGTTAAAAAATTGTGTGTTTGTGGAGGTCTTCAAAAGACCTTGTTAAGTAGTTTTTTGGTTAATGTTGAATTTATTTGCCTTCGGTATTTAGCACTGCCTAATGGTAAAAAAGGAAACTGCCATACCTTATTATTTCGTTGAATCTCGCTTCTGGTTGTAGAGCGCGCGGCTGCCTATCGCGCTTCTCTCTGGTTGTAGGCGATAGGGTTACACAACGAATTTATTCCGTCTAATTAATACAGGCAATTCACTATGCTTAAATACCTGAAGGAATAGGCCTATCCTTTTGTGTTATTAGTTTTATTTTATTAGTTTTTCACTCAGAACTTGTAGGAAGATTAAACATCTTCCTTGACAACAGCAACGCTCGTCAGTGGACAGCTCTGGCTGAAGTAATATCTTTGCCTTAAATTCGCTTACTTTGCAAAGTACAGTAAATCCCCAGACGTCTAATTTTTGTGTTTTCATTATATCCTCTCTCGAAGTAATTTTCATGAATCATCGATGGAATATTTTGATAAGAAAAAACACGTTTTTCTTCTTGTTATGTAGGCCCAATGCCTACATATTTGGTTCTACGTATGGCAATTTTTTTCTATTCCCAATTGGCTTTGTCGCCAATCCCGAGGCAATTTTGTAGTTATTTAATACAATAAATTAATAAATTGTATTTAATTATCATGAAATAAAGGTACCATATACGATACCATATTGTAGGCGTGTATAAGCCTAGGTTTGAATAAGGCTTTATTGTGAACTGTAATGTAAAGTGTATGATAGGTATGTATAGTTTTTCTATATGAAAGAAGATTGTGAGAAGAGATGTTTAAGAATCTTCTTATTAAGGATCGGTTCAAAAATTTTAGAAAGGCAAGATATCAAAGCAATTGGACGATAGTTGGAGGATTGAGAGCGGTCACCCCTCTTTTGGACACGCTGAATGAAAGCAAACTCCCAGCAGGAAGGGAAAGGACCAGATAAAAAGTAAAGACGAAAGAGTTTGTCGAGGCAGAGTGTCAGCACAGAAGCACAGTTTTTGAGAACAGGAGGAGGAACACCATCAGGACCATACGCCTTCCTAGAGTTCAGCCGAGACAGGGCAGAAAAACCATCTTTGAAAGAGATTCTAATTTCAGACATACAGTAAAAACCTGCATAACTCAGACTCTGAATAAACCGGTGAGAAACCTGTTTTATTCGGAATTTGTCTGAGGTGACCACGTGGTACACTCCGATACCCTTTGGCAACGTTGCAAACTATGGAAAAAAATAGGTCCTGCTCCAACCAGAGTAGCCTAAACACAACCTAGGCTACGTTGGAGATAGAAGACCTAGGCTAAAGATGAACCAGCCTAGCTATTTGTCCATAAACAGGACTTCCATACTCTTTTGTTAAACAATTACAGCTGAAATGTCAGCTTATTTAACCTAAATTTAATAACCGAAGGGAAATTTATGAACTTCTTACCTTGAAATTTTATATAAGTTTTATTTCTTGACACCAATAATGAACATTTTTATTCCGGCTTCTTTCGTCTCGCGCCTCCTCGTCCTCTCTGTTATTATGCTTATCAAGCTTATCCCGATCTTTTTCTTCTTCTTCTTCTTCTCAAAACCATGTTGCCATTTCTAGCTATGGGATCTTTTTTTCTTTTCATCCATATTTGTTTCTTCGTTGGTGTCTTTTTAATTTTTCTCAGCAAGAGTTTAAGTTCTCCTTCTGATTTACTTTTATTGTTATTATTTTTTTTTAATGTCAATATGGCTTATCCAAGATTAGGTGGGTCTTCCATTTCGATACTCCCAAATTTTCCACACATTGGGGGCCAGCCAGAAAGGAAAAATTGCATGTGAAACCCGATTTTTTCTTTAATATTTGTTAACCCATCTTAGATTACCTATAATTTATGTTTTATTTGTTATTCCATTTTTGTTTTTCCTCACTTTTTAATATAAAAAGTGTAGCATTTTATAAAGTCCTCACTCTTTCCAAAATGAAAGGGTGTTGCATTTTAATTTATTTTCCATAGGAAATATTACAATACTCCAGCCCTTATCTTTTGTTGTAACATCTGCCTAGCTTGTAGAGCAGTTGAACGTTGTGGTCTACTATTTGTGGTATAGGTTATTGTAGTAGTAGGACTAGTTACATCATTTATTGAACAGGTTAGGTTTGGTATAGTTTGGGTCAAATTTTGATCATCATCAGAATCTATTATAGATTCATCTTCATGATCATTTTTGTTAACAGTAGTTGGTCCTACTTCTAGGGGGTATAAGAGTGATACATCTCTTATAGTTTCACCTGAAGCAGTTTTAAGTTTTACAACCCTGGTTAATCCATCTTCCCCAGTTTTTAGTTCTAAAACTCTACCTAATGGCTAACACTGTCTTGGTGTATTTTGTCTAATTAGAACTACATCTCCTACCCTGATTTCATTAACCCAGTCTTTGTTTTGTATATATTTATGCCTTTCTCTCAATCCAACAAGGTATTCATCACTCCATTGCTTTTTAAATTTTGTTTTTATATTTGTTATTTGTGATAATCTATTTTGCAAATCATGATTATTATCACTCCAAGGTGGATCATCCAAGGAGATATTGTAATCAGGTAGAAGGTTAATGACTTCTCCCTTAATCAAATGATTTGGGGTGAGAGGCTCTACATCATTAATATTATCCCCTACATAAGTAAGAGGTCTGTTTTTGACAACATTCTCAATTTCACTAATGAGAGTGAGAAGTTCAAAGAATTCAATTTGTTTTTTACCTATTGATTTCTTTAGGCAATTCTTTATTGTTTGGATATTCCTTTCCCAGATTGCTCCATACCATGGTGACGCAACAGGGATGTTGAGGTGACGTGTATGTATATATATGTATATAGTCTAAAAGTCACTAAAGGGTAAATATCACTAAATCTAAGCTGAATGGCAAGAGCAAGTCATAAACGAACCAACGCGGCTGTTCGTATTGCTTTGGGCTGGCCTAGACATGTTTTTTCCTATCTGACCTAATCTTTGGTGCTGAGTATAATTAGGTGATGTTTCTAAGGTGACAAATGGGGTAGAAAGTTGTTTGTACTTAAGTATAGTTAGGGGTAATGTCTATAGCTTCTAAATTGGTAATGTAAGAGAGAGTTAGGTAGGCTGTTTGTGGGACACAGGAATAAAACGGTAGGCTTCAAAGAATACCTAATTCAACGCACCAGTAAGTGCTTTTGATTGTTTGCTAGAACCTAAGTAACCTAACTGGGGTGTCTACCCCACGCTATCACATTTGGCGACGAGGATGGGATTTGGCTTATTTGGTTAAATTTTGTTCATTGGGTTAAATTTGGCTCATTGGTTTAATTTGGCTTATTGGGTTCAAGTGGTGGTTTGGAAAATTGGATGTAGCCTAGTCGGTCGTCCGATTTGGTTTGTTTGTGTGGGTAAGCTACCGTACTATAGCGTAGGTCCCGCCGCCCTAACTCTAAAACTAATTCCTACTCAGCCCTAACTCTAAAACTAATTCCAACTCAGCCCTAACTCTAATACAATTCACTATTCAGCCCTAACTGGGGAGTAACTAGATCAAATTTAAGCCTAACCTAACCTAACCTACTTCACGTGATTTGGCCTAATTCGGTTTTGCTCTAGCATGTCGGTGATTGGCCATATAAGCCCCTACGAAGACTCTGGGGAGGACTTCGAAGCTTATGCCACTAGGGTGAGGTTGTTTTTCGAGGCAAATTCCATTCCGGATGCTAAGAAAGTACCTACCCTTTTAACTATAATAGGCCCTAAAACGTTTGGTTTAGTTATGGACCTAGTTTCTCCTAAAGCACCTGAAACGTGCACCTATAATGAATTGGTACAGGCCCTAACCGATCACTACAAACCCCGAGTAGTTCTCATCTATGAACGTTTCAAATTTTATTCAAGGCATCAGACGGGAAATGAAAGCATTGCAGAGTTTGTTGCAGGAATAAAAAGCCATAGCCGTACGTGTAAATTTGGGGACAAATTAGATGAAATGCTAAGAGATAGGTTTGTAATGGGTCTCAAAGAGGAGTCTACCCAGAGAGCCCTATTAGCCATACAGGACCTAACTTTTAGTCAGGCTGTAGAAATAGCTACGGCTAGAGAAGCAGCTGCTAAAGATGTTAGAGCTTTTGGCAATCATAGTAGTAAAGCCCAACGCGTAAATAGCTTTAAATCTTCTAGGCCTGGCAGACCTAATGAGCCTACTAGACAGGCAAATAAAAGGTATGAGGCGAATACGACTAAGCCTACTAATTCTACTAAGCCTTCCAAGCCATGTACAGGGTGTGGAAAACACCATTGGAAGAAGGATTGCCCTTTTAAAGAAGCAGTTTGCCGAAACTGTAGTAAAATAGGCCACATAGCTAAAGTGTGTTTTTCAAAGAAAACGAAGGGTGAAAATTCTAATTTTAACCTCTAGTGTAAATCCTGAAAGGGGAAATACTTCGAACATTGGAGTGGAGTACCTATTTTATGAGCAACAAAGTGGGAATAATACAGGCCCATATATTGTAGAGGTAGGCCTAAATGGAATTACAGTTCCTCTAGAACTGGATACAGGTGCTGCCCGGACTGTCATGTCCAGGAAGGTTTTTGAGGGAACTTTCCGAAATGCACCTAAACTACATGCCTCTAAAACTATCTTGAAAAAATATGGAGACATACAAATACCTATTTGTGGAGAAGCATACGTCACAGTTACACTCAACCAGAAAACTTTGTCTCATCCCTTAACCCTGTTAGTGGTGGATGAGCAAGGCCCTACTCTACTAGGCCGTGATTGGATTGATGCTTTGAAAATGCCGATTGACAAAATCTTGCCAAGGGGTCAGGCAGATGTGCATACACTCTCATATCCATCTGACATAGACTCATTGTTAAAGGAGTTTTCTTCTGTTTTTGGGCCTGAAGTAGGCAACCTAAAAGGCCATCAGGTCTGCATAGAAGTAGATCCTAATGTAACTCCCAAATTTTGTACGGCTTGTTCAATTGCGCATGCACTGCGGGAGAAGGTAGATTTAGAAATTGACAGGCTGCTAAAAGATAAAATTATTGAACCAGTCACACACGCTAAGTGGGCTGCACCAGTAGTTCCTGTACTAAAACCGGACAAGTCCGTGCGGTTATGTGGGGATTACCGTTTAACAGCAAATAGAGCCGTCCTTCTAGATTGCTATCCTATACCCAAGCCTGATGAATTATTTAGCTCTCTTGCTGGGGGTAAATATTTCACAAAACTCGATATGTCCCAAGACTATGCTCAACTAAGTTTAGATGAAAACTCTAAAGAATTAACTATCATAAATACGCACCGAGGCCTATATAAGTACAATAGGCTATGCTATGGAATAGCATCGGCTCCGGGTATTTTTCAGAGGACAATGGACCAAGTTCTAGGTCACATTCCAGGGGTACTTTGCTTTCTAGATGATGTCCTCATTTCAGGTTCGTCTAAAAAAGAACACCTAACTAGATTAACCACGGTTCTAAAAAGACTCCGGGATGCCGGACTTAAGCTAGAGAGAGAAAAGTGTTCATGGGTCACTAATGAGGTTTCATATTTAGGGTTCCGCATAGATGCCTCAGGCATTCATCCAACGGTGGATAAACTAGAAGCAATAGAAAAGGCACCACCTCTACAAAACATCACACAGTTACAAGCTTATTTAGGTCTAAACTTTTATAGGAAATTTTTGCCTAATGCATCGACTTTCCTTGAACCCCTAAATAAGCTATTACGATCTGGGGAACAGTGGAGATGGAGAAAACTCAAAGGAGGCATTTGAGGCTTCCAAGGACGTACTACTAAAGTCCACTCTCCTAGTGCATTATGATCCTAAACTTCCTCTCGTAGTTTCAGCAGACAGCAGTTCTTATGGAATTGGGGCAGTGTTATCTCACCACATTGATGGTGTAGATAGGCCTATCTGTTTTGCTTCTAGAACACTAACCGAGACGGAAAGACGATATGCACAAGTGGAACGTGAAGCATTAGCCTTAGTATTTGCAGTAAAAAAATTTCATTTCTATCTATGGGGTCATGAATTTAAACTAATTACTGACCATAAGCCTCTTTTAGGTTTATTTTCACCTAATAAAAATATTCCAGTTATGGCCTCAGGTAGGATTCAACGATGGGCACTGATTCTACAAGCCTATAAATTTGACTTAGTACATCGGTCAGGTAAACTTCTAGGTACGGCTGATGCGCTAAGTAGGTTGCCCTTAGAAAATCCAAATGATTGTGTACCTATACCTACAGAATGGGTTCACTTGGTGGAGTTTTTGGAATCCACTCCAGTATCTGCGGTACAAATAGAGCAGTGGACAAAATCAGACCCTATTCTGTCAAGGGTCATCCATTATTGCTCAGTTGGTTGGCCTACTAAGGTTGAGAGTGAATTACAGCCTTTTTATCAACGTCAGTCTGGCCTCTCGATTCAAAATGGCTGTCTCTTATGGGGCCACAGAGTGATTATTCCAATAAAGGCAGGTCGAATTTAGTGAAGGAACTTCACGCTGAACACATGGGCGCAACAAAATGAAAGAGCTGGCGAGAGCTTATTTCTGGTGGCCTGGTTTAGATGGAGAACTCGAATCATTGGTTCGTTCCTGTCAAAGCTGCCTAGAGAACAGAGATCTCCCAAGGAAAAGTCCACTTCATCCTTGGGAATGGCCTACTATACCGTGGCATAGGATCCATGTTGACTATGCAGGTCCTATAAATAATACTTATTTCCTAGTCATTGTGGACGCCTACTCTAAGTGGGTGGAAATTCTTCCAACCACTTCCACGACTTCGGGTGTTACTATTCTCTTACTCCGTTCGGTTTTCGCTCGATGGGGTTTACCCGTAGTCCTGGTTTCCGACAATGGTACTTGTTTTACCAGTGAGGAATTTCGTTCCTTCGTCCACCTAAATGTCATTAGACATGTCCGGTCTAGTGTTTTCCACCCGTCTACTAACGGTCTCGCGGAAAAAATGGTCCGTACTTTCAAGTCGACCTTGCGTCATTCTCGTGGGGAGGAAATGCAAGTGGTGTTGGATAAATTTTTGTTTAAATATCGAATAACACCACACACCACGACGGGGGTGTCTCCCTCTAAACTTCTGATTGGCCGGGGAATTCGTTCAGTTTTAGATTTGTTACGTCCAAACGAAACGTTACAACAACGAGTTTTACGCCATCAGGAAAAACAGAAGTTGTACCACGACACTAAAAGAGGGAGAGTTCTAGAAGCGCAACCTAATGATCCAGTTATGATTCGCAACTATGGGGCTGGACCAAAATGGGTTCCTGCAACTGTGCAGGAGAGAACGGGCCCTGTTTCCTTCAAGTGCCAACTAGAAGATGGTCGTTCTATTAAACGCCATCAGGACCAGATATGGGAACGTGAAGTGCAGAAGGACCAGAGTCTTCCGGAAGAGAGAACTGACCCTCCGGAAAATGGTTCAACTCGCCCGCCTATACAGGTTGCACCTAATCTTACTACATCAACCCCGCTCCGCAGGTCGTCTAGGGTCCCTCATCCCCCTGACAGACTAAACTCGTAGGGGAGGAGTGAGGTGACGTGTATGTATATAGTCTAAAAGTCACTAAAGGGTAAATATCACTAAATCTAAGCTGAATGGCAAGAGCAAGTCATAAACGAACCAACGCGGTTGTTCGTATTGCTTTGGGCTGGCCTAGACATGTTTTTTCCTATCTGACCTAATCTTTGGTGCTGAGTATAATTAGGTGATGTTTCTAAGGTGACAAATGGGGTAGAAAGTTGTTTGTACTTAAGTATAGTTAGGGGTAATGTCTATAGCTTCTAAATTGGTAATGTAAGAAAGAGTTAGGTAGGCTGTTTGTGGGACACAGGAATAAAACGGTAGGCTTCAAAGAATACCTAATTCAACGCACCGGTAAGTGCTTTTGATTGTTTGCTAGAACCTAAGTAACCTAACTGGGGTGTCTACCCCACGCTATCACAGATGTATTTCCATTTTATTTTGTTATTTTGTAGATATGTTATGGTATGTGAATTTTGTAATATGTCATTTATTTGGTTTTCACCAGCCTTGAAATATGTTGCATTATATGTCCAAACAATTTTGGGTACAGAATGCTTAGCACAAAGTCTTCTAAAGCTATAGACAAATGATTCTGCGGAGAGATCACTCACTATGTCTAAGCTGACTGCTCTAGAAGATGAACATGTGTAAAGTATGATGTACATTTTTTGTTCTGTTGTTTCCAGACCAACAGTCAAACTTCCTGTATAGTCTATGCCAACTGTTTCAAAAGGCCTATTAAAGGTGACTCTCTCTGTTGGCAAATCAGGAGGATTGGTCTTCCTGAAAGATCTGGAATGAATCCTTTTGCAGGTGACACAGTTATTCAAAACTGTCTTTACAGTTGCGAAAAATGCTCTGTATGAATTGGTCCACAATTAACCCACCCCTTATATCTCCAGTCTAACTATAGAGTAGATCAAGTCTAGCCTAGAGGGGTCAGCCTAGAGATTCCGGAAATGGTCCAGAGCGGGCAGATAAATTGAGGTCCACAGTAGGATTCCTCACAAGAATTAGGTTAGGGCAATCTACCTTCACCTTTGTTAAGCTATGAGTTGATGCTGGGTCTTAGGCCACAATGTAGGCCTAACTTGTCTGACCCAGCTTAATTTAATGAGATTAACTTTGGTGTAAAAACTCAATTAGTCACTTTTTGTTATCGGAGTGTCTCCCTTCTCCGGTTATGTTTTCGAGAGCGCACTTTGCTGGTACGTCCTCTCGCCCCCGTTCTTCGTTTTCGTTCCCCCTTTGTTCTCCTCTTCGCGGGGCTTCTTGTACCAGCGTTGTCTTGGTTTATTCCTCGGTTGGTTGAGCGGTAATGTATCCTTATTACCGAGCACGCTCCTCCCACACAGTATATAAATACTAGTGTGGAGAATAACTCTGGTGAGCAACCAATTGGTTTCTTCCACCCAGTTATTGACATAAAAGGAATTTAATGATTGTTAGATTAACTACCTACCTACTCAGTGAACCATTTTCGTTACCTCCCAACTACCCACTCATCAGTTTTCCATACAGTCATTCTGCCTTTAGGTATCCAATACAACTTTCTAATGGCATTTAATGTTTGTGGAACACCCATGTGATAAAGTTCATCGTGTTTCTCTCTAATAATTAGGGTTGTAATGTGATGGAACCTAGGAAGAAGAAGGGGTTGTTTACTGCTATATGTGATTTGTGATTTATTTAATCTACCTTACATCTTAATAAGCCATCTTTGTCAATGTAAAGATTCAAGTTTATTACCACAGAGGGTACTTTGTTCATTTGTTTACCAATTGTTAGAAAATATATTTCATTTTTGTATTCTGTTCGTTGTATGTGGTTAATCCAATATTTGGTAGCTAGACTTGTATACATTTCATTATCATTATTTCTTTGTTTATTTATTTTCTTTAAACAGTTGTGAATGAATCCGAAACAGTAAGATGTTACCCTTACAAGTTTGCCAAAGTCAGAATAATTGTTATAATCTAATAGTAGCTCAACTTTATTTGTGGTTATCATGTTAAGCTTTACATTAATTTGTTCTGCTAGCCACATTGTTTCATCCTGAATGAATTCAGGTCCATGAAACTAATTTTTGTTGGATTTTAGTAATTTACAGGATAATCCTCTTGTAAGAAAGTCTGCAGGATTTTGTTTTGTTGGAATGTATCTGAAGGTTATGTCCAAATTTTGTCTAGCTTCTTTAATGTCTCTTAATCTGTTACGGACAAAGATGTTTTTTGAGTTTAACTCATCAGAGTTGACCCATGCCAAGCAGATTTGACTGTCAAGCCAAATATATGTATTTGTGATGTTTACATCATGGTCGACTTCATGGAGAAATCCTATTATTTTTACAGCTAGATAACCTGCAAGTAATTCAAGCTGAGGAATAGTTTTCTTTTGTTTTAAGGGTGTTACTTTCCCCTTGGCATAGATCAAATGGCTGCCATCCTCACCTACAAGGTAAGCGCAACAGTCATACACCTTTTCACTGGCATCGCCAAATACATGCAAGGTTTGAGGTGTATCTCTGTGTCCACAAACTCTGGGAATATTTATGTTTTGTAGTTTATTGAGATCTTTAGCTAACCTTTTCCAGCTATCTTGTTGTTTATTGGTTATAGGATCATCCAAGTCTACTTTCTGTTCCCAAAATTCTTGTAAAAGAACCCTGGATCTGATAGTAGAAGAAAGGAGTAAACCCATAGGATCAAATATTTTTGAACTTTCGGATAAGATCTTTCTTTTTGTGTTAGCTGTTGTATCTAAGGTGTAGCCTTTTGCGCAGAGGGAGTCATGAACTATAAATCTGAGTTCAAATCCTAGATCATACCTAATGTTTTCACCCTGTTTGTTGGTTCTGTCAATCCTTTGTCTTCTGATTTTATTTTTTTATTTAGTCTCTCATTGCAAAAAAACTTCACTTTTTTTCTACGTGAAGGTCAAAATATGAAAATAAAACCCCACTCTAATAGACAGAGTTTATTTCCACAACAGTTTCGATGCCCACTGGCATCCTCCTCGGGTGGATACAGAAAAACGAATGAACCAAAACAAGAGGGAAAAACAGTCCAGGGACCGACCGTTAAGAAATTCGCACCTAGGTTAGATCCCATTCTCCCGACACCGGAAGGGCATTTTCATTAAAGGGACCCCCGCTTATAAGTACATTCGCACAAATTTAAAACTATCTTCCTGTTCTAAACATACAGATTCTATTATTATTATTTTTTTTTTTTACATAATTATTACATTTATTATTAAATTTATTACATTTAATATTGCATTATTATTTATTTCAGAAATTTTAAATTTATTATTACATTGGTTATTACATTGTTGTTTATTATACAGAACCTATAAACCGAAAAACGAATGAAAAAAGCGAGAAGGAAACAATCCAGAGACCATTGAGAAATTCGCACCTAGGTTAGATACCGTTCTCCCGACACCGGAAGGGCATTTTATTACAGGGTCCCGCTTATAAGTACATTTGCACAAATTAAAACTATCTTCTTCTTCTATACATACAGATTCTAATATTTTGACATAATTACTGCATTTACATTTTTTTTTTTTTAACATTTATTATTACCTTTACCCTAATTATTAAATTTATAATATTACCTTTATTATTACATCCGTTGCATTTATATTTATTTCCACATTTATTACTTCCATTATTACATTTACTAAAAGCGAGTAAGGAAACAATCCAGAGACCTTTAAGAAATTCACACTTAGGTTAGAACACATTCCCCCGACTCCGTAAGGGATTTTTTGACCAAGAATCTCATTAAAAGGTCTAACTTATAAGTACCTTCGCACAAATTAAAATTATCTACTTTTTCTATACATAGAGATTCTATTATTTTTCTTTTGACATAATTATTACATTTATAAAGTACCTTACTTGATTCCCAATCTATAGCATGATTATTTTGGCTGGCGTGATAAAAAATGGCATTATTAGTATTACAACTTCTGAAGGCATATTTGTGTTCTTTAATACGGGTTTCAATATTTCTTCCAGTTTCTCCCACGTATACTAAATCACAACTTTTACAGGGAATGCTGTAGACACAGGCTTGTTCCTCTTTTGCAACGTTATTCCTAACCAATTTACTTTTCACGGTAGACGAATATTTGAACGCCAAAGCAAACTTCAAATCTTTCGTCAACGGTTTTACTCTTTCTAAGCCGGCAATGTAAGGCAAACTCACATATTATTTTTGGTTAACTGAAGGTTCCCAAGGGGCATAAAAAGATTTTCTGGCTTTAAAATACGCCTTTCTGATAAACCACTCAGGATATTTTAAATCCTTAAAAATGTTCCAAATCTTTGAATTTTCCGGGTCCAGCAAATGTGGGCTACAAATCCTGAGTGCTCTTAGAAACATGGAAGAAATAATTGAGCTTTTAACCCCTTCATCATGATATGAAAAATAATGATGTACGAATTACAGTGAGTAGGTTTTCTATAGACCGTGATATTGGGCTTTCCGCTTTCGTTAATAACCAAAACATCTAGAAAAGGTAATTGTTTGTCGTTCTCCCATTCATATTTAAATTTAATGGAGGGAACAAGATTATTTAATGACTGAAAGAAAGTGTCAAAGTTGTTCCAGTGGTCAGGCCAAAATGAGAAAATATCATCTACATAACGAAACCAAATTAGATTCCTGGGACATATTGTTTGCAACAATTCCGACTCATAATATTCCATGTATAATGTACTCAGTGTTGGGGATAAAGGGGACCCCATTCCCATACCAAAACGTTGCAAATAAAATTCTTCACCGAAGGAGAAGGCATTATTGGTGACACAGTTTTATCAGTTCTAAAAATACAGATGTGGGCATACCTAGTTCTACGTTACATGTTGGCATTTTTTATCTAAAAAACTAAGTACATCATCAATGGGAACTTTCATAAACAAGGACTCAACGTCAAAACTGATCATTCTTCCCCGTTTTAAATCTAAGGACATAACTTAGTTAATAAAGTCACAGGAATTAGTGATGTGCGAGCCTGAAAATTTACCAACTAATGAGGATAATTAATTTATCTGCAAGAAATTTAGATAACCTGTAACTAAAGGAACCCCTGTGTGAAATAATGGGACGGAGTGGTATATTAATCTTAAAGTTTTGGGTAGGCCGTAAATGTGGGGGAGTTTGGGATTAATCTGTAGAAATCTTTTAGGATCAATCGCCGGGACATCTTTTAATAAGTTCCTGATGGTTTTGTTGAATTCGGCAGAAAGACGCTTTATGGGGGACGATCTCACTTTGGTCTATAGAAAACCTACTCATTGTAATTCGTACATTCATTATTTTTCATATCATGATGAAGGGGTTAAAAGCTCAATTATTTCTTCCATGTTTCTAAGAGCACTCAGGGTTTGTAGCCCACATTTGCTGGACCCAGAAAATTCAAAGATTTGGAACATTTTTAAGGATTTAAAATATCCTGAGTGGTTTATCAGAAAGGCGTATTTTAAAGCCAGAAAATCTTTTTATGCCCCTCGGGAACCTTCAGTTAACCAAAAACAATATGTGAGTTTGCCTTACATTGCCGGCTTAGAAAGAGTAAAACCGTTGTAGTGCCTTGCACCACAAGAGTATTCTTTATTAGTGAAAACTGCCACAAATTGGCATGAGTGAAATATTTAAATCTAAAATAAATAAATAAATAAATAAATAAATACAAGTTAAATATGTCCAGTGATCAAATTTAATTCTTAAGAATTCAGTGTGGTGTGACTAGACATGAATGGGCTTTTAAGGATTATATTGGCTGGTTGGTAAAATTATTAAGTAAAAACAAACTTGTGTGCAACGACAACACAAAGGACGCCAAAAAAACATTATTCGAAATCACCCCGCCAGCAAGCAAAGTTCCTTTGTGGTATGTTTTGTATTTATAATATTTATTCTTTACTATTTCATATCTGTATGCAATACCGCATACTGCAGATACTAACGCCTTATACCGTTTGCAATTAGTACTAAGATTCATACTACAAATAGTAATGTAAGATTCATATAATAAATTACTTAGGCTAAGTTAGGTCTAGGCTAAAGCCAAATTGTAACTAGCCTAACTGAGGCCTACCATAGTCTTTGTTTTAGATTAACCTCAGCTCAATATGTTGAAGAGGCAAAGGCCTGCCTATTAAATTTCATAGTATATTTTACTTTATAAGCCTATTATGTTTTCACGTTATTTTCTTACAGATGGCCTACTAATCATTTGTAGCCTACATATTTCCTTTAGTCTTCCCATTCAACTTAACACAATCCCATAACCAGAATTAACTGTAATTTATCATCCACAGGTTACTGGGGCCTATATAACCTATATGTATTTTAATTATTAATTATTGCCATTTTTATTATTCTTTTTCTCTGAAATATCACTTACAGTATTCTTGTCTATCTCTTTGCAGACAAGGTTGTCATTGTGGCTATTATCTTTGTTATTATTATCTTTGTTATTATTATCTTTTAGTTATTATTGATATTATCTTTTAGTTATTATTGATATTATCTTTTAGTTATTATTATTATTATTACTATACTATTATTATTACTATTATTATTCATTATTATAATCAGTATTATTTGCAGACTGTTATATATTAGCCAAATGGGCCATTATTTAATCTCACCATTATAAGTCCATCAAAGTTGTTACGGGTAAAAATCCCCTTTGCATATACTTATTAATTGTTGTTAATAAAATATAAAAATTCATATTGATTTAATAATCAGTCCTTCCCTTCTTTTATTAAAATTAACTTTGCGCCGCAGTGCCGGATGCCAATCTAGTACTTGGGCGCTGGTGACCCTGGCATATAGTTAATTATCTACGTAAACTTGTAAAGGTCCATAAAAAACCGGACTCTTACAATTGGTAACCTCCTGGAGTGACCAAACACCGTAATTTATGCAAAAAAATTTCTAAAAGTTTTTTCTCAATTTTTGTCAATATATTCAGTCTGCATCTATAATTTTATTAAATTCACTAGTACAAAGCACTCACCTGTACTGGAAGTGTATTCTATTGCAAAATATATTCCTTTTATTTTGCCTTTTTATAAATTCAGCATTTTCTAAAGTTTTTTTATGCAAATTTACTTATATTTTGCAAACAGCCTATACGCAGACTATTTTTCTGCTAATATTGGGCTACATCATAAAAAAAATTTTTTACTTATATTTTGTAAACAGCCTATACGCAGACTATTTTTCTGCTAATATTGGGCTACATCATAAAAAAATTTTTTTTTACTTATATTTTGTAAACAGCCTATACGCAGACTATTTTTCTGCTAATATTGGGCTACATCATTAAAAAAAAAAAAAAAAAAAATTTTACGTAACTTTTTGTTATTGGCATTCATAACTCAATTGAGTCTCATACTCAACCAGCTTACCTGAAGCCATTATTTACATTCAACAACATTTGTTGAAATCTTGTCAGTTTTGTGACACATTTTAAATTTTTTTTAGTACCTTGTAACAAATAATAGCCACAATGACCAATAACAACCTAGGGTCATCCACGGTGGTACTCCAAATTCACCACCTATAACGGACTTTCTCACAATGTATCAGCCTACCACTCCACAATTCACCGCTGAAGAGCCTGGAATCTTTGTGAGTCAACTGCGGGATTATTTTGAGATAAAGGAGTTACGGACCCACGAACCAAGTTCCTTGTCACAAAGAACCTCCTGCCTACACAAGTATACAAAGTAGTGCGGGATGTAACTCTATTGCCTCCGTCTGACCAAGCTTTTGAGAGCCTCCTCAGCGAGTTAGTCAGGAGACTCGGCCAATCAGAAGAAGAGCGACTCATGCTCTACTCAAGGACCAAGTTCTTGGGGATCAAACGCCACAGCCTTCCTGAGGCATCTGCAAGACCTGGCTGGACAGACCAATGGAGAGGATAAAAACTCACCCTTAATGCGACGCCGCTTCCTCAATGGTCTCCCTACTACCCTACGGCCAATGCTCCGTTGTATGCCAGATGATACAGATCTCCTCACTATGGCCAAAACAGCTGATAAGATGATGATTGAAATCCACCTTGGCCAAGTAGATAACCACACCCATCACCCCCAAATCTGTGCCACGCAGGATGACAATCTGAGTCCGGCTGCACAAGGTCTTAAAGTATCCAATGAAATTTTACGAACACTTAAAGAAGAATTTAAAGCTCTCCGAATAGAGCTAGCTAACAACAGGGAACGAGAGAGAAGTTCTTCAAGACAAGGACGACCCTCTGGTCCAATTAGAGCCTCCCAATATGAACCTGGACAACGCCTCGTTCTCCTACAACCACAGCCACCGCAACAGGTCAGTTGGTTGCTCCTAATCCAAATCTATTAGCCTTACCTCATCCTCAATCCTCTATCCCCACTACTCAGCCCCATTCTCAACCTATTTCCTTACCACAGTCTACTGTTCATACCCCTCCTTGCTGTATCATGAAAAGTTTAAAGATCGTGCAACGCGCTGTCTCACACCTTGCCCATGGACTCCTAACCCTCCTTTAAACTAACCAGCTGGTGTCACAGGCGTCTGACGCTACAGCCTCTCAAGCCTCTCCTCCTATCCTTACTTCAACTAACCCTACCACTACCTCATTTAACACTGTCAACCAACACCTACGTACGCAATAAAGTTAAAGAATCGCAACCTACTTATTCAACCACAGCTAATTTAATACCCCTAACTAATTCTCCAAATACAACACAAACTCCTTCCCACAGCAATACTAACCTTCCTCCACAAAAATTTTAATGATTCACAAACTACTGCACCACCTGTCCAACATTCACCTTGCATGATCCACTTTCAGGCTATGCATTCCTTATTGACACTGGAGCTCAATACAGTGTTATTCCTGCACAGCCACAGACCGTGCAAATGGACCTTCTCCTTTCATTTTACGTGCAGCTAATTCTCATCTATTCACACTTATGGACATCGTTCTATTTCAGTTTCTCTTGGACTTAGACGTGTTTTCCGCTGGATATTTCTTGTCGCGGATGTATATACTCCAATGTTAGGCTCTGATTTTCTTCTGCTAATGATTTATTAGTCGATGTTCGTAGAGCACAATTAATTGATAATGTCACATATCTTTCAGTAATTGGTTCTCCTACCGTGCACCCCTCTTCATTATTGGCAATTTCTCTGCCACAGTGCTCACCTGCTATAGAGCAGCTCCTAAATGAATTTCTTCCCTTACTCAACCCTGTTCTAAGGATACCCCTATTAAACACTCTGTTGTCCCCGTATTGATACGGTAGCTCACCTGTTTTCACCCGCCCACGTCGCTTAGCTCCAGATCGTCTTGCAATTGTGAGACGAGAGTTTGAACACATGCTTGAACTCGGTATTATACGGCCTTCAAGTAGCCCGTATGCCTCTGCTTTACACATGGTCCCAAAACCTACACCTGGAGACTGGCGTCCATGTGGAGATTATCGTGCTTTGAATGACACACACGATTCCAGATCGCTATCCCCTTCCTCACTTACACGATTTACTTCTGCTCTCCATGGCACCACAGTATTTTCACGCCTTGACTTGGTGCGAGCCTTTCATCAAATTCCTGTACACCCTGATGATGTACATAAAACTGCTATAACAACCCCTTTTGGGTTATTTGAAATGACAAAAATGCCATACGGACTGCGTAATGCAGCCCAAACTTTTCAACGCTTCATTGATGAAGTGTTGAGGGTCTCTCCTTCACTTTCACATATGTCGATGACATTCTCATCGCAAGTTCTTCTCCCTCAGAACATATTCAACATTTACGCTCAGTTTTTTCTCGTTGGCAGAATATGGTGTATTGCTAAACCCTGAAAATGTGTCTTTGCTGTAGATGAACTCACCTTCTTAGGACACAAAGTTACTTCGAAGGGCATTTCTCCTCTCGAAAATAAAGTATCTGTCATAAGGTCTTTCCCACAACCGCAAACTCAAAAGCAACTTCGCCGCTTTTTAGGGATGGTAAACTTCTACCATCGCTTCATTCCTCAGTGTGCAAACATTCTTGCACCCATAACCTCTCTTCTTCGCCAATCAAAAGGGGCAGATCCACTGCAGTTCTGTGGAACCCCGAGCTACCAACGCTTTTTCACAAGCAAAAGAGGCTATAGCACGAGCTACATGCCTTGTTCACCCTCAACCAGACGCTCCTCTGAACTTAGCCACTGATGCCTCTGACGTTGCCGTGTCAGGAGTGCTCCAGCAGCTTGTTTCAGGCGTTTTGGGAACCTCTCGCATTCTTTTCACGCAAGCTCTCACCTTCACAAATGAGGTACAGCACTTTCGGTCGAGAGTTGCTGGCGATATACCTCTCCATCCGTCATTTCAGGTCATTCCTGGAAGGACGTGACTTTAGCATTTTTACGGATCATCGTCCGTTAATATTTGCTCTCCATTCTCAATCAGACTCTCATGCTCCTAATGAGCGAAGATACCTTGATTTTATTCTTCAATTTACTTCAGACATTCGACACATTTCAGGTTCTTTGAATGTTGTGCCGGATGCGCTGTCTCGCATCTCAGCAATTTCTGACCCTGGACACTCTCACATCAACCTTTCAGAGATGGCTAAGGCTCAGTCCACGGATACAGACCTCCAAACTCTTATTAATTCACCTACTTCATTGCAAGTCCGCTCTTTACCAGTTGAACCCAGTCAGACTTACTAATTTTATGTGACGTCTCGACTGAGCATATTCGACCGTTGGTCCCACAAGGGCTGCGAAGAGCTGTTTTTGCTAAACTCCATTCCCTTTCTCACCCGGAATTAAGGCCACCCAAAAATTGCAGCTAGGTTTGTATGGCCAAGTATGCACAAATATCCGCAATTGGACTCGATCTTGCCTTCAATGTCAGCGTGCCAAAGTTCACCGACACACAAAGTCAGAAATTGGTACCTTTCCTTTGCCAAAGGCTCGTTTTGAGGCCATACACCTAGACATAGTCGGCCCCCTCTATTCTTCTCGAGGTTATACCTATCTTCTCACTGTCATTGATAGGTTCACAAGATGGCCAGAAGCTGTTCCTTTGACTTCTTGTACTGCTTCTGCAGTAGCTCACGCCTTTGTTTCATGTTGGGTTTCCCGTTTTGAATACCTGCAACCATTTGCACAGACAGAGGTGCCCAGTTTGAATCGGCCTTATGGAAGGAACTCATGCTCCTTCTTGGGACTGAGCGCATCAGAACAACAAGCTATCACCCGCAATCCAATGGGGTGATAGAACGCTTCCATCGTCAACTTAAAAGTTCCTTGCGAGCCACTGATCCATCTACTACATGGGTGGACAGGCTACCTCTAATCCTACTCGGAATTCGTACTGCTCTGAAGACTGATCTTGCCTGCTCTGCAGCAGAATTAGTTTACGGTACCACACTCCGGTTACCCGGAGAATTTTTACACCTACACCCATTAACCCCGCATGTGATCCTGCTTCGTATGTTAAGACATTACGCTCTGTTATGAAGCAAATTCGTCCCACAGCACCTAGAACTTCCACTTCACAAACTACCTTCGTTTCCCCTGATTTACAAACTTGCACACATGTTTTCTTGAGACATGATGCTCACCGCTACCCTCTTCACTGCCCCTATGATGGTCCCTTCCTTGTGCTAGACCGTAACCAAAACTTTCATCATTGACAGGTGGGCAAGCGTGAAACTGTTTCTGTGGACCGCTTGAAACCAGCATACCTTGATTTTTCTCCAACAAAAGATCCTATCCTCCCTCAATCTTCTGTACCTCCACCTCAAATACAGGTACAGCAACCTATCCCTCCTCAATCTTCTGTACCTTCATCTCATATACAGGTACAGCAATCTACCCTTCCTAAATCCTATGTACCACACCTCATCCGAGGGTACAACAATCTAT
The DNA here is from genome assembly GCA_023014485.1 of Bathynomus jamesi. Taxonomy (NCBI): domain Eukaryota; kingdom Metazoa; phylum Arthropoda; class Malacostraca; order Isopoda; family Cirolanidae; genus Bathynomus; species Bathynomus jamesi. The sequence goes on along the minus strand of JAJOZX010004842.1, from coordinate 117,095 downwards.
CATCCCTCTTCCAATTCTCCTTCATTATCGCAACCAACTGTCTTTGAACCAGCCAGTGGCTCCATCGCACAGGCACCAAGAATCCCCTTCCCCCATGTCCCTACTGCACCTGTAGCACCATCCATGCCTTCAGAACCAGTGCTGCAGGATATTGCCATCCAAAACAAACAACGACTCGTTCTGGAGAGTCATTCGTAAGCCAGTGCGTTTTGACATTTAAGTGTTTTTTTTACCCCTGACAACCATGTTTTTGGGGGGCAGTACTTGTAGTGCCTTGCACCACAAGAGTATTCTTTATTAGTGAAACTGCCACAAATTGGCATGAGTGAAATATTTAAATCTAAAATAAATAAATAAATAAATAATAAATACAAGTTAAATATGTCCAGTGATCAAATTTAATTCTTAGAATTCAGTGTGGTGTGACTAGACATGAATGGGCTTTTAAGGATTATATTGGCTGGTTGGTAAAATTATTAAGTAAAAACAAACTTGTGTGCAACGACAACACAAAGGACGCCAAAAAAACATTATTCGAAATCACCCCGCCAGCAAGCAAAGTTCCTTTGTGGTATGTTTTGTATTTATAATATTTATTCTTTACTATTTCATATCTGTATGCAATACCGCATACTGCAGATACTAACGCCTTATACCGTTTGCAATTAGTACTAAGATTCATACTACAAATAGTAATGTAAGATTCATATAATAAATTACTTAGGCTAAGTTAGGTCTAGGCTAAAGCCAAATTGTAACTAGCCTAACTGAGGCCTACCATAGTCTTGTTTTAGATTAACCTCAGCTCAATATGTTGAAGAGGCAAAGGCCTGCCTATTAAATTTCATAGTATATTTTACTTTATAAGCCTATTATGTTTCACGTTATTTTCTTAGCAGATGGCCTACTAATCATTTGTAGCCTACATATTTCCTTTAGTCTTCCCATTCAACTTAACACAATCCCATAACCAGAATTAACTGTAATTTATCATCCACAGGTTACTGGGGCCTATATAACCTATATGTATTTTAATTATTAATTATTGCCATTTTTATTATTCTTTTTCTCTGAAATATCACTTACAGTATTCTTGTCTATCTCTTTGCAGACAAGGTTGTCATTGTGGCTATTATCTTTGTTATTATTATCTTTGTTATTATTATCTTTTAGTTATTATTGATATTATCTTTTAGTTATTATTGATATTATCTTTTAGTTATTATTATTATTATTACTATACTATTATTATTACTGTATTATTATTCATTATTATAATCAGTATTATTTGCAGACTGTTATATATTAGCCAAATGGGCCATTATTTAATCTCACCATTATAAGTCCATCAAAGTTGTTACGGGTAAAAATCCCCTTTGCATATACTTATTAATTGTTGTTAATAAAATATAAAAATTCATATTGATTTAATAATCAGTCCTTCCCTTCTTTTATTAAATTAACTTTGCGCCGCAGTGCCGGATGCCAATCTAGTACTTGGGCGCTGGTGACCCTGGCATATAGTTAATTATCTACGTAAACTTGTAAAGGTCCATAATAAAAACCGGACTCTTACAATTGGTAACCTCCTGGAGTGACCAAACACCGTAATTTATGCAAAAAATTTCTAAAAGTTTTTTCTCAATTTTTGTCAATATATTCAGTCTGCATCTATAATTTTATTAAATTCACTAGTACAAAGCACTCACCTGTACTGGAAGTGTATTCTATTGCAAAATATATTCCTTTTATTTTGCCTTTTTATAAATTCAGCATTTTCTAAAGTTTTTTTATGCAAATTTACTTATATTTTGCAAACAGCCTATACGCAGACTATTTTTCTGCTAATATTGGCTACATCCTAAAAAATTTTTTTTACTTATATTTTGTAAACAGCCTATACGCAGACTATTTTTCTGCTAATATTGGGCTACATCATAAAAAAATTTTTTTTACTTATATTTTGTAAACAGCCTATACGCAGACTATTTTTCTGCTAATATTGGGCTACATCATAAAAAAAATTTTTTTACTTATATTTTAAACAGCCTATACGCAGACTATTTTTCTGCTAATATTGGGCTACATCATAAAAAAAAAAAAAAAAAAAAAAAAAAAAAAAAAAAAATTTACGTAACTTTTTGTTATTGGCATTCATAACTCAAATTGAGTCTCATACTCAACCAAGCTTACCTGAAGCCATTATTTACATTCAACAACATTTGTTGAAATCTTGTCAGTTTGTGACACATTTTAAATTTTTTTTAGTACCTTGTAACAAATAATAGCCACAATGACCAATAACAACCTAGGGTCATCCAACGGTGGTACTCCAAATTCACCACCTATAACGGACTTTCTCACAATGTATCAGCCTACCACTCCACAATTCACCGCTGAAGAGCCTGGAATCTTTGTGAGTCAACTGCGGGATTATTTTGAGATAAAAGGAGTTACGGACCCACGAACCAAGTTCCTTGTCACAAAGAACCTCCTGCCTACACAAGTATACAAAGTAGTGCGGGATGTAACTCTATTGCCTCCGTCTGACCAAGCTTTTGAGCCTCCTCAGCGAGTTAGTCAGAGACTCGGCCAATCAGAAGAAGAGCGACTCAATGCTCTACTCAAGGACCAAGTTCTTGGGGATCAAACGCCAACAGCCTTCCTGAGGCATCTGCAAGACCTGGCTGGACAGACCAATGGAGAGGATAAAAACTCACCCTTAATGCGACGCCGCTTCCTCAATGGTCTCCCTACTACCCTACGGCCAATGCTCCGTTGTATGCCAGATGATACAGATCTCCTCACTATGGCCAAAACAGCTGATAATATGATGATTGAAATCCACCTTGGCCAAGTAGATAACCACACCCATCACCCCCAAATCTGTGCCACGCAGGATGACAATCTGAGTCCGGCTGCACAAGGTCTTAAAGTATCCAATGAAATTTTACGAACACTTAAAGAAGAATTTAAAGCTCTCCGAATAGAGCTAGCTAACAACAGGGAACGAGAGAGAAGTTCTTCAAGACAAGGACGACCCTCTGGTCCAATTAGAGCCTCCCAATATGAACTGGACACGCCTCGTTCTCCTACAACCACAGCCACCGCAAACAGGTCAGTTGGTTGCTCCTAATCCAATCTATTAGCCTTACCTCATCCTCAAATCCTCTATCCCACTACTCAGCCCCATTCTCAACCTATTTCCTTACCACAGTCTACTGTTCATACCCCTCCTTGCTGGTATCATGAAAATTAAAGATCGTGCAACGCGCTGTCTCACACCTTTGCCCATGACTCCTAACACTCCTTTAAACTAACCGGCTGGTGTCACAGGCGTCTGACGCTACAGCCTCTCCTCCTATCCTTACTTCAACTAACCTACCACTACATCATTTAACACTGTCAACCAACACCTACGTAGCAAGTAAAGTTAAGAATCGCAACCTACTTATCACCACAGCTAATTTAATACCCCTAACTAATTCTCCAAATACAACACAAACTCCATTCCCACAGCAATACTAACCTTCCTCCACAAAAATTTAATGATTCACAACTACTGCACCACCTGGTCCAACATTCACCTTGCATGATCCACTTTCAGGCTATGCATTCCTATTGACACTGGAGCTCAATACAGTGTTATTCCTGCAACAGCCACAGACCGTGCAAATGGACTTCTCCTTTCATTTTAACGTGCAGCTAATTCTTCATCTATTCACACTTATGGACATCGTTCTATTTCGTTTCTCTTGGACTTAGACGTGTTTTCCGCTGGATATTTCTTGTCGGGATGTATATACTCCAATGTTAGGCTCTGATTTTCTTTCTGCTAATGATTTATTAGTCGATGTTCGTAGAGCACAATTAATTGATAATTTCACATATCTTTCAGTAATTGTTCTCCTACCGTGCACCCCTCTTCATTATTGGCAAGTTCTCTGCCACAGTGCTCACCTGCTATAGAGAGCTCCTAATGAATTTTCTTCCCTTACTCAACCTGTTCTAAGGATACCCTATTAAACACTCTGTTGTCCACCGTATTGATACGGTAGGCTCACCTGTTTTTCCACCCGCCCACGTCGCTTAGCTCCAGATCGTCTTGCAATTGTGAGACGAGAGTTTGAACACATGCTTGAACTCGGTATTATACGGCCTTCAAGTAGCCCGTTATGCCTCTGCTTTACAACATGGTCCCAAAACCTACAACTGGAGACTGGCGTCCATGTGGGAGATTATCGTGCTTTGAATGAAACAACACGATTCCAGATCGCTATCCCCTTCCTCACTTACACGATTTTACTTCTGCTCTCCATGGCACACAGTATTTTCACGCCTTGACTTGGTGCGAGCCTTTCATCAAATTCCTGTACACCCTGATGATGTACATAAAACTGCTATAACAACCCCTTTTGGGTTATTTTGAAATGACAAAAATGCCATACGGACTGCGTAATGCAGCCCAAACTTTTCAACGCTTCATTGATGAAGTGTTGAGAGGTCTCTCCTTCACTTTCACATATGTCGATGACATTCTCATCGCAAGTTCTTCTCCCTCAGAACATATTCAACATTTACGCTCAGTTTTTTCTCGGTTGGCAGAATATGGTGTATTGCTAAACCCTGAAAAATGTGTCTTTGCTGTAGATGAACTCACCTTCTTAGGACACAAAGTTACTTCGAAGGGCATTTCTCCTCTCGAAAATAAAGTATCTGTCATAAGGTCTTTCCCACAAACCGCAACTCAAAAGCACTTCGCGCTTTTTAGGGATGGTAAACTTCTACCATCGCTTCATTCCTCAGTGTGCAAACATTCTGCACCCATAACCTCTCTTCTTCGCCAATCAAAAAGGGGCAGATCCACTGCAGTCTGTGGAACCCCGAAGCTACCAACGCTTTTTCACAAGCAAAAGAGGCTATAGCACGAGCTACATGCCTTGTTCACCCTCAACCAGACGCTCCTCTGAACTTAGCCACTGATGCCTCTGACGTTGCCGTGTCAGGAGTGCTCCAGCAGCTGTTTCAGGCGTTTGGGAACCTCTCGCATTCTTTTCACGCAAGCTCTCACCTTCACAAATGAGGTACAGCACTTTCGGTCGAGAGTTGCTGGCGATATACCTCTCCATCCGTCATTTCAGGTCATTCCTGGAAGGACGTGACTTAGCTTTTTTACGGATCATCGTCCGTTAATATTTGCTCTCCATTCTCAATCAGACTCTCATGCTCCTAATGAGCGAAGATACCTTGATTTTATTCTTCAATTTACTTCAGACATTCGACACATTTCAGGTTCTTGAATGTTGTGCCGGATGCGCTGTCTCGCATCTCAGCAATTTCTGACCCTGGACACTCTCACATCAACCTTTCAGAGATGGCTAAGGCTCAGTCCACGGATACAGACCTCCAAACTCTTATTAATTCACCTACTTCATTGCAAGTCCGCTCTTTACCAGTTGAACCCAAGTCAGATTACTAATTTTATGTGACGTCTCGACTGAGCATATTCGACCGTTGGTCCCACAAGGGCTGCGAAGAGCTGTTTTTGCTAAACTCCATTCCCTTTCTCACCCGGAATTAAGGCCACCCAAAAATTAATTGCAGCTAGGTTTGTAGCCAAGTATGCACAAGATATCCGCAATTGGACTCGATCTTGCCTTCAATGTCAGCGTGCCAAGTTCACCGACACACAAAGTCAGAAATTGGTACCTTTCCTTTGCAAAGGCTCGTTTTGAGGCCATACACCTAGACATAGTCGGCCCCCTCTATTCTTCTCGAGGTTATACCTATCTTCTCACTGTCATTGATAGGTTCACAAGATGGCCAGAAGCTGTTCCTTTGACTTCTTGTACTGCTTCTGCAGTAGCTCACGCCTTTGTTTCATGTTGGGTTTCCCGTTTTGGAATACCTGCAACCATTTGCACAGACAGAGGTGCCCAGTTTGAATCGGCCTTATGGAAGGAACTCATGCTCCTTCTTGGGACTGAGCGCATCAGAACAACAAGCTATCACCCGCAATCCAATGGGGTGATAGAACGCTTCCATCGTCAACTTAAAAGTTCCTTGCGAGCCACTGATCCATCTACTACATGGGTGGACAGGCTACCTCTAATCCTACTCGGAATTCGTACTGCTCTGAAGACTGATCTTGCCTGCTCTGCAGCAGAATTAGTTTACGGTACCACACTCCGGTTACCCGGAGAATTTTTCACACCTACACCCATTAACCCCGCATGTGATCCTGCTTCGTATGTTAAGACATTACGCTCTGTTATGAAGCAAATTCGTCCCACAGCACTAGAACTTCCACTTCACAAACTACCTTCGTTTCCCCTGATTTACAAACTTGCACACATGTTTCTTGAGACATGATGCTCACCGCTACCCTCTTCACTGCCCCTATGATGGTCCCTTCCTTGTGCTAGACCGTAAACCCAAAACTTTCATCATTGACAAGGTGGGCAAGCGTGAAACTGTTTCTGTGGACCGCTTGAAACCAGCATACCTTGATTTTTCTCCAACAAAAGATCCTATCCTCCCTCAATCTTCTGTACCTCCACCTCAAATACAGTACAGCAACCTATCCCTCCTCAATCTTCTGTACCTTCATCTCATATACAGGTACAGCAATCTACCCTTCCTAAATCCTATGTACCACCACCTCATCCGAGGGTACAACAATCTATCATCCTCTTCCAATTCTCCTTCATTATCGCAACCAACTGTCTTTGAACCAGCCAGTGGCTCCATCGCACAGGCACCAAGAATCCCCTTCCCCCAATGTCCCTACTGCACCTGTAGCACCATCCATGCCTTCAGAACCAGTGCTGCAGGATATTGCCATCCAAAGCAAACAACGACTCGTTCTGGAAGAGTCATTCGTAAGCCAGTGCGTTTTGACATTTAAGTGTTTTTTTTACCCCTGACAACCATGTTTTTGGGGGGCAGTACTTGTAGTGCCTTGCACCACAAGAGTATTCTTTATTAGTAAAACTGCCACAAATTGGCATGAGTGAAATATTTAAATCTAAAATAAATAAATAAATAAATAAATAAATACAAGTTAAATATGTCCAGTGATCAAATTTAATTCTTAAGAATTCAGTGTGGTGTGACTAGACATGAATGGGCTTTTAAGGATTATATTGGCTGGTTGGTAAAATTATTAAGTAAAAACAAACTTGTGTGCAACGACAACACAAAGGACGCCAAAAAAACATTATTCGAAATCACCCCGCCAGCAAGCAAAGTTCCTTTGTGGTATGTTTGTATTTATAATATTTATTCTTTACTATTTCATATCTGTATGCAATACCGCATACTGCAGATACTAACGCCTTATACCGTTTGCAATTAGTACTAAGATTCATACTACAAATAGTAATGTAAGATTCATATAATAAATTACTTAGGCTAAGTTAGGTCTAGGCTAAAGCCAAATTGTAACTAGCCTAACTGAGGCCTACCATAGTCTTTGTTTTAGATTAACCTCAGCTCAATATGTTGAAGAGGCAAAGGCCTGCCTATTAAATTTCATAGTATATTTTACTTTATAAGCCTATTATGTTTCACGTTATTTTCTTAGCAGATGGCCTACTAATCATTTGTAGCCTACATATTTCCTTTAGTCTTCCCATTCAACTTAACACAATCCCATAACCAGAATTAACTGTAATTTATCATCCACAGGTTACTGGGGCCTATATAACCTATATGTATTTTATTATTAATTTATTGCCATTTTTATTATTCTTTTTCTCTGAAATATCACTTACAGTATTCTTGTCTATCTCTTTGCAGACAAGGTTGTCATTGTGGCTATTATCTTGTTATTATTATCTTTGTTATTATTATCTTTTAGTTATTATTGATATATCTTTTAGTTTTATTGATATTATCTTTTAGTTATTATTATTATTATTACTATACTATTATTATTACTGTATTATTATTCATTATTATAATCAGTATTATTTGCAGACTGTTATATATTAGCCAAATGGGCCATTATTTAATCTCACCATTATAAGTCCATCAAAGTTGTTACGGGTAAAATCCCCTTTGCATATACTTATTAATTGTTGTTAATAAAATATAAAATTCATATGATTTAATAATCAGTCTTCCCTTCTTTATTAAAATTAACTTTGCGCCGCAGTGCCGGATGCCAATCTAGTACTTGGGCGCTGGTGACCCTGGCATATAGTTAATTATCTACGTAAACTTGTAAAGGTCCATAATAAAAACCGGACTCTTACAATTGGTAACCTCCTGGAGTGACCAAACACCGTAATTTATGCAAAAAAAATTTCTAAAGTTTTTTCTCAATTTTTGTCAATATATTCAGTCTGCATCTATAATTTTATTAAATTCACTAGTACAAAGCACTCACCTGTACTGGAAGTGTATTCTATTGCAAAATATATTCCTTTTATTTTGCCTTTTTATAAATTCAGTTTTCTAAAGTTTTTTATGCAAATTTACTTATATTTTGCAAACAGCCTATACGCAGACTATTTTTCTGCTAATATTGGGCTACATCCTAAAAAATTTTTTTTACTTATATTTTGTAAACAGCCTATACGCAGACTATTTTTCTGCTAATATTGGGCTACATCATAAAAAAATTTTTTTTACTTATATTTTGTAAACAGCCTATACGCAGACTATTTTTCTGCTAATATTGGGCTACATCATAAAAAAAATTTTTTTACTTATATTTTGTAAACAGCCTATACGCAGACTATTTTTCTGCTAATATTGGGCTACATTAAAAAAAAAAAAAAAAAAAAAAAAAAAAAAAAAAAAATTTTACGTAACTTTTTGTTATTGGCATTCATAACTCAAATTGAGTCTCATACTCAACCAAGCTTACCTGAAGCCATTATTTACATTCAACAACATTTGTTGAAATCTTGTCAGTTTGTGACACATTTTAAATTTTTTTTTAGTACCTTGTAACAAATAATAGCCACAATGACCAATAACAACCTAGGGTCATCCAACGGTGGTACTCCAAATTCACCACCTATAACGGACTTTCTCACAATGTATCAGCCTACCACTCCACAATTCACCGCTGAAGAGCCTGGAATCTTTGTGAGTCAACTGCGGGATTATTTTGAGATAAAAGGAGTTACGGACCCACGAACCAAGTTCCTTGTCACAAAGAACCTCCTGCCTACACAAGTATACAAAGTAGTGCGGGATGTAACTCTATTGCCTCCGTCTGACCAAGCTTTTGAGAGCCTCCTCAGCGAGTTAGTCAGGAGACTCGGCCAATCAGAAGAAGAGCGACTCAATGCTCTACTCAAGGACCAAGTTCTTGGGGATCAAACGCCAACAGCCTTCCTGAGGCATCTGCAAGACCTGGCTGGACAGACCAATGGAGAGGATAAAAACTCACCCTTAATGCGCGCCGCTTCCTCAATGGTCTCCCTACTACCCTACGGCCAATGCTCCGTTGTATGCCAGATGATACAGATCTCCTCACTATGGCCAAAACAGCTGATAAGATGATGATTGAAATCCACCTTGGCCAAGTAGATAACCAAACCCATCACCCCCAAATCTGTGCCACGCAGGATGACAATCTGAGTCCGGCTGCACAAGGTCTTAAAGTATCCAATGAAATTTTACGAACACTTAAAGAAGAATTTAAAGCTCTCCGAATAGAGCTAGCTAACAACAGGGAACGAGAGAGAAGTTCTTCAAGACAAGGACGACCCTCTGGTCCAATTAGAGCCTCCCATGAACCTGGACAACGCCTCGTTCTCCTACAACCACAGCCACCGCAAACAGGTCAGTTGGTTGCTCCTAATCCAAATCTATTAGCCTTACCTCATCCTCAATCCTCTATCCCCACTACTCAGCCCCATTCTCAACCTATTTCCTTACCACAGTCTACTGTTCATACCCCTCCTTGCTGGTATCATGAAAAGTTTAAAGATCGTGCAACGCGCTGTCTCACACCTTGCCCATGGACTCCTAACCCTCCTTTAAACTAACCAGGCTGGTGTCACAGGCGTCTGACGCTACAGCCTCTCCTCCTATCCTTACTTCAACTAACCCTACCACTACCTCATTTAACACTGTCAAACCAACACCTACGTACGCAAGTAAAGTTAAAGAATCGCAACCTACTTATTCAACCACAGCTAATTTAATACCCCTAACTAATTCTCCAAATACAACACAAACTCCTTCCCACAGCAATACTAACCTTCCTCCACAAAAATTTAATGATTCACAAACTACTGCACCACCTGGTCCAACATTCACCTTGCATGATCCACTTTCAGGCTATGCATTCCTTATTGACACTGGAGCTCAATACAGTGTTATTCCTGCAACAGCCACAGACCGTGCAAATGGACCTTCTCCTTTCATTTTACGTGCAGCTAATTCTTCATCTATTCACACTTATGGACATCGTTCTATTTCAGTTTCTCTTGGACTTAGACGTGTTTTCCGCTGGATATTTCTTGTCGCGGATGTATATACTCCAATGTTAGGCTCTGATTTTCTTTCTGCTAATGATTTATTAGTCGATGTTCGTAGAGCACAATTAATTGATAATGTCACATATCTTTCAGTAATTGGTTCTCCTACCGTGCACCCCTCTTCATTATTGGCAAGTTCTCTGCCACAGTGCTCACCTGCTATAGAGCAGCTCCTAAATGAATTTTCTTCCCTTACTCAACCCTGTTCTAAGGATACCCCTATTAAACACTCTGTTGTCCACCGTATTGATACGGTAGGCTCACCTGTTTTCACCCGCCCACGTCGCTTAGCTCCAGATCGTCTTGCAATTGTGAGACGAGAGTTTGAACACATGCTTGAACTCGGTATTATACGGCCTTCAAGTAGCCCGTATGCCTCTGCTTTACACATGGTCCCAAAACCTACACCTGGAGACTGGCGTCCATGTGGAGATTATCGTGCTTTGAATGACAACACGATTCCAGATCGCTATCCCCTTCCTCACTTACACGATTTTACTTCTGCTCTCCATGGCACCACAGTATTTTCACGCCTTGACTTGGTGCGAGCCTTTCATCAAATTCCTGTACACCTGATGATGTAATAAAACTGCTATAACAACCCCTTTTGGGTTATTTGAAATGACAAAAATGCCATACGGACTGCGTAATGCAGCCCAAACTTTTCAACGCTTCATTGATGAAGTGTTGAGAGGTCTCTCCTTCACTTTCACATATGTCGATGACATTCTCATCGCAAGTTCTTCTCCCTCAGAACATATTCAACATTTACGCTCAGTTTTTTCTCGGTTGGCAGAATATGGTGTATTGCTAAACCCTGAAAAATGTGTCTTTGCTGTAGATGAACTCACCTTCTTAGGACACAAAGTTACTTCGAAGGGCATTTCTCCTCTCGAAAATAAAGTATCTGTCATAAGGTCTTCCCACAACCGCAACTCAAAAGCAACTTCGCCGCTTTTTAGGGATGGTAAACTTCTACCATCGCTTCATTCCTCAGTGTGCAAACATTCTTGCACCCATAACCTCTCTTCTTCGCCAATCAAAAAGGGGCAGATCCACTGCAGTTCTGTGGAACCCCGAAGCTACCAACGCTTTTTCACAAGCAAAAGAGGCTATAGCACGAGCTACATGCCTTGTTCACCCTCAACCAGACGCTCCTCTGAACTTAGCCACTGATGCCTCTGACGTTGCCGTGTCAGGAGTGCTCCAGCAGCTTGTTTCAGGCGTTTGGGAACCTCTCGCATTCTTTTCACGCAAGCTCTCACCTTCACAAATGAGGTACAGCACTTTCGGTCGAGAGTTGCTGGCGATATACCTCTCCATCCGTCATTTCAGGTCATTCCTGGAAGGACGTGACTTTAGCATTTTACGGATCATCGTCCGTTAATATTTGCTCTCCATTCTCAATCAGACTCTCATGCTCCTAATGAGCGAAGATACCTTGATTTTATTCTTCAATTTACTTCAGACATTCGACACATTTCAGGTTCTTTGAATGTTGTGCCGGATGCGCTGTCTCGCATCTCAGCAATTTCTGACCCTGGACACTCTCACATCAACCTTTCAGAGATGGCTAAGGCTCAGTCCACGGATACAGACCTCCAAACTCTTATTAATTCACCTACTTCATTGCAAGTCCGCTCTTTACCAGTTGAACCCAAGTCAGACTTACTAATTTTATGTGACGTCTCGACTGAGCATATTCGACCGTTGGTCCCACAAGGGCTGCGAAGAGCTGTTTTTGCTAAACTCCATTCCCTTTCTCACCGGGAATTAAGGCCACCCAAAATTAATTGCAGCTAGGTTTTGTATGGCCAAGTATGCACAAAGATATCCGCAATTGGACTCGATCTTGCCTTCAATGTCAGCGTGCCAAAGTTCACCGACACACAAAGTCAGAAATTGGTACCTTTCCTTTGCCAAAGGCTCGTTTTGAGGCCATACACCTAGACATAGTCGGCCCCCTCTATTCTTCTCGAGGTTATACCTATCTTCTCACTGTCATTGATAGGTTCACAAGATGGCCAGAAGCTGTTCCTTTGACTTCTTGTACTGCTTCTGCAGTAGCTCACGCCTTTGTTTCATGTTGGGTTTCCCGTTTTGGAATACCTGCAACCATTTGCACAGACAGAGGTGCCCAGTTTGAATCGGCCTTATGGAAGGAACTCATGCTCCTTCTTGGGACTGAGCGCATCAGAACAACAAGCTATCACCCGCAATCCAATGGGGTGATAGAACGCTTCCATCGTCAACTTAAAAGTTCCTTGCGAGCCACTGATCCATCTACTACATGGGTGGACAGGCTACCTCTAATCCTACTCGGAATTCGTACTGCTCTGAAGACTGATCTTGCCTGCTCTGCAGCAGAATTAGTTTACGGTACCACACTCCGGTTACCCGGAGAATTTTTCACACCTACACCCATTAACCCCGCATGTGATCCTGCTTCGTATGTTAAGACATTACGCTCTGTTATGAAGCAAATTCGTCCCACAGCACCTAGAACTTCCACTTCACAAACTACCTTCGTTTCCCCTGATTTACAAACTTGCACACATGTTTTCTTGAGACATGATGCTCACCGCTACCCTCTTCACTGCCCCTATGATGGTCCCTTCCTTGTGCTAGACCGTAAACCCAAAACTTTCATCATTGACAAGGTGGGCAAGCGTGAAACTGTTTCTGTGGACCGCTTGAAACCAGCATACCTTGATTTTTCTCCAACAAAAGATCCTATCCTCCCTCAATCTTCTGTACCTCCACCTCAAATACAGGTACAGCAACCTATCCCTCCTCAATCTTCTGTACCTTCATCTCATATACAGGTACAGCAATCTACCCTTCCTAAATCCTATGTACCACCACCTCATCCGAGGGTACAACAATCTATCATCCCTCTTCCAATTCTCCTTCATTATCGCAACCAACTGTCTTTGAACCAGCCAGTGGCTCCATCGCACAGGCACCAAGAATCCCCTTCCCCCAATGTCCCTACTGCACCTGTAGCACCATCCATGCCTTCAGAACCAGTGCTGCAGGATATTGCCATCCAAAAGCAAACAACGACTCGTTCTGGAAGAGTCATTCGTAAGCCAGTGCGTTTTGACATTTAAGTGTTTTTTTACCCCTGACAACCATGTTTTTGGGGGGCAGTACTTGTAGTGCCTTGCACCACAAGAGTATTCTTTATTAGTGAAAACTGCCACAAATTGGCATGAGTGAAATATTTAAATCTAAAATAAATAAATAAATAAATAAATAAATACAAGTTAAATATGTCCAGTGATCAAATTTAATTCTTAAGAATTCAGTGTGGTGTGACTAGACATGAATGGGCTTTTAAGGATTATATTGGCTGGTTGGTAAAATTATTAAGTAAAAACAAACTTGTGTGCAACGACAACACAAAGGACGCCAAAAAACATTATTCGAAATCACCCCGCCAGCAAGCAAAGTTCCTTTGTGGTATGTTTTGTATTTATAATATTTATTCTTTACTATTTCATATCTGTATGCAATACCGCATACTGCAGATACTAACGCCTTATACCGTTTGCAATTAGTACTAAGATTCATACTACAAATAGTAATGTAAGATTCATATATAAATTACTTAGGCTAAGTTAGGTCTAGGCTAAAGCCAAATTGTAACTAGCCTAACTGAGGCCTACCATAGTCTTTGTTTTAGATTAACCTCAGCTCAATATGTTGAAGAGGCAAAGGCCTGCCTATTAAATTTCATAGTATATTTTACTTTATAAGCCTATTATGTTTCACGTTATTTTCTTAGCAGATGGCCTACTAATCATTTGTAGCCTACATATTTCCTTTAGTCTTCCCATTCAACTTAACACAATCCCATAACCAGAATTAACTGTAATTTATCATCCACAGGTTACTGGGGCCTATATAACCTATATGTATTTTAATTATTAATTATTGCCATTTTTATTATTCTTTTTCTCTGAAATATCACTTACAGTATTCTTGTCTATCTCTTTGCAGACAAGGTTGTCATTGTTATTATTATCTTTGTTATTATTATCTTTGTTATTATTATCTTTGTTATTATTATCTTTGTTATTATTATCTTTGTTATTATTATCTTTGTTATTATTATCTTTGTTATTATTATCTTTTAGTTATTATTGATATTATCTTTTAGTTATTATTGATATTATCTTTTAGTTATTATTATTATTATTACTATACTATTATTATTACTGTATTATTATTCATTATTATAATCAGTATTATTTGCAGACTGTTATATATTAGCCAAATGGGCCATTATTTAATCTCACCATTATAAGTCCATCAAAGTTGTTACGGGTAAAAATCCCCTTTGCATATACTTATTAATTGTTGTTAATAAAATATAAAAATTCATATTGATTTAATAATCAGTCCTTCCCTTCTTTTATTAAAATTAACTTTGCGCCGCAGTGCCGGATGCCAATCTAGTACTTGGGCGCTGGTGACCCTGGCATATAGTTAATTATCTACGTAAACTTGTAAAGGTCCATAATAAAAACCGAACTCTTACACCGTTGACGAAAGATTTGAAGTTTACTTTGGCGTTCAAATATTCGTCTACCGTGAAAAGTAAATTGGTTAGGAATAACGTTGCAAAAGAGGAACAAGCCTGTGTCTACAGCATTCCCTGTAAAAGTTGTGATTTAGCAAAGGTGGGCACCCGGGCCTCAAAAAGGACCGACGGTCCCGGTCCTTGCCTCAAACTGGACCGACGGTCCCGGTCACGGTCCTTTCTGAAGATAGGACCTAGGAACGACTCGGTCCTCGGTCCTTATATATAAGTGAAAAATTTGATTAAAATGAAAAATTGCCGGGATTGCCGGGTTCAGTTCTTCCGCTAGGAGCTCCAGTTGCTTGACTTGAAGTTGAAGCACTAACATCAGTAGATTCTTCGTCTCCTCCAGGTGTTGAAACAAGTTTCAGTTCAGTCTCAGTCTCTTTCTGAGTCTTATGGAGGAAACGATCCATCTACTTTAGAACTTCAAATAATCACTAAACACACTAAAATCACTAAAAAAGACCGTCCGGAATTGCTTAAAAATGGACCGTCGCTCCTCACTGAGAAAAGGACCGACTTTCCCGCTCACGGTCCTTAAAAAGGACCGAGTTCCTGGAGTTCGGTCCTTTTGGAACTCGGTCCTGCCTACCTTTGTGATTTAGTATACGTGGGAGAAACTGGAGGAAATATTGAAACCCGTATTAAAGAACACAAATATGCCTTCAGAAGTTGTAATACTAATAATGCCATTTTTTATCACGCCAGCCAAAATAATCATGCTATAGATTGGGAATCAAGTAAGGTACTTTATAAATGTAATAATTATGTCAAAAGAAAATAATAGAATCTCTATGTATAGAAAAAGTAGATAATTTTAATTTGTGCGAAGGTACTTATAAGTTAGACCTTTTAATGAGATTCTTGGTCAAAAAATCCCTTACGGAGTCGGGGGAACGTGTTATAACCTAAGTGTGAATTTCTTAAAGGTCTCTGGATTGGTTCCTTACTCGCTTTTAGTAAATGTAATAATGGAAGTAATAAATGTGGAAATAAATATAAATGCAACGGATGTAATAATAAAGGTAATATTATAAATTTAATAATTAGGGTAAAGGTAATAATAATAAATGTAAAAAAAAAAAATGTAAATGCAATAATAAATGCAGTAATTATGTCAAAATATTAGAATCTGTATGTATAGAAGAAGAAGATAGTTTTAATTTGTGCGAATGTACTTATAAGCGGGACCCTGTAATAAAATGCACTTCCGGTGTCGGGAGAACGGTATCTAACCTAGGTGCGAATTTCTCAATGGTCTCTGGATTGTTTCCTTCTCGCCTTTTTCATTCGTTTTTCGGTTTATAGGTTCTGTATAATAAACAACAATGTAATAACCAATGTAATAATAAATTTATAATTTCTGTAATAAATAATAATGCAATATTAAATGTAATAAATTTAATAATAAATGTAATAATTATGTAAAAAAAAAAATAATAATAGAATCTGTATGTTTAGAACAGGAAGATAGTTTTAAATTTGTGCGAATGTACTTATAAGCGGGTCCCTTTAATGAAAATGCCCTTCCGGTGTCCGGAGAATGGGATCTAACCTAGGTGCGAATTTCTTAACGGTCGGTCCCTGGACTGTTTTTCCCTCTTGTTTTGGTTCATTCGTTTTTCTGTATCCACCCGAGGAGGATGCCAGTGGCATCGAAACTGTTGTGGAAATAAACTATCTATTAGAGTGGGTTTTTATTTTCATAGTCTCTCATTATTTGTGATCCACTCTCTTAATTCAAAATTACCTTCTTTCATTATTTTATCTGCTTTTATGTAAACTTCATTTAATTCTGAGTCTGTTTTGGTTGATCCTACAAGGTTATCTACATAGAAGTGATCTTTCAAGAACTGAACAGTTAAATCATTTTCATCATACAAATTTAAGTGATGTTTGATGGTTAAAGCAAGTAAACTAGGACTTGCATTTGCTCCAAACAAAACTACATTAAATTTAAATGTTTTAAACCCTTTATTTAAATCATATGGATCATTAAACCACAAGAATCTTAGTTGATCTTTGCCATAGTCATTTTTCAGATGAATTCTCAAAAAAGCTTTGCTTATATCACTTTGAACTGCATAGTCATCTAATCTAAATCTTAGAAGGATTTTTACAAGGTCTGAAATAAGATTAGGCCCCTCTATGAGACAGTCATTCAAGCTATGCTTATTGCCATCTTTAAGACTACAGTTATACACAACTCTAAGTTTTGTTGTGGGTGCATCCTTTCTATAGACTCCTGTGTGAGTAAGATAATGGCAGTTGTCTTTTTTAAAGGGGTGATCTTTAACTTCCTCAATGAAGCCTTTTTCTAACTGCTCCTTGAAAACATCATTATACATTTTAATTCTGTTGTCATTTTTTAATCTCTTCATCAAATTATAGAGATGACCTTTAGCTACCTTTAGATTATCATTTAATTTTGGACTATCGATCTTCCAAGGTAGTTCAATTGAATAATGGCCATTTTCATACATGATGGTATTTTCAAAATTTTCAACCATTAATTGATTTTCATCTGTATGATCACCATCTTGCACCCCCACTGACTCTAACAGCCAGAGCTGTTGTACACCTTTATCTAATTGTTCAGTTGTTAATGATTTATTTAATATTTCAGTATTTATGTCATTATTTGAGTTGTGTAAGACCTTGTCATAATTGGGCGAGTTTGTTAGTCATATAGTTTTCATTGTTATTTTATATTTATCTATGTGTCCCAGTGGAGCTATACCCCAGTGAGTATCTAGAGCCATCCCATCTCCTATTCTGACTATGCCTGTGAAAAATGCTCTGTATGAATTGGTCCACAATTAACCCACCCCTTATTTCTCCAGTCTAACTATAGAGCAGATCAAGTCTAGCCTAGAGGGGTCAGCCTAGAGATTCCGGAAATGGTCCAGAGCGGGCAGATAAATTGAGGTCAACAGTAGGATTCCTCACCAAACTAGGTTAGGGCAATCTACCTTTACCTTTGTTAAGCTATGAGTTGATGCTGGGTCTTAGGCCACAATGTAGGCCTAATTTGTCTGACCAGCTTAATTTAATGAGTCTTCTAAGTTAGAAGTTAGAAGATCCAACTGGGCTAAAAACACAATTAGTCACTTACTGCTAGTTATTAGGGAGTCCCTTTTCCCGTCTTGTTTGTTTATTAAGAGCGTACTTGCTGGTGGGGATCTTTTTCGTTGTCTGTTCTCGTCCCTTCTCCAGTTCCGTCCTCTCGCCCCGTCCCTCGTTTTCGTTCTCCTACTGTCACAGAGTATAAATATACTAGTGTGGAGAATAACTCTGGTGAGCAACCAATTGGTTTCATCCACCCAGTTATTGACATAAAAGGAATTTAATAATTGTTAGATTAACTACCTACCTACTCAGTGAACCATTTTCGTTACCTCCCAACTACCCACTCATCAGTTTTCCATATACTGGGGGCCCCGGGAGATAAAAATTTTGGTGTCATTGTCACCAATTTTTATGTCTGAGTGTAGACTAGCTAACTATTTGACTGTAAATGCCTGTTAATCTGATTAACAGTGCCTATCCTCACCTTCGCATGGAGAAGGTGTAGCATTTAATTAGAAAGAAAATATACATCCATAGATGAAACTATCTATGGTCTTTACCATAAGAAAAGAAAAGTGAAAGTTAGAAGATAAAATTACAATTCCCCAGCATCTATTTTTTGTTGTAAAAATAGTCGCGCCTTTAATGCTGTTTGTCGCTGAGGTCTTGTGTCTGTCAATGTTGTAGTAGGATGCGTTACCACTCCTACTGTCAAAGGAATAGTTACTGGAAGTTCAGTGTCTCCAGTTGTTACTGTCAGTGGAGAAGGTTCTCCAAAGTCCATTGTTTTGGGTCCAGACTCTAAAGGGTACAAAAGAGAAATCTCTCTTGTTGTGTCACCCGTTGAAGTCCTTAATTTGACCACTCTTGTTACCCCGTCTGCCCCTGGTCTGAGTTCTGAAACTCTAGCCAGAGGCCAGTATTGTCTTGGAGTACTGTCATGTATGAGAACAAGGTCCCCTACCTTAATTGTGTCAGACCAATCCTTCTTAGTCATTTGTTTATGTCTCTCCCTTAGACCCATCAAGTACTCAGTTTTCCACTGTTTAATGAAATGAGCTTTAACTCTAGTTAAATGTTGTAACTTAGTCTGGAGCTCATCATGTCGTTGAGTCCAGTTTGGGTCTTCTGAAGAGTCTATATTGTAGTCCGGCAGGAGACTAACTTGTTCTCCCCGAATCAAATGATTTGGAGTTAATGGTTCCGGGTCATTAATGTTGTCACTCACATAAGTGAGTGGTCTATTGTTAATGATGTTCTCAATCTCAGCCAGGAGAGTGAGCAACTCAAACAAGTGTATCTGTTTTTTTACCAATTGCTTTCTTCAAGCAATTCTTTACTGTTTGTATATTCTCTCCCAGATAGAACCATACCAAGGAGAGGCAACCGGAATATACTTCCACTTTATGTTTGAATTTTGTACATATAATTGTGTGACTTCATTGCTTAACAAGTCGTAATGACTGTTCACCAGCCTTGAAATATGTAGCATTGTCAGTCCAAACTGTCTTGGGTACTGAATGTCGTGCACAGAATCTCTTAAAGACAGCAACAAAAGATTCTGCTGTAAGGTCCTCCACAACATCCAGATAAACAGCTCGTGAGGCAGCACATGTAAACAGTACAATGTACATTTTTTGTTCAGTGTCAACCACCCTACAGTCAATGCTCCTGTATAGTCAATGCCTACAGTCTCAAAGGGTCTGTTGAGAGTAACTCTCTCCTCTGGCAAAGCAGGAGGATTTGTTTCCTATAGGGCCTAGCATGAATACGCCTACATGTGACACACTCACTCAGGACTGTTTTAACAGTGATCCTTCCCTTGGGTATCCAATAAGTTTTTCTTAATGTAGTTAGTGTCTGTGGTACCCCCATATGATGTACATCATTGTGTGTTTTCTGATGATTAATGTTGTCAAATAGCTAAATCTAGGTAAAAGGATTGGATGTTTGCTTTTGTAAGACAGTTTTGATTTGTCTAATCTCCTTTACACCTTAGAAGGCCTTCCTCATCTCTGAACAAGTTTAGATCCACAACTACTGATGGTACAGGTTCTTTTGTTTGTTTCCCATTAGTCAAGAATTCTAACTCTTTATTGTACTCTTTTGTTGTGCATGCCTATCCAGTACTTGGTTGCAACTTCTGTATAATTATGATTGTTTTTATTTAGCTGTTTGTTATTGTAGTTAAACAGTTGTGAGCAAACCTCAAACAGTAGGCTGTGACCCTGACAAGTTGCTGAAGTCAGAATAATGTTCATAATTAGTGATTGGTTCAACCTTTTCATTTGAAAAGATTAAATTTAATGTCAAGTTAACTTGTTCCACAGGCCATTGGTCTGTATTACAGAGCCACTTAGGTCCCATGAACCAAGTTTTGTTTGACTTCAACAACTTGTAGGATAAACCTCTGGTCAGAAAGTCTGCTGGATTTTGTTTAGTTGGAACATAGTGAAAGTTTACTTGTAGGCTTTCATTAGCTTCAGCTATTTCTTTTAGCCTATTCTTACAAAGATATTCTTACTATTAATGCTATCATTCCGTATCCAGGCAAGACAAATCTGACTGTCAAGCCAGATGTGGATATCAGTTATGTTCACATCATGGTAAGCATCCTTAAGCAATGAAATGGTTTTAATGGCTAATGCAGCAGCCAATAGTTCCAATTGAGGTATGGTTCGGGTAGGTTTGAGAGGTGCAACTTTCCCTTTTGCATAAATTAGATGACTTTCTGTAGGACTTACAAGTACGCACAGCACCCATAAGCCTGTGTGCTTGCATCAGCAAACACGAAGTCTCTGGGGCTTATCCTAAACCCACAGCACCTTTGAATTTTAATGTTCTGCACTTTGTTAAATCAGCAGCTAACTTCTTCCAAGATTTTTTTTTCATTTGTTATTGGATCATCCCACCCAACATTTGTCCTCCAAATTTCTTGGAGGAGAATCTTTGATTTTATTGTTGAAGGCAGGAATAGACCCATAGGATCAAAAATTTTGGAAGCCTCTGATAACACTGGTATGCATATGAAATTTGTTTGTCTGCTGTGAGGGTTTTTTCAACTCATATTATATAATTCGACCATGCTGAATTCGAAAATGACATTGGTTTTCCTCAATCAGGTCAGGTTTTTTCTCTATTGGCCATTTATTATAAGTCCAATTTTATCCCCAAATTTATTGATTTTTTTAGCTTAAACACTGTAGATACGAGTAATATTATAAGAACACTCGTGAAAAATGAAAACATTGTGTGAATAAATACTTTTATTCATACAATGAATATGGAAAAAAGTTTATTGAGGAAGGAATGAAGTTTTTTTGGCTTTCCGTCTGTTTTTCTTCGGGCACGTCTCGCTTCAAACACCAGCAATAGTCCGCCAGCATACTGATATCCCAGTTTCCCTGGTACCTCTCTTCCATTATTTTGATATCTTGGTGAAATCGTTCACCCTGTTCCTCACTATAATCCCCGCAATTTTCAGGAAAATAGTCCAAGTGGGACCACAAAAAGTGCATTTTTATGGACATGCGCGACCCATGAGCTTTAAAAGCTTCCATCAAGTTTTCGACAACGGACTCGTATTCTGGACTTCTACGCTTGCCAAGAAAATCAGTGACAACTGATTTGAATGCCTGCCAGGCATTCTTCTCAGTTGGAGTCATTGCGTTTTCGAACCGAGTATCCTTGATCAAAGTTCGAATTTGAGGACCATCAAAAACCCCAGCATTTAGTTTAGCATCAGATATATGAGGAAATTTACTCTCGAGATATCATATCGGAATGCTGAACCCTCCTTATTCATTGATTTGATGAAATTTTTCATCAAGCCCAGCTTAATATGAAGTGGTGGGAGCAAAATTTTTGTTGGTGGTACAAGGGGCACTGAAACGACATTATGCGACCCAGGTTCAAAATTCTGGCTGGATGCCCATTCACGCTGTGCATAGTGCTTCTCATCCGCTCGGCTATCCCATTTGCAGAGGAAACATGGGTATTTCGTGTATCCCCCTTGCATTCCCAATACAAATGCCACAATCTGAAAAAAAATGAAAATATTTAAAGAATTTAGAGAATTTGTTCTATCAGATAAAAAAAATCTATGCATTGGACTGTATCACTTCTGTAGGGAAGTTAAGTGTTCTTATACGCTCTCAAATAACCTTTGGAAAAACAACATAGTCAATAGCAATAGTTTACTTGATATTAGTATTTACCTTCAAATCTCCACAGATCCTCCAGTTATGTTGGTCGTATACGAGAGCATCCAGTAAAATTTTCATGTTATCGTAGCTCTCAGTAAGTTGTACGGAATGTGCTACAGGGACTGATGCAACCCTATTCCCAATGTTGAGAAGTACTGCTTTCAAGCTTCGTTTAGACGAGTCTATAAATAGCCTCCAATTCTGATGCGTTATATGGCAGGCCCAAGGATTCGATTAGCCCCTCAACATTGCAGCAGTACACTAAGGAAGAGGTATTTTCGTGCACTGCAAAAAACTTGCGGAATTCTTCCTCTCGTTTCCTATACCAGGAGAATGTTGTTCCCGGAGCCAGCAAGTTGTCCTCTCGAAGTCGTGAGCCCAAAATCTCGGCAGCTAATTTGGAAAGTCCTAAATCCCTGGTAAGATCATTAAGTTTGGCCTGGTTGAGAGGCCTCGGCTCATTTGAAGCGGTATTTTGAGGTATATACGACTGGGACTGGTCATTGGCATTGGTCATTGATTCATCATCAGAATCATCGAAGTCCAGGGTTTGAGGTGGGTCGGGTATTGGAATTCCAGGACCACGGGGTACAGGTCTCATAGCAGAAGGAATGTCAGGGTATACAACAATGTGTTTATTCTTCTTGTTAACTCCTGAAAATAGAAACACAGAAACATGGATATAAAACTTGCATATGAAATAGAAGAAGCATTCAGACAGTGGCGGCTCGTGAGGGAAGGCTGCGGTCTGTAAGATATGAAATAGGTCGATGGAGTCTGTATATTTTCTTTCTTTTTCATTCATATTGTCCCTTCGGGGACAATATGAATGAAAAAGAAAGAAAATATACAATCATTGTATATGTAAATGTAACTTGTATAACAATATGTATGTGTAAATGTATTTTCTATAACAATATGTATATGTAAATGTATGATTACCATTATGGTGAATATTATGCTATATATGGTGAATATTATGTCAAGTTTCATACGAGGAT
Organism: Bathynomus jamesi; assembly: GCA_023014485.1. Classification (NCBI taxonomy): domain Eukaryota; kingdom Metazoa; phylum Arthropoda; class Malacostraca; order Isopoda; family Cirolanidae; genus Bathynomus; species Bathynomus jamesi. The sequence goes on along the minus strand of JAJOZX010004842.1, from coordinate 93,727 downwards.
TTCAAAATATTTAAGAAAAATAAATTTATAAGCCCACCTTGGAGGTTTGTCATGCAGAAATAGCAATCTGTCACGTGATCCTTTCCTTCTCTCCAAATCATGGGAATTCCAAAAGGCAAAGATTTCGCTCTGCCTTTGCTCCATCTTCTCAAATTTTCAATGCACGTCTTGCAGCACATATGAGGGGCGAAATTTTTGTCCTGGTCCCCTAGCTTAATTCCAAAGTATGCTCTATACATTGTCTTCACAAATTTAGTGATTTGGGACTGGTTATTTGGCATGGTAACCGTCCCACATATGTAGCAGAATCTATTGGGATCATTTTTACACGCTCTATTCATTATGAAATATTTTATCTATATGCCTGAAAAGTAAAAAAAGATATTATACAAGTGAAACAAGTGATGATAGATGTTACTGTTCCAATTCCGCTTTGACAAAATCACGAAAAATTCTATTTTACTTATGAGGCCATAGCCGGATAACCTGAGCTGATTGAGAAAAACGGATTGCAGATTCGAAATCAGCAGGAAAAACTCTATAAGAATCACTTACAAAACTCTTGACAGCAAAATTGATGCATACCAGTTTATTTGGTAGATTATTTATCTAAAGCAGCATATAATTCATTTATGTGAGAATCTATTTCAAAAATATTCTGTTCTTGTTCATACAAAAGTGCTGTGTATGTCTCTTCACCAACATTTAACCCATCAGTTTCTGTAACAATTTCCTCGTCTATAATTATTATTTCCTGTTTAATTCTATTTAAACTACCCAAAATAGTATGTTTTTAATTTTGATATTATCATTATTTTTCTTCGGCTGTTCATTTCCTACATTTTTAGTTTTTGTCTTTTTATCATTTTGTTCGTTGGGCAGTTTTACTACCTCGCAACTTTTACTTATCTCTTTTCTTTCTTTTATGTATTCATTCCGTATTATATAGTTATTCGTTATTTCCTTTCTCTCTCATCCATCCGAATTTTCATTGGGACATTTCCGGACTCTTGTTTCCCCATTATTCCCTCCTTTTCTGTAACACTCGAATTCGCTTTCTCCATTTCTTTAAATACCGCAAAGGAGTTTACAGTCTGTGTACATACATTACACAGAAATTTGATTCCCACGATCTGTTTCGCATTCGAGACGATATATATTTCCGTCATCCCAATTCATGCAGATAAAGTCGTGCAGTTTTTGACAGAAATCGTATGGGATTTTCGGCCGAGAGAGGGAAACACCTGCGACGAAGAGCGGACAACTTTGGGCATTCCACCAGGTGTATGACAGTGATAGGGGTATGGCAGGTAGGGCAAAGCGGGGCTGGCGATTTCGCCATAAGGTGTACCGGGTCCAGGATACGGAGGCGGGCGTTGGAGGCTGAACCGTAAACTGCTCTACCATAGTCCAGCTTCGACTGTACTATGGAAGTGTAAAGGCGAAGAAGAGAGCGTCGATCTGCACCCCATGTGGTGTGAGAGAGGTGATCCAGGAGAGCGAGGGGGCGTCGAAGGGATTGCTTTAGGTGCTTGAGATGGGGAACCCAATTGAGCCGTCGGTCTAGGGTCATGCCCAGAAAACGCGTGGAGGGTACCACCTCAAGCGGACTGCCGTATAATGTGACAGAGGGTAGAGGAAGGGTTGTGGGTCTTCTTCTACTGAAGACCATACACTTGGACTTAGGGATGGAGAGGCGGAAACCCACCGACGTTGCCCACCTTTCCATCCGGTAGATGGAGAGCTGCATTTGCCGTTGAACGACAGACGGTTCTCGCCCTGCGAAGTAGACTGCAAGGTCATCCGCGTAAATGGAAGAGCGGATGGTGGGTGGAAGGCATTGTGAGACCGTGTTCATCACGATGGAGAAGCAGAGAACACTGAGGATGCTTCCCTGTGGGACCCCGTCCTCCTGCACAAAGGTGTCAGAGAAGACTGAGCCCACCCGGACTTTAAAGGTCCGGGAAGAAAGGAAGCCCCTGATGAAGGTCGGCATGGCTCCGACGAGGCCCAGATGTCGGAGCTGACCGAGGATCATTGCTCGACGGGTGGTGTCATAGGCCTTCTGGATGTCAAAAAAATTGACAGTACGAACTGTCCATTGTCGAAGGCATCCTGTATGTCTCGGCTGAGAAGCAGGAGGGGATCAGTGGTGGAGCGGAATTGTCTGAAGCCGGACTGGGTAGACGGGAAGGAATTGCTATGTTCAAGGACGAATGATAATCGCGTAGCGACCATTTTTTCAAGGATCTTGCAGGCACAACACGTCAGGGCGATTGGTCTGTAGTTTGTGGGGTCCAGGGAATCTTTGCCGGGTTTGGGGATAGGGATGACGTGGGCCTCCTTCCACCTAGAGGGGAAGGCGCCCTCTATCCATATGCGATTGTATAGGTCTAGCAGGAAAATTTGTACGGTACAGTGGATGTGTTGAATCATGCCGTACGGAATACCGTCCGGACCGGGACAAGGGGATCGTCGAGAGGCCAGTGCCGCCTGTAGTTCACGCATGGTAAACAATCGGTTGTAGGTGCTGTATATGGACGGTGGAGAGGGGCTATCGTCAGGGGCGGGTACGGAATTGGCTGCAGAGGAAGAAACGGCGGCGAAGGTAGAAGCAAGGTGGTCTGCCACCGACTTGGGCTCATATAGGAGTCCGTCGTTAGTCCGGAGGACCGGGGGTCGGGAGGGGACATGTCGCCTCTCGACACCCCGCACCTTCTTCCAGATGGTAGCCGAAGGTGTGTTGGCGGTGATGCCGGACACAAAGGCACGCCAAGAGGCTCGGCGCGCTGTCTTCATTGTGCGGCGGGCGATGGCCCTGACCCGCTGCATCTCCGTGCGATGGGTGGGGAGTCGCGTCCGGTAGAAGCGCCGAGTTGCCTTCTTAGCGCGCACGGCCTCCGCGCACTCCAGGGTCCACCAAGGCATCCGTCGGGCGCGGGGGTAGGCGGAGGTTTGTGGTACGCTTGTGCTTGCTTGCGGCCGCTAGAACGACGGACTCGAAGTATGCGATGCACTCGTCGATGGATGGGAAGTGGGCAGTTGTAAGGGTGGTATACGTGTTGTCGCGGAAGTGGGCCCAATTCGCGTTGGTAGTAACCCACCTTACGGGTACCCGAACAGTCTGGTCGGGTCGATTGAGGGTGAGTTGAATGGGGAGATGGTCACTTCCATGGTCCTCTCGGAGGACTTGCCACGTGTCTAGGAGGGCATCAGTTGAAACGAGGGACAGGTCTATACAGGATGGAGTGCAGGTGGTGACATGGTAGAATGTAGGAGAGCCATCGTTGAGGCACTCGAAGGAGAGCTCGGTCATGACAGATATCAGGGTTGGGGCCATATAGGTGGAGTGTGTGTCGCCCCACAAGGGGTGGCGACTATTGAAATCGCCCAGTAGTAGGAAGGGCCTGGGGAGTTGTTCTACGACTTCCACCAGGTCGTCGCGGGAGACTTGAGCGTGGGGGGGGAGGTAGATTGGGCAGACGGTGCACTGTCTATCCAGGGAGAGCCGGACGGCAGTCACCTGTAGCGGGGACCGGATGGAGAGATTGTAGAAGGGGACTGCGTGGTGTACGAGGATGACAGCTCCCCTTCGAGTGCAGGTAGGAGGCGGGGTGGCGATGCAAAAATAACCAGTAGGGCAGGGCATGGGCCTGGTCCCCAGGATTAGCTCCTGGAGACAGACACACACCGGACGGGATGTGGCAATCAAGGAGTTAAGGCCTTCATAGTTCGCAAATGGGTAAAGGTGTAGGCGCTAGGAGGTTGGAGTGTGAAGGGAGATCTGGAGTTCGCGAAATTGAAGGCTGGGTCGGGAGCATGGCTGGCTATCTACCGTTCACCAGGGAAGGAATCGGTCGGCCTGTCGAACCCCGCCGTGAATGCCGGCTCCCCCGTCCGCCGCGAGGCTCTCTCCGTGGGGAGGTGGGCTGACGGCGGGTGAGGGGGGCATATGGGGAGAGCAAGAAGCCGGGTTGTGGGGGCAAGTCCTCGGTGGAACTTGACTTGCTCGAAGGTGGCTGAAGTGGGCTGGGGCGAGACCCCTGCTCCAGAGAGTGTAGGTCCAAGGGCATATTCGAGGGTCGGACTGGGGTCGGCAACGGAAAAGGAGAGTGCAAACGTTCCGTTTCCACAGGGGGGGTCAACCCCATCAGGATGCGTTCTTCCAGTGGTAGAGGACTCGAGGGCCTGGTTGCCCACCACCCGAGTGTTGAGAGAAGTAGTAGTCCGAGAATGAAAAGCAGTAGTCGTAAGCTAAGGGGGAGAAGTAGCCATAGCAAACAAAAAGAAAACTTCATCCCCCGCGCGCATCCAGCCACCACCGACTCCAACAAGGGAAAGGCGAATCGTGGGCACACTCGGTCCCACCGCCAATAGATGTCACGCAGGGTAGATACACCCGTACCCAGTTTCCGTGCCTAAAAGTGACAAGGGTGCAGGGCAACCACCTCCCACACCCAAGGGCCCAGGAAGGGGTCAAATCAAGGTCCAAAAACAACGCCCCACCCCCCCAAAAAAAAAGCCAGAGTGAATGGGTGAAAGGAGAAAGAAAGAAATAGAAGCAGGAGATCAGCCGGGTCCCCAAACGGGTCCAATGGTCCACGAGGGCAGAGAAAGCCCTTACACCGAAGAAAGTTGCATTCCCACAGAGGGACGCGCCCTATCGCTCCGGACAAAGCAAAAGGATATATATATATATATATATATATATATATATATATATATATATATATATATATATATAAGCAAACAACCACAGGGAAAAGGAAACACGAAGTCCGAGCGCTTTCGTGATATATTCACATTATCAAGGAGGAACATCACGAAAGCGCTCGGACTTCGTGTTTCCTTTTCCCTGTGGTTGTTTGCTTAAAAATAAGATCGTGTTATTTTGTGATTTTAGTGCATATATATATATATATATATTATATATATGTGTGTGTGTGTGTGTGTAAAAATGAACAATGAACAATTCCTATACAATCATTACATGGATTCAGTGTCTTCATGCAGTACTTAATGTTTGTATGGTTTTTATGTTTGACTGTTCATTTTTACATGAGAAACCAAAATCGCCTAAGCGAGTTTTGGATAGAATTTCGATTTGTACTTCTTTATTCATTACTGTATTTCTCTAATTCATCTTTCCTAATAATGACTTATACTGTACGTATGACAATGTGAATATATGACGTCATAAAATAACTTAATTCTCTTCACGTTTTCCATACCGCGAATACTGAATCACCCATTTGGTATGTGGATATCTTTCATGTTCAATGTATGGTAAATTCTTTAATAATAATAAAAAAAAAACCTTTATACTCTATACGTCATTATTTATATGTTGTGGTGTTATGTAGTATAAATATTATTATTCAACTATATTCATCTATACGTCCATATCTTATCTTGACCATTACTCTATATCAAATTTAATTAAATATTCATTTTTACTCGTCAGTCTACGAAATGGTATGAAACTTTATGCCTCCGTACCTGTTCGTTCAAAATCGTGCAAATACGTTTGCATGTATTATTTTTTTATTATTTTTTTTAAGTGCATTCACCCCTCGCAAGATATTCCTAAATGCTTAGGCAAGTGGTTAAATTCCGCTACACACAGCAAAAGCAAGCATCTGAATTCGAAATCCTCTCTCTTGCTTCTGCTACAAATTTATAACATAAGGTGTTATGTTGTATGTTATGTTATATTATGTTATATACCGTATGTGCCCATGTACTTTGTATTATATTTCTAACATCTTAATTGTCTATTAATATGAAACACTGTAAAAACGAAACAAAGTTATAGTAACTGTTGAATTGTAATTAACTGTAATAATTTATTTATAATGTAATTAATGTACTTTAATAACGATAATATAATTAACGATAATAAGCGAATATGAATTAATTGGTAATTGTAATCGTAATTGTAATGAACCAAAATTACAACGTACTCAATGATGTACTTAGATTGTACTTATATACTACTACGAAATTATATCGCCTTCAGAAATGTATACTCGGCGAAAAATACGATTAGTTTTTATTTTTATTTTTTAAATTTTTATTTGGAATCTTTCAAACATCTGATCATGTGTTTAAAAGGGGGGGAACTTAACCTTCAAACTGCATTCCCCCAAAATTTAGGTTATATGTATAAAGCATGTAATTGTAAAAGTCACTTCACTACTTCTGCTTCTTAGACTACACTCCCTTGTTAGCAGTCTCGCTGCGAGGAGGGGCCAGAGGCCCCTTGCCTCCTTAATTTTTAGATTCCGGCCTGAGCCATGGTCGAAAGAGGTCGAACCTCTACCCCTGTAAATTCAGAGCACTACCTGTACATTTTTAGAAGTAAACTACAGTAAAAGAAGTTTCTTTTATCTTTTCCTTCGAGCCGTGCTCTAGTCCGAGAACTCAGTGAAGTCGATAAGTTATAAAAAGAAAAGTCGATAAGTTTAGTATCAGAGTATTATACAGGGTGGGCCGTAAGTTTCCATACATAGGAAAATTTAAATTATGGTCTTCACGTGCGTCGGTATTTGGATCAGCAGTTTCCGGATGCTTGGATTGGTCGGCGTGGTCCTGTGGAGTGGCCTCCCAGATCCCCAGATCTCACCCCCCTTGATTTCTATCTTTGGGGGCACTTGAAGGCCATGGTGTATCAGGAAAAGATACGAGACATAAATCATCTAAAGGAACGTATCACCAACGCCATTACAAGCATAACGTCAACTGTGCTAATGCGTGTTCATCAACAGTGGGGAACACGTATTGAAATGTGTTTTCAAAACAATGGCAACCATGTAGAGCATATTATATAAATAAAAATGGTTGTCCATAAAAAAATGTTTATTTTTCCTATGTATGGAAACTTACGGCCCACCCTGTAGAAAGAGAAGAATCAACAACTGTCGACCCTATAGCGAGAGAAAAAAATTAGAATGTTATAGAAGAAAAACTATCGCGAGAAATATCCGTTGCTTCCTCCTAACCAGAACCCCCGTCGACTTCGAACCAACCCAGGGCCATAGACGGAGGGGTTAACAAAGTGGCAACCCTGTAGCCAAGATCTTAACAATTTGGCGACCCTTTAACCAGGATTTTAACAAGTGGCCACTCTTTGGCCAGGATAGAAATTACCCTGCATCAGGATAAACATTGTAGCGACCCTACTACCAAGATAATAAGACCCACCATTTGACCGGCGTGTCACGACTTCCAGTTCGTCACATTCACCCTTGAACCGGTGTGTAACGACTCCAAGTTATCCACGTCTCGTTTCATCCAAGAACAAGTAGCCAGCAAGACACGTCTCTAAGGATTTCGCTGTAGAAATTTTGTTAAGTACAGTGTTTTTTTTTTTAAGTAATTTGTAAACATTTGAAAAGTCAGTATTATTAACAGTTAACTAGTATTAAGTCAGAATTTACAAGAAACACAGTGAACATTTCAGACACCAGTGATACATTTTTTTTTATTGAAAGTTATTTTCACAGAAGTTAATTTTCACAGAAGTTAATTTTCGCAGAAGTTAAATGTCACAGAAGTTAAATGTCACAGAAGTTAAATGTCACAGAAGTTAAATGTCACAGAAGTTACTGTCACAGAATTAATGTCAGTTATTTTCAGTTATTTTCGCTATTATAGTTAGTATAGAATAATTTTATTTTATGTATCAAACATAATATTACTGTACCTTCGCGTACATTCGAGTGAAATGTTTACATTTTTTATTTTTGTTTACAATTTTTTTCAAATTATTGAATTAAATTGACTTGCAAATTAAGAAAGAGAGTTTATAGAGTTATAGATACACTTGAAGCAGTTTCAAGTTCCAGTTTCAGTTGGTTGCATCCAAGAGGGACAACCAAACCCCAGAGATTTATAGAGATACTTGAAGTAGTTCCAAGTCAGTTTTAGTTGCAAATAAGTTGCAAATCAGTTTTCAGACAGTTTCAGTTGGTTGTATCCAAGAGGGACAACCAAACCCCAGAGATTAATAGTTTCCACTTGATAGCAGTTCAAGTGCAAGTCAGTTTCAGTTGACTCCACTGATTTTACACACTTCTTAACCCTTTGACGACCAGTATACGTTTCTTTGAACTTAAAAGTTTAAGTTTTATTGTTATTTACAATTAGATATTAGTAACTATAGTCACTTAAATGACCCATTTTTGGGTTAATTTTCTGACAACTAAACGATACCTGTATAAACATGTAGATGTATTTGTAGAAACGTTGCATCATTGTACAATTTATATTATTATTTTCGTTGGGACAAATATGTCCCGTGGTCCTCAAAGGGTTAAAGTAAAATCTGGTATCGGTATCGAGGGGTTGAACGGAAAGTCTGTAAACAACAACGAAATTAAAGCTGGAGGCCTGCGTTGAGCAGGAACGGGGACACATCGAGCAACTTCTCAATTAAGACGAATAACATGCTAAGGTAAGTATCTATGAAGTTTGGGAGCTCTAGTGCCCTTACGTTTTTTAATATGACAGTTTACCTCTAAGGGGTCACCTTTTTTTTACCCACCCTGTGTATATGTGTATATATATATATATATATATATTTTTTTTTCTGCCGATTCGTACCTAGGGAAAATGGTACATATCTCGGCGAGACAGTGGGTGGGTGGTGTCACTGGGTTGGGGATAGTAGACTAGGGGAGTCGGTAAGGTTCGGTTGCTGGATAGGCGGAAGGAGGGGTATGGACTTAGATGCGATGAAGCAGATGGAAATAGGTGAGGAACAGGAAAATCGCTTCCGCTGAAAAATGGGAGCCTTCGGCGCTTATGGATTGTAGACGCTCGGGTATGAAAATACTGGACAAGAGGGAAACACTTGCGACGAAGAACGGACAGGATCGGGCATTCAACCAGGTGTACGACGGTGATGGGGGTATGGCAGGCAGGGCAGAGCAGGGTTGGCGATTTAGCGATAAGGTGACTATGTGTAATGCGTGTGTCCTAGGCGGAGACGGGCTAAAGTCACTTCTTTATGGCGGGACCGGTGGAATGAGGAGACCCAGTATCCTAATTGCGATTTGATCTTGTGGAGTTTGTGTGTGGCCTGGTCCCATTCCCGTTGCCAGATGGAGCGAAGAGTCGGGAAGAAGTCGGAGAAAGGGAGGTGCCGGGAGGAGGCCGGCAGTAAGCAAGCCGTCTTTGCATTGCGGTCCACCTCCTCGTTACCTACTGGATGCCAACATGTGCCGGAACCCAGCAGAAGGTGATTGTCTTGTGTCGGAAAGTTGTTAAAACGTGGAAGGTTTGCTGGATGGTGCGGATGAGGGCGGGGTAAATCTCTTGAGGGAGAGAAGCGCACTTTGGAAATCTGAATAAATGACAAAGGAGCTGACAAGTGGGTGTGCACAATGTCGAAGGCCTCCACAATCGCGAAGAGTTCTGCTGAGAAAACCGAGGCTTCGCGGGGCAGGCTGACGCCTCGAAAAAGCAGCTGGGTAAGTATCACCGCTGAGGCGGCTGTACCAACCTCCGAGCGGGAACCATCTGTATAAATGGGGACAGTGTCCGGGTGTCGGGTTGCGTGTTCTTGGAAGAGTTACCTATATACCTAGTGATCGTGGTAGTCTTTGGTAGGGCACACAGGTCCCTATAAAACTTGATAGAGGTGAGGAGCCAGGCAGGGTAGATGCTGTATGAGATGGGGATAACTGAGGTGGGGAGAGTATTAGAAAAGTCCAGGAAGGAGCGGACCGCTTCAGAAATCGCTCAGAAATCGCCGCGCATAGAAGCGAAGAGGGGTAGTCTCTGTGCACGGAGGTATGTCCTCTTGAGGAGCAGACCCCGTAGGAGGGCGAGAGGGAGGTAATTGCAATCCACTTGAAGGCTGGAAGCTGGGGAAGAGCGGACGACACTGGTGGAGAGGCGGAGGCCCCTATTAAGTACCGGGTCCAAGATACGGAGGCAGGCGTTGGAGGCTGAACCGTATACAACACTACCATAGTCCAGCTTCGACTGGACCATGGAAGTCTAAAGGCGGAGAGAGCGTCGGTCTAGGAGGTGATCTAGGAGAGCGAGGGGACGTTGGAGGGATTGCTTCAGGTGTTTGAGATGGGGAACCCAGTTGAGCCGTCGGTCCAGAGTCATACCCGGAAATCACGTGGAGGGTACCACCTCAAGAGGATCGTCGTATAACGTGACAGAGGGAACGGGAAGGGTCGAGGGTCGTCTTCTGCTGAAGAGCATACACTTGGTCTTGGGGGTGGAGAGGCGGAACCCAACCGACGTCGCCCACCTTTCCACCCAATAGATAACGAGCTGAATTTATCGTTGAACGACGGACGGCTCCCACCCCACGAAGTAGATCACAATGTCATCCGCGTAGATGGAAGAACGGATCTACAGATCTACAGAAGCTAAGGCTAACAAAAGACCCTAAGATTCACTCTAAGGTTAGCCCGAGAGAAAGGAAAGAGTAGGGGGTTAAGAGAAGAGAATAAGGGGTTAAGTAAGTAGCAACACCTATCACTCGTAGTTTAACATTCATTCAGAAAAAGAGAAAAGACTCACCATCATCATCCGCAGGCCACTGCCGACAAGTCGGAAAAATAGTCGACGAGAATAGGAGAGGGGTGAAAGATGAAAAGACGTAAAATAAGACCGCTTACAAACCACGCAAACACAGTCTTAACTCACTGTCATACCATGCAAATTACAGTAGCCCTGTTCAAAAATCAACTTTTTCTTATTTTCATAGGTTTCTGTACCTTTTCCCATGCTTTTTGACCTGAAAAGGCCGAAAATCACAACCATTTTGACCTAGGTTGTTGGGAAGCATTGCCGCATGGAGCTTTAAGTTTTCTGCCTTGAAATCGGCCAAAAGCACCAGTTCCGGGGTCCCTTGAATCATGTTTTGCACTATAACTTTTTATCTAAACAAGATAGAGCAACAAAATAGGCACCAAATTAAAGTGTTTTTAATCCTCTTTCTAACTTATACAATTATGATAGTCTTGGAACAAGAAATGGCACATTGGTACATACAAAGATTTCAGAAATATCACAAAATTCGTTTTCTCACACTCAAAGCAGACAAGGCGCCTTATTCATGACACAAATTTGAGATTAACATTTTGTCAAGTCTAATCGATCAAGAAGTGAAAGCATTACATGATTAATTTCATAATGACATTTACACAGTCAGTTGTTGAGAGTTTGTTTCTTGAAGCTGTCAAAGCGGCGTCTGTTGAACTCACAGCTTGAAGGAGATAGTCCCTTTGCTTGGCATCTGTGTTATGACATTTGCAAAGTCGCTCATCATCTTGACACCACGTTCAGCAATGTCATTCACCGCTTTCAGATTCTTAACATAGTCCAACGCTTTTCTGTAGTCCTCATTCTGTGGCCAAGACGTGACAGGTTCCAGAAGCCACTCGGATCCAATGTTCAGTGTGTCCAGCAGGAAATGTGATTCTGGGCCAATGAGATCAACCAGGGTGGTCTTAGCTGTGACTCTCTGGAATAGAGGCTTTCCTGTTCTGAAGCTGTCTGGCTTCTCAGTGGCATGTAACTGGGCAGCATGTCGTGCTTCAATGTGTCACTCAATCTACTGCTGAAACAGGGCAAATGGCACGACTTCTGCGTCAGGTACCATTGTGTTTTCCATCTTATTAAGTACTGCATCAGCAAGCTCTGGGTCAGTTTTCTTGTACTTCAAACATGTCCTGGATTAGACTTAGATCATTCACGGGAGCATCTGCAGCAGACATTGAACATCATCTATACAGGAGTGTAGAACAGCGCAAGGAAGGTGTTGAGTCTTTCCAGCTTTGATACAGTGTCTTCGTCGTACTCAAGTTGATCTGCAAACATCAGCATTTCATGGAGTACAGGTTTCTGGCCATCCATCTGGCCTGATGAATGGCGCCTGTCGACTCCAGTGAATACCTCGAGGAGGCGTTCCTCCAAGAACAATGACTGTCAGTTCAGCCATTTCCCTGTAGTCGGCTCTTGGAAGCCTTTCTGCTGTTAGAATGTCTTGGAGTATTTCTTCACTGTTCTTCTTCTTTTTCCTTCAGCCATTTGCTGTTGATAGCCAGCATCTTTGGGTTTTCCTTGGACAAGTCCGTCCAAACATCCTTCAGATGCTCAAACCAGGGATTATCTGGCCCCTTCACCTTCCCAAACAGCTTCTCCCAAACTGCTCCTACTAGGATTTCCAGATGTGATGTCGACAGGCCAGATAAAACACCTTTTTGTTCAGCATTTTCTCTAGCAGTTTGGCAGCTCCTCTGTGAACTCCACTGTTACTGGATGTAGTGTCAAAAACAAGGGCAGTAACATTATCCGTAAGTTCCCATGTCTCCAGTAAATCCATTGAAGCCTCAGCCTGAGCTGTGCCAGAAGAATTGTCGATGACAGGTACTCCCAATAACTTTCCTTCAGTGTATGAAGGTGGACCAGACACTAGCACAGCTAAAGTCTATGAGGTACTTCCAGGTTCACTGCCCAAGACATCTTTGAGCAACTTTCCATCCCAGTGTAAGGCAGCGTACTGTGGGGGTTTCACAAAACTTGGACATGCGACTCTGGCTGATATTATACCTGGACAGCATTCTGTTGCGACGTGTTGTTGAGGTTGAGATGACGAAGTTATCCAGATCAGCCCCTCCAGCTTCAAGGTGGCAGAAACCATGGCAGTAACTTGATTGTCTGATAAACCAAGACGATCAGCTGTATTGCAGATGACATCACATTCCATGACCTTCCTTGGAAACGTCAAAGTCACACTAGTCACAGTGTCTTGATGGTGAGAACTCCAGGACGAGGCTGATGGTAATCCATGTCCTCTGTGTTAGCGTCGTTGTCAGTTGAGTCACCCCAGGTAATGTCATCCACATGAACAACTGCCTCTTGTTCTGCTGCAGCTGTAAAATAGTACAACATGTTAAGACAGTAATTGTTAAGTACATGCTAAATATCGCAATGGAGTAAAACTTAAAACTTTTGTGACGTTAAAGTAATTAGTTTTACCTTGTTCTTGTCTATGCTGCAGTCTTTCATTCATCGCTGCTTGCTGCAGGATCTTGTCTCAAAATCTTGTCATGACCAGACATATGACCTTTCCTCTCAGTCTTTTGGTCTTCGTAGAACCTGATATCCTCATCTTTCTTCTCTCTGGATAACGGTCTGTTGTTCTGTATTTCCTGGATTGCATCTGGAGCTCCTATATCGAACAGGCTGTCTAATTCCAGCACAAATGCTCCTCTTTTTCCTCCAGGGTTACTTGCTCTTCCTTTGCTTTTCACCAGAGCACGATGTTTCTCATGTAGTTTCATGAAGAGCTTCATTGCGTTGTACTTGGTCATTGTCTTGATCCTAGCCATCTGCCAGAATGGGATGATAGATTCAACTGTTTCATATGCAAGGTCTTGAACCATGGGCCTCCCTGCATTTTCCGGTAAATTCTGAAGATTAAGGAAATACTGGAACGCCTGTCTGTTGGTGGGAAGCTGGGAACCTGATAAAGCTGAAGGGTATCCAACCAGGAAAGTTTCAGTGAGAGATCTGGTAGATGGCCCAGTTGACACCTGCCTGTGGACAGTACGTGGAGGTTCTGAGATATCAACTGTGCGCCCACGGAGCTCCCTCAGCTCCTTGCTTAATGCCATTATGAAGTTGTAACTTGTAGATGGTTTTCTAGATTCTGATTGAGTTTCTGTTGTTTCCTGAAAAATTATATTATTATATTATTAATTATTTTATTTATAATTTTTGCTCTATCTTGTTTAGATAAAAGTTAAAGTGCAAAACATAATTCAAGGACCCCGGAATTGGCGCTTTGGCCGATTTCAAGGCAGAAAATTTAAAGCTCCATGCGGCAATGCTTCCCAACATCCTAGGTCAAAATAGTTGTGATTTTCGGCTTTTTCAGGTCAAAAAGCATGGGAAAATGTACAGAAACCTATGAAAATAAGAAAAAGTTGATTTTTGAACAGGCCTAAAACTACAGACATGCAAGTAAAGAGAGGATAAGAAAAAAAAAGGTAGGTAAAGTTAAACAAAGACTGGGTTAGTTTACCCTACGAGCTACATCTACGTTCGTGTTAGTCTAATTTTTTTTTAATAATAATTTTATTGCTGGCATGTCACAAGCTGGCATTAATCGTCAACAGACTCATCCTCGACCACCACCCCTAGAGCTCCCGTTGCTAATTGTTTTTTTTAATTTTAAACAACGTTAATATTTTTTTAAAATGCCTATCTAGACGGTTTTTAAACACATTAACGCTGGTAGAGTTCACGACGGGCGCGGGAAGATTATTCCATTTATCAATTACTTTAAACGTAAAGAAGTTTTAGCGATATTAGTAATGAACGTCTGCCACGCAACTTAAATCCGTTATTACGAGTATTGCTATCATCTAAAGTGAACAATTTGTCAAAATTTACGTTATCGATGTTATTAACGATTTTGAAAACTTCAATAAGCTCCCCCCTTAATCTCCTAATTTCGAGTGAATGCAAGTCTAACTCTTTAATCCTATCTTCATAAGGCTTGTTGCGCAATGACGGAATTAGTTTCGTGGCACGCCGCTGAACCCTTTCTAACCTATCAATATCCTCACGCAAATACGGGCACCAAAACTGAACGGCATATTCTAAATGAGGTCTGACTAGGGACTTGTAAAGGGGCAATATAATATCCTTCGATTTAAATTCGAAATTACACGCTATGAAGCCTAACATCCTATTAGCTTTTGCGCAAGACTCCAGGCACTGGTTCCTAAACTTTAAATCCTTAGATACGCGTACGCCTAAATCTACTTCCTCGTCAACGCTCGCTAACTCTCTATCATCCATCGTGTACGTGTAATTATTGTTACGAAAACCTATATGCAAAACTTTACATTTGTCTACGTTAAATTGCATCTGCCACTTGTCCGTCCATTCCATAATCCTATTTACATCGTCTTGGAGCCTATTTCTATCGTCCTCATTAACAACCTTACCGCCTATTTTAGTATCGTCCGCGAATTTTGACACGTTACTAGTCAATCCTACATCTATGTCGTTAATGTAAATTACGAATAGCAATGGGCCTAATACTGAACCCTGTGGGACACCGCTACCTACATCCAACCACCCCGATTCACTACCATTAACAACGACCCTCTGTCTCCTAGCACGAAGCCATTCCTCTAACCAGTTAGCTACCTGACCGCGCATACCGTGCGCTTTAACCTTCGCAATTAATCTTCTATGCGGAACTGTATCGAACGCCTTTTTAAAATCTAAATAAATAACGTCAGCTGCTCTATGCCTATCGTATTCGCGCACTATTTCGTTATAAAATTTTAATAAATTAGTTAAATAAGATCTATGGCGTCGAAACCCATGCTGACTACTATTAATCAAATCTCTACTTTCTAAGTGATCGATGATACGATCCCTAACTACAGATTCCAAAAGTCATCGACAATTGACGTTAAGTTAATGGGCCTATAATTGCTAGCTACTGTGCGGTCGCCTTTTTTAAAAATAGGCGTGACGTTAGCTAATTTGAAGTCTTCAGGAATAATCTCCGCTTCTAACGACTGATTAAAAATCTTCGTTAAGGGGCCTACAATAACGTCTTTCAAATGTCTGGGATAAAAAGCGCCAGGGTCTGGAGCCTTGGTAACTTTTAGCCTATCGATATAATGCGCAATCTCACCCTCGTAAACAGTTATTTCATCCAAAATAGTCTCGCTACTAAATGGAACGATATCGTCCACTTCGGGGGCATTTTTTACGTCTTCTACGGTAAAAACTGTCGCAAAAAAGTTATTGAAAATACCCGCCATCGCCTGAGCGTCAGAAGCCAAAGCGCCGTTAACATCCACTAGAGGGCCTATGTTATCTTTTATCGGCGTACGATTATTGACGTATTAAAAAAACTTTCGGATTATGTTTACTATCCGCAGCTATAAGTATCTCTAAATTACTCTTAGCATTCCTAACTGATCTTTTAACCTAACGTCTAAGCTCGATATATCCATTAAAGTTAGTTGCCGTGCCATTGCGCTTATTAAGTATATACGCTCTGTTACGCTCGTTTATGAACTCGCCTATTTCCCTAATCCACCACTTGGGCCTACCATGATTTCTAGCGCGCTTGGGCCTACGAGGAATAAACTCCCTTTCAATATTCATAAAACTTTCTTTAAACGCCTCCCAATGCAAATTTGTCATTACCCATAAATAAGTTACCCCAGTCCACTACTCTCATCCTATCCACAAAACTATCAAAATTGGCCCTACGAAAAGCAGGGACTTCTATTACGTTACTATCCTTAGTGTTTTCTATCAATAACTTAAACCTAAGAATTTGATGATCACTACATCCTAAACTCTCGCCTACTCCTAAATCTTCGACTATATTTTCGCCGTTCGTCATCACCAAATCTAAAATATTGTCACCGCGCGTTGGTTCGGTAACCATCTGTCGTAAAAAATTATCTTCCATGAACTCAATCAATCTCAAACCCTCCTCATTACCAGTAAAAGTCTCGTAATTAACATTAGGGCAGTTAAAGTCTCCGACAATTATACTATTCCGATTGTCAATAAAATTACCAAGAAGTGAGTAAAATCTAGTATCGGTATCGAGGGATTGAACGGGAGGTCTATAAAAAAACAACAAAATTAAAACTAATACTACGCGCCCTAACTTCAACGCATATCGCATTAATTGCTGCCGGAAAATCCATCTTAACCTCGATAGCCCTAAGGGAATTACGAATGTACAACAAAACGCCGCCACCAATCCTATGTAACCTGTCATTAGTAAAGAGTTTAAAACCCGGTATATCAAATTCCCGCAAGTCCCGAGTCCCGGTATTTAACCACGTTTCAGTGATAGGAACTATATCGTAGTTACCGGAATAAATTATCGCCTTAAATTCGTTTAATTTATTTCTAATACTACGCGCGTTACAATAAAAGACATTTGTTATTTTTTACCACGGGCCGGCGTTTTAAACTTTTTCACGTCGGGCCCGCATTCCCCGGACCCACAACGTTTAAAGAAGGCTTCGAACTATACAGCTTTCGTACGTTTTCGTCAGTAGTATAGCCGCAAAAGGGGAGAGTGCAGGAATGTTGCAGGTTATTATGTAATGTTGCAAAGGGGGGTGGGGGTTGTTGCAAAGGGGGAAGGGGGTTGTTGCAAATGGGGAAGGGGGAGGTTGTTGCAAAGGGGGTTGTTGCAAAGGGGGGTGGGGGAAAACTTGGAGGCGGCGTTATCCCCCAAGAGAGAGGAGAGAAAGGAGGAGAGGTGTTCACCTGGCAGGAGCCAAGTGCACATTAAGACTTCCAGCCGGGCTGGCGTTGTTTTATAGGCTCCTAATCAGCCAGTTGGCGTAAATGGCTTGAGTTGCCAGATACCGCGATACCATTGTATACATTATTATAGACTCCTAATCAGCCAGTTGGCTGGTTGTCAGATACCTCTTTTTAGCAGTATTATTGCATACATTATTATTATATACGCCTAATCAGCCAGTTGGCTGAGTTGCCAGATAGCGCCATGTATTCCATTGTATACACTATTATAGACTCCTAATCAGCCAGTTGGCTGGTTGTCAGATACCTCTTTTTAGCAGTATTATTGCATACATTATTATTATAGACTCCTAATCAGCCAGTTGGCTGGTTGTCAGATACCTCTTTTTAGCAGTATTATTGCATACATTATTATTATATACGCCTAATCAGCCAGTTGGCTGAGTTGCCAGATAGCTCCATGTATTCCGAAGACAGAGTTGCCAGATACCATTGTATACACTATTATAGACTCCTAATCAGCCAGTTGGCTTAGAAGGCTTAAATATTGCCAGATACCTGTTGTATACAGAATACCGGTAGTAGAAGGCATAACAATAAACAACATTGCATCATTCTTTTTATTATAAATATATAGAAAATAAATATACATTTGAGGAATATGCGTATAACAGAAATATATACACACAATTATGGATATATATATATATATATAAAATAAAATATACATTTCATATACATTTGAGGAATATGCGTATAACAGAAATATATACACACAATTATGGATATATATATATATATATAAATAAAATAAAATATACATTTCAATATGTACATAACAGAAATATATACACATAATTATATATAAATAAATATACATTTCAAATAAATATACATTTCATATACATTTCAATATGTACATAACAGTACAGGAGAAATACACACACACACACAATTATGGTGATATATAAAATAAAATATACATTTCATATACACTTCAATATGTACATAACAGTACAGGAGAAATATCAAGCAAAATATATATATATATATATATAAACACAAATCAATAGAAATATGCGTATAATCGTCAAGCAAAATATATATACAATTCACTTTTTTTTCAAAATACTAAAATCGGTCTTAATCGAGTTTACAATTACATCATTATTGCTCTGCATTACGCAGTCTATGCGGCTTAATAATATTTCACCGCTTAAAGTATAGGGAAACCTGTATTCGATATGAATGGCTTTCATATCGTTCAGTACTATTTTTGTCCCCACTTTACAACCGGTTGGCAAGTCATCTTTAAATACGTCTAGAATACAATCAAAAGCACGCACAAAGAGTTCATCGTTAGCTACATTATTAAACACAAGTTTATAAGAATGCTTTTCCAATCGAGGGTTTATTTCTACCGACTCGAGCTTTTCAATCGTGAACTCTTCACTCAACATAACGGCAATTGAAATAATCTTCTAAATCGTTACGGCAACTGCGCGTTATATAAAGAAATAGTTCTTCAGGGTGAACGGTGTAGGTGAGCTCAGCCTTGTACCGATCAATTGCTTTGTACCAAAGTTCATGGTATTTCAAAGAGTCTAAACTTTTTAAATAAACATCCAGCACTAGACCATTCTCACCAGTCCTACACTCGGTAAACCCATCGAGCAGAGCAGTGTATGCGTATTCAAGAACTGTATCAAAATAAAGCATATCCGTAACACGCGCGTCTAATATAGGTTTCAGTTTACGGAATCCGACGATTTCAAACATTCTGTCGAGGATGAAACGGTTTCGCGTAGGAATAAGAGCGTTATTATCAGAAGCATTCTTCCACATCAGCCTTATATCAATGCACGGCCGATCGTTATTTATACACAACGTACATACAACGGCGTATGAGGGCGCGTCACTAATCTGCTCTCTTCTTGTACCTACGTTAGCAGGTATTTTATAACGATCTTCACACCACTTATCAACTATCACAAAGATTCTATTCATCTCCTCGATACTTAAATAAACCCGTTTGTTTGTCGGTCTACATTCCGTTTCCAGTACATAGCTAATGGTACCGGAATTACGCCTGAACACGCGCAACGATTTCGTCACGGACACATCGTACGAGGCGTTGAGAATGCTGCTCAAAGGAAGTTCCATCGTATTCGAGGAGCGCACGTCTACTCGGTTCAAGCTCTGAGATAACTATGAGCCGTGTGAGGCACAGGCAGGAACGGTTCGACGGGCGGCTGACTCGATGATACGTGAATGGGCATGTTCGTACGACTCGAATTGTTGCACATATTTGTTTTTCCGTTTCGTCACTACCAGCCTACGCACTTTGGATAAGAACTAGGCGCTAATCATCTCCACACTCCGGCGCACTATTTGAGAGGAACATATGCTCATATTTTTCCTTTCTACCCATCAAACGATACTCGTCTCTAAAATCTGTTAAAAACTCACGCATGGCACTAGCCACAACCTCACTATGAACCTCATCATGATATACGTTAATATAGTGATAAAAACACCTAAGATTGTCCATGATCACGAGATTCACATTTTCAGACGTAGGGTATGAGTAATCGACATGGTGTAGCATGACGTAATACCGCTTGTCACACCACCCATCCACAAGGCTCATTATCCATACCTGCTGCTTCTCTTCTGCACGCGTTGTTTCTTTTACTTCACGGTGTATGTGAGACTTTATAAAGTTTAGCCCTGCAGCATACTTCAGCACATCGTCTGTGCAACGAAAGCCTTCAACAGTCTCACCAGAACATCCGTAGAGTATTTGTACATCTTGGAACTTCGCACAATCCAATGTGGTTTTAAAAGAGGCATAGGAGGGGGGAATAGGAAGTTTTTCGGTATCCACCACATCCTCACACTTTACTGAATACCATTTCATAAACGTTGTGCAAGCAATATTAAAGGTAGCCATTTCAATATACGTCTGATCTGAATACACGTCTGATCTCTCGGGCTTACTGCGGTCGACTGACCACGCAGGGACTCCCAGATAGTAGCATGACTCACGCAGTGGGCGGAGCTTAGAACTTTCACCTACACACACACACACACACACAAAGGAGAAAGTGAAACGCTATTTGATTTATTGAGATATTCATATATTTACAAATACGATTCGAGATATTCAAGTTATATATATATATATTTACAAATAGATACGATTATATACAAGACGTGTGAGTTAGAAGCATCATTGGTATCCAAAGGGTACGGTATCATAGGTGCCAGGTAACTGGTAACGTTTCCTATAGGTGTTACGGCACACCATCGTACCCCTAAGTTCCTTCACGCCTCCCAGCTTCTGCGCCCGAAAATTGTGGGTGCCTACAATTAGTTGGTGAGGTTCCAAACATACTAGATCCTTCAACGACTCAAAGTTAACAACCTCCCGATTCGCATGGTTGAGCGTAATACCCTTTGCCTTCACGATATATTTCATTTCATCCCCTACCCTGACCCGTACCCCATAAGTCTTAGGTCCTGTTGAGATAAAAGAGTCGGCGTATGCCGTCCCCATACTCATCCTTGATCTCATCAGTGAGCTCGCCGAGGAACTCCCCAATAGCGGGCATGTAATCACCCTCCCTCTCTGTGAATATCACGCTATCTGTATCGGCATACAATACTCTCCGCCCAAGAGAATGCAATAGACCCCAAAGTTTTATACGGGCGTAGGCTGTTGTGAAGCTCGCCACAGGTATGTTTGTAACCCTTGAGGTATCTGTGGCAAATTCAGTGTTGTTGTACTTTATTACGTAAGTATTACCTACATTCACGATCTCCATGACCTCTTTATCGGGGGCATTGGCATAATCCCAGACATCGCTATAACTTTGTGCCAAATGAATGTTCCCTCTGCCGGTATTCTGCGCAAATTTTCCCCATAGACTGTTTAGACACAATTTTGCACTAAAGCGCTTGCCAGGATTCTTTACAATTTGGACACGATCAAGTTGTATACCTTCGCGGTCGCGGTAACGTTGAATATAGGCAGACTTTTCATCTTCGGTATCAACTCCTCGCGGATACCCTGATGCTTCAACCTTATCCTTCAAAAAGGCGTTTATATATGGTGTGAAAAGGTTGGGGAGCTTCTGAAACCTCCACACCTCGTGTATCTTCAGTATTCTATAACCATGGCGTACGGCTAGGGCCAGCTCAGGACTTGTATATACGCCTCTGATCTTACGCTGGTGGGGTATATGGTTACATTCGCCGTTATCCTCTTCCGCGCACTTCACGCACAGGGGAAACATGAGCTTGTCGTCGATAACGACAGGTAAGATCGGCATCCATAAATTGCGTGGGGGGAGTACGTCTACGAAAGAGAGCCCAAAGTAATGATCATTCAAATTTTTTGAAAATTCATTGATGGATGGTAGGCTAGGCCCCACCAGTTTCTCAGGAGCGCCCACGGGGTACGGATTGCTCTTCATCACGTATGGGTATAAAGAACAGAAATCGTAGTAATGGAGCTTCACGCCCTCCGTAGGTGGGAAGTATAGTCTGAAAGGATTTGTACGTCCTCCAAACAAGCTATCACCACATTTGAGAGGATCCAGCACCATTGAACGCTTGATCGTTTTTATTTCCTCACGGTATACATCGTCTGTCTCCATCCGTGCATCATATTCATGCTCCCACAAGACTTTGTGAGTGAACTGTGATCCTATAAGTTGATCGCGGGTGCGGGTCGATGCAAGACAGTCGGCAGGAGACCTACCGTTGATATCTCCGGTGACTCCGCACTCAGGACGGGGGCATCCATGCCACCAGCAACCGTTAAAGGAGTACACAGTCTTCACACCAGTGACACGGTTTTCACTTAACCCATCAACCCAAAAAACACGTCCATTAATCTTAATGGGTACTTCACCCGTGTTGCGGGCGTGCTTTATGTATACACCTGTTTGTTGCTGCAGGTGTATGAGCCAGTAAATAGCCTTGTGTCCGTAACTGCGGGGGTTGTTTCGGTGAATAATGGCTAAGGTGTCTTTAGGCATGAAGTTATTCTTGAACACCGTAAAACATAATGATGCGATGGTGGTTGCGACTTGCAGTGGATCGCATTTGAAACGGGCTATGTACATACTTCTAAAGGCCTGGAAACATACTCTAAGCACGCGCACATCATTCACGCAATAACGCTCACATTCATCAGCTATATTATAAGGGTTACTTTCATTAAAACTGTCGTAGTATCGATCAAAGTCTTCACGTTCATCCATGCAGTCAAAATAATGTTTGGGGGGTGGTGGGCCTACGTAGTTTAAAGTCTCGCTGGTGAGGAAAGTGTATGGGAAGTATCCTTTGGAAACTTCAGCTGCTACTCCCATCACCTTGGGTAGCTTTGCTAATTTACAAGGTGTGAATAATAAAGTATCTTTAAATTGTACATTGCCTCTTATCTGCATCTGTATTAATTTGTTGCCTCTTTTCAATGGATCACCTGTAAATATCTCAGAGGATTCGTGTTCAAGCAACTCCTTATAAAGGAACTGCGTGTCAAACTTTGCCCCGTTATGGGCGAGAATATACACAGTCATTTTTTTGAACTTGTCGGCTAACTTGACAATATAGGACACAAATAGTTTCACAGGACTATCGCTGACATTCGTTTTAAAAACGTTTGTCCGTTTACCGCATTTGGGGCACTCGTCACATTCGATACCCATACACTCATCACAGATGGTCTGGCTCACAAGTAAATGTGGAATTACCTCTTTGGTTTCAGCGTTCGTATATGTTTCTATATCGTAGTACACAGTTATACAAGGGTTATTTTTAGGCTTAGCATCTTTCATATAACACACATGCTTTACTCCATCCGCCTTATATTCCTCCTGGCATGTAGGACAGTGAATTACGTCGCACTTGTGCTTAAATTTTCCCCAATTATCCATTGTGTGAAACATACCACATTCACAGATTCTCATTTTCCTGCACGTACCAATTGATTTATGGAGATCAAAGCAGCTATTATTGAAAAATGTGCGTCTACACACATCACAGTCTCTCTTCTCAACTACACGGCTTTCACATTTGGTGCTTTTACACTGCTCACATACCATGTGACATTCTTTACAATGTCTCACTATATCATCCGCAAACTCGAGGCACCCCTTACACAAATCATGATGTCTCCCATATTTTCGACTTTTGTCATAACTCGCGTAAAGCCCCCTTATATTACGGATGGGGAGATACGTTGTCCTGACAATCCTAAAATAAGTAGGGGCCTTGTACGATCTCTCACACAGCTTTTAAAAACATACACAGTCCGGCGGCGATCATCCAAACCAAATATAACTATGCGCACATTCATTTCCTGTTCTACCTTTCTCAGCTCTTCAGGACCCATATTACAGTCAAATTCAAGTTCACAGTCTACAGCTAGTTTACGGGCACGCTCAACGATCGTAGGCAGCCAAATTTTTTGAGTCCGTGTATTTTGTACAGTAAACATACGTGCTAAGAGTACTGCTATAAAGCCGCAACCACGATCGACGTTTATATGCCTTCGGTAAATAGTTGGAGAATTGAAGTTAAGAGTGTACGGTATGGCACTATGACCCGCAACACGGAATACACGGTCAATATTTACCGTGAAGTTGTCCATATTGAAGGCTATACTACTTTGGACGGCTTGCATTATACGCCCTAATATATATTCTACATCTTCAGCAGCCAAACGTCTAAACGGTACTATCACCCAATAATCGTCTACATCACCGTCATCTGACCCGAACCCAAAGGACAGACTCGTCCTGACCTCACGCTCGTCGCGATTCTGAAGAGCAAACTCTATAATATGCTGTACTACCCTGCGTATCCCGCGCTCAATTCCATTGCTATACAGGGCTCTAGGGTCGACCCTGACTCTATACCGATTTCTAGTCAAGGCGGGGGTGGGGGCTGCGGATCGCACTAACTCGAACGTAATAACATCCTCAACAGAACGGGGGGCGGAATTAGTGGTATATTAGTGCTGCTGATGGGGGCCCTGTTGCGTAGGAGGGTTGGGGATCTATTATTGTAGACTTAACAGAACGGGGGGCGGAATAAGGGGGTATATTAGGTGCTGCTGCTGGGGAGGTTGTTGCGTAAGAGGTTGAGGGTTGGGGGTCTGCTGCAACAGGTACGTATTTCGGTCGCTTTATACCTGATGTGGGGTTCTCATACCTCCGCTTTGGACGTGCAACCTGTATCGCTGGTGAGGGTTCAGGGGAGGAGATCACAACTACACTGTCATCGTCATCCGTAATGATAGGGTGCTCTACCTCATCGTCGGTTCTGTGGGAGAAGAAATATAAGGATCAGCACTCAAAATTTGTAATATTTTGTAAATGACCCACTTAGGAGTGTGACGTGTTAGAAATGGACTCTGTAGAAAAATTCAGATTCACGAGCCCATCCACATGTATTATATCTGGACCTACAGGATGTGGTAAAACTGTGTTTATGCTTAAAATCATTAAAGAAAAGGGCGAGATGTTCTCGAAATTTGTGCATAAAGTTATATGGTGCTATTCGACGTATCAATCAGTGTTCAACGAGTACCAAGATGATATTTTGTTCCACAAAGGTGTATATGACGTTAATTCGCTAAAGGGAACTGAACATACAATCATTGTAATTGACGATCTCATGTTGGAGATGGATAAAACGTTTGCCGAGACATTTACAGTATACTCCCACCATCTTAACATAAGCGTGTTCTTCATCAATCAGAATCTATTTTTCAAAAATAGATACATGCGCGATGTGTCGTTAAATACGCAATATCTAGTCTTATTCGCGCAACGTAGAGATGTATCACAAATTGGGGTATTAGCCAATCAAATGTTCCCGAATCAGCGTAAGGAGTTTTTGGAAGTTTATAAAGAAGCTACAAGCACGCGTTACGGATATTTGCTTTGCGACCTTCATCCGCGAAACACGTTTAGAGTGCTTCTGCGAACGAATATATTTCCAAACGAGCCTGAAACGGTGTATATTCCAGAATGACAAAGAGACTAAAGAAATACCATGAATTAATAAAAATCTATCATCGACTGCCCCGGGCAATGCAGCAGATGTTTATTAAAAATATCGACGCCGACTTTTTAAAATGCATCTGTGAAATCTGTCTTAACGTTATAAATTGCAATGTATCAATGAAAACCCATCAGAAGGCTCGCCTACGCCGCTACAAGAACATAATACGTACACTCGCTCGTAAAAGTCAAACTGTAGCGAAGAAAAAACGAGTTATTGTGCAAACAGGAGGGTCATTTCTCCCCATCTTATTTTCAGTTTTGGGCCCTTTACTGACTAGATTAATATAATGAAGAAAGTGGTAGTGATTCCCCACGAGGTGTACGCTTCACTGCAAAGAGACACGGATCTAGATCCCCGTAAAAGCAGACTTAAAAGAATGGAAAGCGAATTGTTAGCCCTATTAAACAGTGAAAAAACACCTGATGAGAAAAGAATCTTATACCAAGAAGCTCTGCAGAAATTTCTTCACGAGTACGAAAATTATAAGAGCCCTACGGAGATTCCTGTGGTTATTAGGCACAGCACGGGGGACGATGGCGACATAGGACCTGTACCCGACGATACAGCTGATCAACCAAAAAGATTAGCCACACAACATATCGAACATGTATTAAAAAATACCCTCCCACTTACATTGAGGAGTAAAGGCTTAAGTCTTTATAATCTATTGAATGAGGATCCCGCCATACAATGGACCGATACAGGGGAGATCATTGTGGAAGGATCAAAGGTACAGGGATCGAATATCGTAGACATTGTCCATGATCTGGTGAGAAAGTGGGATAGGCCATCACCATCAGGATGGAAGCATATTAAAGCAAGACTACAACAAATAAATGTCCCTAAAACGTTGATAGGAAATCTGAACAGGTTAAAAGACTTGGAACACGCAACGCCTGTGCACAATTGAAGCGCCGTCACCCCCTGCGGTAACACCTTTGAAGAGGAGAAGAAGAGGTTAAACCAACCCTACCCACTGCCTCTAAAATACGCAAATGGCTAACGTATTAACTAAACGTTATTATGACATTTCTACCCCATCCTCTTACGGCGGCGTAGATAGACTGCACGTTTACGGAGTAGGAAAAAAAGATGTTGAAAGATTTTTGAGGGAGCAGGACGCTTATACGCTTCATAAGCCTGTGAGAAAAAGGTTTAAAACAGCCAAGACAACGGCTTCCTCGATTGATTCTATTTGGCAAGCAGATTTAACAGACATGCAAAGATATTCTGTGTATAACGATGGTTACCGCTACATTCTATTCATAATAGACGTATTCTCTAGATATCTGTGGCTAGTTCCTCTGAAAAATAAATCACCTGAAACAGTTGCTAAAGCCACCAAAACGCTAATGTTAAAAGAAAACAGGGTTCCTGGCTATTTTTGTACGGATATGGGGAAGGAGTTTATAGGCCGTGCTTTTCAGAATATGTTGACAGAGTTTAATATCAGCTATTACACAACCAATTCTATACATAAGGCTTCTTTAGCTGAAAGAGTTCAGCGCACCATAAAGGAACGCATGCACCGTTATTTTACACATAAAAACACATACAGATTTCTAGACATTCTGGAACCATTGGCATCATCCTACAACCGCTCACACCATCGCACGATTGGGGCAACACCTAACGAAGTTTTAGAAAGAGGTACGCTCCCGAGAAGAGATGGACCACCACCACCACCACCACCACACTCTGTGCGCTTCAAAATCAATGATTATGTAAGGCTGTCGCGTTCGGGGAATAAATTCGCAAAGGGTTTTGAGCAAGGATGGACACGCGAGATTTTTAAAGTTAGGGCTGTGAGACCTAAAGGTGTGATAATGATGTATTACATTGAAGATTTGAATGGGGAAGAAATCTCAGGAGGCTTTTACCGCGAGGAATTGCAGAAAGTTGCGTTTAATTTAGAAAAAAATGTGTTTAAAATTGAGAAAATTTTAGGAAGCAAAGGTCAGGAAGGAGAAAAATGTACCTGGTGAAATGCTAGGGTACCCAGAAAGCTTCAACAACCCTATATAAAGCTGATGCAATAATGAAGCTTAAATAGTATGCAACATGGCTCCTAACCATTTCTACGTCACACTCCCGTCTCCTCGTCCCTGTCTGTACACCCTAACAACACGCTAGCCAACTTTGTAACAGAACTCCATGGCACATTGAATTGGTCGTGATTCGTATGAGTGGGGATATGCGAAATTCAGCTGGACACCGTCTTTTTAAATATTGAACATGAAGAAACCGTTTTTTACGATTCTTAGAGACATTGACGAGTGTGAAAAAGCTGGGGTAGCTATGGATGAAACTATGCGCATCGCTTGGACTAAGATTGCACGGTATTACAGTACAGAAGTAGACTAGGGCCGGGTCAATATGGTTCGGCCGAGGATGTTGTGAGAGGCTTAAACGTAAGTTTAAGAACTCAAACCTTACGAATGATTTAGTATATGAAATCGTAAACAACCCTGCACATACACTAATCCTAAAATCAAAGACTAACAGATGTCTTAAAGAACATAGAAAGTTCAAAATTCTAACCAACGGCCGATATAGCGCAGCCTTCCAAAGAGACACATTTCACGAGACACAGTATAACTTGTCCAGATTAATGTATCAATTGAAGATGGAGAAATTGGCTGAAAGGTCCCCAGACATGTGCTATATTTACAGTAATATAGTGGAGCACCAGTTTTGGGGATACCCAGGCACGCCTGCTGCGCATTGCTCACATCCCCAACCATAGAGGAAGGAGTTTGAGTATTACATATGACAGACCCCATTATGTGAATGTCGCAACTAATTTAATAACCAATATCACAATATATATAAGAACGATTGAGGGCGAAAACTTCCCATTCGGTAACGGGAGCTTAACAGTGAAGCTACACTTTCGACGCACTGAGTTATAATGGATAGAAAGCCTTTCACCGTCTATCGAGGGATGCGATACCAGCGCGGTAGTGGACTTGGATCCATTTTTTCATCCATACTACGTACGGCTGTTCCTTTGCTGAAGAGGGGTGCCAGATACCTTGGAAGGAAAGCGCTACAATCAGGCCTTAACACTGCAGAAGACATATTGGCCGGGGCTAAACCTAAAGAAGCCTAAAAAAACATTTAAAGCGTACACGGAACGAAATCATCAAAGATGCAAAGAGAAAAATGCGTGGTGGCGGAAGAAGAAGAGGGCTCCCCGGAAGAAGAAGAAGGGGTCACGTGGTATTAAACGTAAAAGGCTATCAAAAAAGAAATGCTGTAAGCGAATGAAACCTATGGTTGACCACTTTTTTGACTGATATAAGCTAAGGATATTGATCTCATGAATCATAGTTTGTTTACCACTTGTCGAGAGAGGAGTCACTATTTCGCCATGGCACGCTTCATCCACCCATGTAGTTCACAATGCTGTAAGTCGGAGCTGTCCTTTTTTGAGCTCCCGCCAACCCAAGTTTCTATTGAGCACAGTGACTTTATTACAATTAACCCTTTAAACACAATTAGTTCCCCGAGTGCACCTATAGAATTCGTGATACCCAGCTCAGGTCCTTACTTTTTTGATCCAAGCTGTGTGCACATGTACGCTAAGCTACGTATAGCCCATTCTGATGGAACGGCCTGCGATGACAAATATGCTGTATACCCTGAAAC
Organism: Bathynomus jamesi; assembly: GCA_023014485.1. Lineage (NCBI taxonomy): Eukaryota > Metazoa > Arthropoda > Malacostraca > Isopoda > Cirolanidae > Bathynomus > Bathynomus jamesi. The sequence goes on along the minus strand of JAJOZX010004842.1, from coordinate 64,693 downwards.
AAACTTTCTGCACGCCATATTCAACCAGTGTGACGTATATTTAAATCAGACCAACATATCGGCAGGCACGGGGTACTATCATCTACGAGCCTATTTGGAAAATGTCCTCAACTTTTCCAAAGAAGCGAAGGCTACCTTTTTAAGTGCGGAGGGATATTATCAAACTAAAGATGAAAATAGTATAAAGGACAAATTTAAAAATTCTAAAAAGAAAATATACGAGTGTTTTGGACGGTTGCACACAGATTTCACTTTCCAGGAGAAGTTGCTTGTGAACGGGGTGGATATGAAAATAAAGCTCACCCGCACGAGTCCTGAGATCTGCTTAAATCTGGATGCGAATCAAGAAGAGGGTGCAAAGTCCGTTGTGGTTCACATTATGGACACATACCTCCGCGTACGGCGAGTGAAATTAAGTTCACCAAAACAACTAGAAATTGAGAAAAATTTACTAAACGCTACAGTGAAATATCCTATTAACAGAGTGCAGATCAAACTATATACGGTTCCTGCAGGGTTGGCATCGAAGCAGATAGAAAACATTGCCCTGGGAAATCTTCCTAAAAGGATATTAATCGGCATGCAGGACCACGCTTCGGTGAATGGAAAATATAAAAAGAGTGCCTTTAAATTCGAGAATTTCGGACTTAAAAATATAACTCTATACGTTAATGGCACTGCTTTGGGTGGAACAATGGGTACGGACTATTCATCAGACGCTGTGTTACCTCTTTGTGCCAGAGCCTATAGTAATCTGACCCATATTGCAGGTGATTGTGATGAGCTTGGTAATGGGGTAACGCAGGAAGAATTCATTGATCAATTTAACCTTTATCCGTTTGACATTACACCTGACTTATCTGCTAGCGTAAATACCCATTTAACACCACAGCAGAGCGGTAACATCTCAGTGCGGCTGGAATTCGCCAAGCCTATAGACGCTCCTATTAGTGTACTAGTATATCTCGAATCGCAAGCCCTAATAGAAGTAGATAGATTTAGAAGCGTTATCACTGACTTTTAAAATGGATGCTAATACACTTCAGAAAGTAATGGAGCGAGTCACACGTTCCAAATTTATCGGCGTGTTTGCGAAGAATGAAACATTGAGTTTGCCAAGTACGCGAGAATGCGGTAGTCTTATTGTGAACACAGACATCATCGGTAATGAAGGGATTCACTGGATCGCTGTCTATTTTAAAAATAGACAGCGCCTGTACTATTTTGATTCACTCGGTACTCAACCCTGGAGTGACCCTATTATTGTAAAATTTCTCGCTCAGTTACATATTCCCGAAGTTGTATGGAACCCATTTCGTATGCAGGGATATTTTACTAATGTTTGCGGAATGTACTGTGTCTCATTTCTCATGCATATGTCAAATGATAAAGAATTTATAAATTTTTTAAATTTATTTGACCCGTGTCACACTCACCGAAACGATGAAATGGTATGCAGACAGATAAAAAACCGTTTTCCAATTGTACGTACTCGTTGTATATTATAATGTTTTTGTTCGTATATTTGTATATTCGTTTATTGTACTGATTTCTTTCATTTAATAAATTTATGAAAATATATTGTCTTCTTATCCCAAAAAGATCGAAAAACACTTACATTATTTGACATTGTTGACTGATTAGTATATCATCCGTATTCCCTTCAAAAGATTGTATAACTCGTGTCAAATCCTCATCGGACCTTAAAGGAAAACATATACAGAGTATACAGACAGACAGATCCCCATTATGTGAAGATATCTTTGGTTCGAGGAGTGAACGCCATAAAAATTTCGATTTTAGCATAATGGGGAAATAACATTGATTGACATTTTTGACTATCTATTTGACGAAATACTACAACTCTCCGTATATATATAAAATCGAATTATGGACACTTACATTTCTATGGTAGTCCCTTGCGTCGGATTGTAAGGAGCGTCACTGCAAATATCTTCTACGGTTTGCGTCGAAAATAGTTCGCCACAATCAGCCGCATTGAAAAGACTAATTGTGGTTAATGCTGCAGTATCACGTTCTTCATACAAGTCTGGGGAGACGTACAGGTCCATGGTGGAGGATGTGTGACACTGCTGACTGATCAGTATATCATCCGTATTCCCTTCAAAAGATTGTATAACTCGTGTCAAATCCTCATCGGACCTTAAAGGAAAACATATACAGAGTATACAGACAGATCCCATTATGTGAAGATATCTTTGGTTCGATTACCAATTTCGATTTTAGCATGATGGGGAAATAACATTGATTGACATTTTTGACTAGTATCTATTTGACGAAATACTACAACTCTCCGTATATATATAAAATCGAATTATGGACACTTACATTTCTATGGTAGTCCCTTGCGTCGGATTGTAAGGAGCGTCACTGCAAATATCTTCTACGGTTTGCGTCGAAAATAGTTCGCCACAATCAGCCGCATTGAAAAGACTAATTGTGGTTAATGCTGCAGTATCACGTTCTTCATACAAGTCTGGGGAGACGTACAGGTCCATGGTTGATTATTCACTGATGCGAAAATAGCTACTGTTACTCCCAACTGAAAATATCCCCTTTTATATGCACATTCGCCAAGCTCCGCCCAAAAGACCAGATGTCGTAGTGATTGGCTGCCGATGTAGCTGGGTGGAGCTATGACGTGTACCAATCCGCTATAACGAGACCGGACGAGTAACATATATAAAATCGAATTATAGGCACTTACATTTCTATGGTAGTCCCTTATATTATATTTTTTACTTACAAATTATTAGTATTGTTTGTTAACATAATTGTTAACTTATTTTATAATAAAGAAATTATATCCTAATTATATTTTAAAAAGAACATTCGGTTTCAACGTTAAGCTGTGGTCTAAGGCGGCGTGGCATGAATAAATACTAAAATAAAATTAAATGTTAAAAATCTTTATTCATACGTTATTAAAAGTTAAAAATCTTTATTAATAAAACAGGATAGAAGCATATGAAAGTCAAGGTAAACTATAGTTGTAAATTATAGTTAGGTTATACGATGTTTTTCGGGCATACTACTGCCTCGGGTTAAATGATCCTGTTATTTTAAATCACGTATTTGAAAGAGTTAATCATTATTGCTACATAGAAAAAATCGTGCATTACGATGTTTTTCGGATATACTACTGCCTCGGGTCAAATGGTCCTGTTATTTTAAATCACGTATTTGAAAGAGTTAATTATTATTGCTACATAGAAAAAATCGTGCATTACGATGTTTTTCGGATATACTACTGCCTCGGGTAAATGGTCCTGTTATTTTAAATCACGTATTTAACGACACATCGCGCTCATTTCCATTGCTATATATGGCTCTAGGATCGGCCCTGACGAGATGTATTTCGTAGGTTATTTGCTGCGCGCCGGCTGCCGTCGGGTCTCGAACCCTGGGCCGATGGATTCGTAGTCCGCGACGCTAACCACTACACCACCGAGGCGGTATTTGTCATTACTTACTCGGACTATAGTGGATTTAATTATCCCAGAAGAGTTCCATGCACGGTCTGTGTGTAGCATATATATATATATATATATATATATATATATATATATATATATTGTGTGTACGTTTTTCCCTTGACCTTCGTCGGAATGAACAATTCGGGCGGAAGCTAACCAAAGGTTATCCAAAGGGTATATATATTATATACATATATATATATATATATATATATATATATATATTATTATTATTATTTCTACAATGAAACGGGGTCGGGCCGAAGAACGGGTGAGAGATCTCCCCCCCAATATATATATATATATATAATATATATATATATATATATATATATATATATATCATTATATTTCTATATGACACCATACAAATTACGCGTAAATATTTTCATTGTAGAAGTAATAAGAATAAAATTAATATCTGAAGTCAGTGGTGATTTCTGCTCGAATAGCTTGTAGAAGGATAATCCCTCGGCCCGAAAAAGGTCCCTAGAGACCTTTTTCGTTCGAATCGTGTCCCTAGAGACACGATTCGAACTGATTTAGCTTCTGCCTTTCATCGTGCGTGTGTGTGTGCGTGTGTGTGTGCGTGTGTGTGCGCGTGTGTGTGTGCGTGCATGAGTTGTTTATTATATATATATATATATATATATATATATATATATATATATATATATCAAGAGTGGTCTGGAAGATGTTTCATAATTTTCTTTTCCGGACGTTTTTCCCACTGTTATTCGTGACTTAAATATTTATAATAAAAATCAAGTGTCTAAAAAAGTTATTTAATAAGCAGAATTTAATTGGATTCATTGTAGAAGTAATTATAATGGCAATATTAATATTTGGAACATTGAGTACTTATCGAGCTGTCTTAAGAAAGGTCTCTCGCAAGCAGATTTTCTCCGAAACCAACCTCGCTATGGTGGACTGTGTTTTGGGGAAATCCAACTTTCTTCGTTTCTTTTAATTTCGTTTTTTCATTTTTTCTTCGCAGGGAATGAGGCTATATGTTTTATAAGTTTTCATCTCGTTTGGTGGAATTGTATCGTAAATTATCGTATTTCGAATTGTATCGTAAATGATCATTTCGTTTCGTTATTCGTGAGGGCTGAATTATGGATAACTATGTTATTTGTTTCGTTCATCTTCAAGTTTAATGAAGCTGTATTTAAATGGTTTCATAATTAAATTAATTGGTTTTACTGTTATTTAGGAAAATTTATATTGGGAGCAAACGTTACAATAATAAGCTTATGTCGATATAGTTACCCATTGAATTGGAACTCTTTATTCACGTTTGCTATTATTTATTGAATGGTGGATAATTAGTTGGGTAACCCTTATAAAAATTCGTTTTCTGTCTAACGAAATAGGGTAACTTTGTTAATTCTATTAAAGCGTAATGAAAGAGGCGCTTGTGTTATTTTATACGGTTGAATCTTGTATAACCATATAAATATATATTGTGGTATTTTATATGATTCATTAGTTTATTATATATACAAGTACATTTGGAATAACAGCCGTTATATGTGTTACACGATTAATGGGACACATGGCGCTATCTGGCAACTCAGCCAGAATAGAGGATTATAAAAGATCGCGAAGCTGGTGAAGAACCATTCCCCCCTCGGCTCCGGCCGAGTAAGGAGCTCTGCTCCTTCTATTTCTGGCCCTTTGGTAAACCCCTTAGTGGCCTCTTAGGTTATGGAAACGAAAATAAATTGGGGGAGAACTCCACTCTGTCCTTCAGGTGTCTCTCTCCCTCCTTCAGCTCTCTCTCTCTCTCTCTCTCTCTCTCCTGCATGTATCTTCCTCCTTCAGGTGTCTCTCTCTCTCTCTCTCTCTCTCTCTCTCTCTCTCCTGCATGTTTGCCTCCAGCATGTGTACTGCATGTGTACATCCAGCATGTGTACCTACTGCATGTGTGCGTATGTGTGTACCTCCAGCATGTGTACCTACTGCATGTGTACTCCTGCATGTATACGTATGTGTGTACCTCCAGCATGTGTACTCCTGCATGTGCACCTATCCTCTCTCCTTCAGGCGTCTCTCTCACCTTGGCTCAGCCAACTGGCTGATTCTGGCTGATTAGGAGCCTATAAAACAACCAGCCCGGCTGGAAGTCTTAATGTGCACTTGGCTCCTGCCAGGTGAACACCTCTCCTCCTTTCTCTCCTCCTCCTCCTTTCTCTTGGGGGATAACGCCGCCTCCAAGTTTTCCCCCACCCCCCTTTGCAACAACCCCCCTTTGCAACAACCCCACCCCCCTTTGCAACAACCCCCCTTTGCAACAACCCCACCCCCCTTTGCAACATTACATAATAACCTGCAACATTCCTGCACTCTCCCCTTTTGCGGCTATACTACTTTCGTCAATTAACCTACTAGCCTAGCATTACCTATTTCATTAAAATGCACCCCATCTTTTAAAAAAGGCTAAATTCTAAACTAAATTCTAAACTAAATTCTGACCACAGCTTTACGAAGGGTACATTTTCCTCAGCACAAATCTCTTCTAATTTAGTATTAAAAAATATCGTTTTAGACGTAATCCTAAGACCCAAACCATGCCGAGGGGTAATACCTAGAACTAAAGACCTATCTGACCTCGCCTTTAGGGACCTAATTAACCCCCTATATCTCTCCAAAAGGTCAGGCACTCTCGTATCGGGCCTATACGAGTCGTTGCCCCCTACCATCGTCACCAACATCGAGTGACGGGAGGCAACGTCAATCCTATCCACTTCGTCTCTAACTCTGTCAACCGTGGCCCCTGGGAGACAGACCCTCCTCCTCTTGGTTGATGCCGTTCAACGGACTCTTGTCCATATGGCGCACTAAAGAGTCCCCAATTAAAATAGTTTCCCCCTCATTCACGTCCCTTTCCATATGGGCGAAAGGGATCGAAACCTCGATAGGGGGGGATTCCTATCACCTAACGTACGCGGCCTAGCTCCACCCTTAACTTCTCTAAATTCCTCCCCATCTACTAATCTCGGACCAACCTTAACCCCTTCCTCAACTCTATCCAACCTTCCCGGTAAGCTACCTAAACTAGAAACTAGGTTACCCACCTCACCGTTCAAATTACTAACGTCTTCAACGTTAGTATTGGTTCGGCTTTCGTCAACCGTAGCCCTACCCCTGCCCTCATCAAGCGTTGCAAGTCTTTCCGTTACCTCACGTACACTGCGTTTTATTTTATGTCAACTATCATATTTCCTCCCTTAAATCGCAAAAGAAACAAACTGATCTCTCGGTAATATGGAAAAGCATAGATCACTGAGGATGCTTCCCTGTGAGACCCCATTCTCCTGCACGAAGGTATCTGAGAGGATTGGGCCCACCCGAACTTTAAAGGTTCGGAAGGAGAGGAAGCCCCTGATGAAGGTTGGCATGCCTCCGACGAGACCCAGATTTTGGAGCTGACTAAGGATTATTTTCCGACGGGTGGTGTCGTAGGCCTTCTGTATGTCAAAACAAACTGATAGGACGAACTGTCCACTGTCAAAGGCATTCTGTATGTCTCGGCTGAGGAGCAGGAGGGGATCAGTAGTGGAGCGAAACTGTCGGAAGCCGGACTGGGTAGCTGGGAAGGAATCACTATTTTCAAGGAAGAAGGATAGTCGCGTAGCGACCATGTTTTCGAAGACTTTGCAGATACAACACGTCAGGGCGATACGTCTGTAGTTGGTCGGATCGAGGTAAGCTTTGCCAGGTTTGGGGATGGGGATTACATGGGCCTCCCTCCACCGGCAGAGGAAGGTGTCCTCTATCCATATGCCGTTGTATAGGTCTAGTAGGAAAATTTGTAAGGTAGGATGGATGTGCTGGATCATGCTGTACAGGATACCATCCGGGCCGGGGCAAGGGGATCGTCGAGAGGCCAGAGCCGCCTGTAGTTCACGCACGGTGAACAACCTATTGTAGGTGGTACCTAGGGACGGCGAAGAGGAGCTATTGTTAGGGGCGGGTACGAGGGAACTGTCCGCGGAGGAAGAAACGACAGCGAAAGTAGAAGCTAGGTGGTTTGTCACAGATTTGGGCTCATAGAGAAGTCGGTCGTTACTCCGGAGGATTCGGGGTCGGGAGTGGGTATGTCGCCTCTCGACACCCTGTACTTTCTTCCAGATGGTAGCCGAAGGTGTGGAAGTGGTGATGCCGGACACAAAAGCACACCAAGAAGCTTGGCGTGCTTTCTTCATTGTACGGCGGGCGATGGCCCTGGCTCGCTGCATCTCCGTGCGGTGGATGGAGAGTCGTGTACGGTAGAAGCGTCGAGTAGCCTTTTTCTTGGCGCGTATGGCCTCCGTGCACTCTGGGGTCCACCAAGGTACCCGTCGGGTGCGGGGGTAGGCGGAAGGTCATGGGATGTTAGTGCACGCAGCCTCTACAACGATCGACTCGAAGTATGCGATGCATTCGTCGGAGGATGGAAAATGGGCAGTCGTAAGGGTTGTAGATGTATTGTCGTGGAAGCGGCACCAGTTAGCTTTGGCAATAATCCATCTTTCCGGTACCCAAACGGTCTGATCGGGCCAATTTAGCGTGAGTTGAAAAAGGAAATGGTCACTATCATAGTCCTCTTGGAGGACTTGCCATGTAAAATCTAGGAGGGCATCGGTTGAAACGAATGACAGGTCTATACAGGATGGAGTGCAGCTGGTGGCATGATAGAATGTAGGAGAGCCATCATTGAGGCACTCGAAGGAGAGCTCTGTCATGATAGTAATCAGGGTCGGGGCCATATAGGTGGAGACTGGAGAGTGTCTCCCGACAAGGGGTGACGACTACTGAAATCGTCAAGGAATAGAAAGGGGCTGGGGAATTGTTTTACCACCTCCATCAGGTCGTCGCGAGACTCGAGTGTCGGGAGGGAGGTATTTTGAGCAGACGGTGTACTGTCTATCCAGGGAAAGCCGGGTAGCAATCACCTGTAACGGGGATCGGATATAGGAATATCCAGTAGGGCAGAGCATGGGCCTGGTCCCCAGGATTAGCTCCTGGAGACAGACACACACTGGACGGGAAAAGGCAATCAAGGAATTAAGGCCTTCGTAGTTCGCGAATATTCCTCTGCAGTTCCAGTGTACTATTGTAGTTTTTGGAGGGTCCATTATTTGACGATGGGGGATGGGTAAAGGTGTAGGTACTGGGGGTTTGGGGTGTGAAGGGGATCTGGGGTTCGCGTAGGCGAAGGATGGGTCAGGGGCATCGCTGGCTATCTGCCGTTCACCAGAGAAGGAATTGGTCGGCCAGTCGACCCCAGCGGGGATTGCGAGGTCGAGTCGGCCGAGCGAGACCGGAGGCGTGGATCACGACAGCTAGTGCTCAGAGGGTGAGTTTCTTGGTGGGCTTCTGTATTCGGCCAAGAGGGGGCGCTTCACTTTCCATAGCGGTACCTCCCAGCCTGTCTGGGGTCTCACGGCGGACCCTGGGTGGCGATAGGGGGTACCAGAAGGATCGGGCAGATAAGAGGGAGGACGCGCTCAGGGTGGCTGACAAGGAGGAAGCCGAGGGTGTTGAGGAGGAAGGTACCGTAGGGGTGGAAGGAGATGAACCAGAGTGTTCTCGTGGAGGGGAGAAAAAATGGCGCCAGGAGGCAAGGGCAGATCCATAAGATGCATGGCCGAGGTCCCATTGGCCACACCATGTAGATGCGCCAGTGCCGCATCCACTGGATTCTCGGGGGAGATGATGTCTAGATTGGATCTCGTCGTGGGAGGCGGGTCATGTAAATCAGCTTCTACTGTCAGAGTCTGTGGGTAGATTGGAGGGACTTTTGCGGTCGGGGTGATATGGTTCTCGTCGACGAAGTTTGGGGTGTAAAGGTCCGAGCCGTCTGGGGAGAGAGGGAGAGGCCTGTTGAAAGGCCGGAGAATCTGGCGACTCGCTCAGGCGTCTCCGCCTCGTCGGCTTACCCCAGGCGTTAGGTTCGGGTGTGTGTGTGTGTGTAGAGTGCTGGGAGGGCAAGGTTCGAGGTGGACGGGTCCTGGGTGTCCTGGTCCCAGATTCCAGGGGAATCTTTAGCAGGTGAGGCGCGTGAAGAGGAGGGATGGTGGGGGTACAGGAAGTCGTCGGGTCCAGCGAGGACTCCCTTTGGGAGCGATGGAAAGCAGTGGTCGAGGGGGGATTTGAGCGGCAGACAAGGGCGGCGTGCCGAGTGAACAGAACCTAGGACAGCGGCGTAAGATACCCCCGGCCTCACCTCCCGACTCCGCACCCTGTCGTGGGACTCTCGGAGGCTAAGGAAGTCCGCTACCTGTAGGGCTCCGACCACCTCCTCGAACTTGAAGAAAAGGCATTCGCGGGATGAAGAGCGGTGTGTTGGGGCACTTATCTGGGTGAGCGATTTCTCTGCAACGAACACAGTTGGTGCGGTTGTCGGCAAACTGAGCTGACGTGTCCGAACTTGTTGCATTTAAAGCAACGGGTCGGGTCTGGGATGTATGGGCGGGCAGTGAACTCGCACGACGTGTGGTCTCCCATACCCGATACAATACGGTCGGGAGGGACTAAGGTATTAAAGTTAAGAAGTAGGCGCGGGGTGGGGGATGGGGGTGCCTCCCTGTCGGGATATGAAGCGATGGATCTTGGTGACACCCTGGAGTACGAGATCCTCCAGGAGCTCACTCACTGTGATTGATAATAGGCGGGTGGCGTAAATAATGCCCTGACTCTGGTTCAGGCGAGGGTGGAGAGACGGACACCGAGCATCCAAGGACCTCTGTGAGGGAGAGTAGGGCTTTCGTCTCTGCGGCTGAGCGTGATTTTATGAGGAGGGACCTCCTCAAGACATGGTCTTCCAGTAGTAGACTCGGTGGGGCTGGTTGCCCACTATCCTAGTTCTAGGACAAGTAGTAATGGTATCCATATGCTAATAATGTTGTAGCAAACGGACCCAGGGGACGCGAGAAATTGCCTACCGGTGAAAAAAGGAGGCCGAGCGCAAACCGCAGGGGGCGATGTACCTCGTCCACAAGGGACACACCGTCGGTTTAAAAACAGGGCCCCGTGATACGAAAGTTTGCCCCCAAACGGCGCAAAAACCCCAGTCCCTCATCCACCGGCCTGGACATCCAACCAACCAACACAGCGACGCCCTAAGAGCATCACCTCCAGAGGACAGCTCTGGAGGCCCGTACTGGGAACCAAGGACTTTAGTGGCTCTTAGCCGGTCTCCCCAGTAGCCTGTCCGGCATGGGTGACCCCTCCGACGCAGCCCACTGGGTCAACACAGGAGCCCACCTACCACGAGAAGGTGGCCACCGCGGGGATATTTATATATATATATAACCTTAACCTTTGGTTAGCTTCGCCCGAATTGTTCATTCTGACGAAGGTCAAGCTTTTCACTCCACCTTAGACCTACAGTTTAACGTGGAATCCGAACCACGCCCCATCAGCAGCCCAGCGCCTTAACCACTAGGCCACCTAGGGTACCCATTTATCTACCAACCATTCTTTTTATTGTGTGGAAGGATGAACAGCTGGGTTTTGCTGTGCGCCGGCTGCCGTCGGGTCTCGAACCCGGGGCCGGTGGATTCGTAGTCAGCGACGCTAACCACTACACCACCGAGGCGCATATATCGGGTGGCCACAAAAAAACTTTACTTAATTGAAAGTTTAATAACTGCAACAATTCAAAACTTATACGATTGAGATTTTGCACACATTAACAGATGCATATAATCTATAATTGCTGGAATTTTCAAATATGTAGGTTCTATAGTTTTGTTACAGTGAACAATTTAAAAGCATATGTCTAAAAATAGCATGCCTGGTGTGCATCTGACACGTACGTGCGCTAGCGTAGGCTAAACCTAATGTAGCGTAGTATGACACGCGCGCTGGCGTAGGCTAAACCTAATGTGAATTTTCTTTCTTTTATTTTTCCGCTAAAACCCCGCCAGCATGACGTTAAGTAAAAGTGATAAAGCCATCATAGAAGCATGTGTCAAGGAAAAAGGTTGGAATGGAAATAGGATTGTCCGAGAATTCCCCGCAAAGAACTGGACTCGTCAAAGTGTTTATAACTTAATAAGAAAGATAAAGGATACTGGATCAACAGCTAGAAAACCCGGCAGCGGCAGGCCCAAAAGTGTTTCAACAGAAGAAAATAAGGCTGCCGTGGAGGAACTGATTCAATCCCAGGAGAATACACCAGGAACTCATCGCTCCCAGAGACAGATTGCGTACGACCTTGGGATTTCTCGCTCCTCTGTACAAGGGATTGTAAAACGTTTGAAATTGAAGGCCTACAAGAGAATTCGAGTTTCTCGGCGTGATCAGAATGTAAGACAGCGTAGAAAGACCCGCTGTAAATCCCTATATGAACGCTACTCAGCTGAAGACGTGCAAAAAGTTGTGTTTACAGACGAAAAGAATTTCACGTTGGAGATGGCCAAAAACAGGCAAAATGACAGGGTTTATGATTCAAGGAAAAAGGACATTCCTCCCTCCAGGCTTTATCATGAAACCTCACGATTCAGCAGAAAAGTAATGGTATCGGCGGGAATTTCATGGAAGGGGAAAACACGAATTCATTTTATTGCCACAAACGAAACTAAAGTTAACTCTGAGCGCTACATCAACCTGTTAGATAATGGGTTACTTCCTGATTGTCGTCAGCTGTATCCTGATGAGGCCTACATTTTCCAGCAAGATGGGGCACCCGCCCATACAAGCCGAGCGACCCAAAATCATCTAGAGCAAGAGACCCCTAATTTCATCAAAAAGGATAAATGGCCGCCTCAGTCTCCCGACTGTAATCCGATGGACTACTCAGTATGGGATTCTCTCATGGTGAAGGTTTACGGCAGCCAGAAAGACAAATTCACCGAAGATGAACTTAAGGAGAAAATCAGTAGAGCATGGGAGGATATCACCTTAGATGAGGTTCGAAAGTGCATCTCCTCGTGGAAGAAGCGATTGAGGGCAGTTAACAACAGGGAGGTGGTCACATTGACCATTTATTTAAGTAAATTTTGTTAAGTTCAAATTCATTTTCTTTGGCATGCTATTTTTAGACATATGCTTTTAAATTGTTCACTGTAACAAAACTATAGAACCTACATATTTGAAAATTCCAGCAATTATAGATTATAACCATCTGTTAATGTGTGCCAAAGCTCAATCGCATAAGTTTTGAATTGTTGCAGTTATTAAACTTTGAATTAAGTAAAGTTTTTTTGTGGCCACCCGATATATATATAACGTAAAGAACGACGCTTGTATAGGAGATATTCCGCGCAAGACGAGAGAGAGAGAGAGAACGAAACAAATGAAAAAATGAGGTAACCACCCGGGAATCGAACCCGGGATCTTCCGATTGCCGGTCAGATGCGATACCATTACACCATGGGCCTCACTCTTCCAAATGCCGTAATTCTTCTACATACTCGCAGAAACCAATGCCCCAAGGGGGCACCTCCCGCATGCCGTAACATTATATACTAGTAGTATAGCCGCAAAAGGTTAGAGTGCAGGAATGTTGCAAGTGATTACATAATGTTGCAAAGGGGGGTGGGGGGTGTTGCAAACAAAAATTTAAAACAAAAAAAATGAAAAAAGGAAAAAAAATAAATAAATAAAAAAATACCCCAAAGGGCCCTTTGTTGCCAACCGGGGTTGCAAGGGGCATGCAACTTGGAGGTGGAGTTCTCCCCCAAGCTATTCCCCCCAAAGGGCTAGAAAGGAGAGAAAGGAGGAGAGGTGTTCACCTGGCAGGAGCCAAGTGCATATTAAGACCAGCCGAGTAGGCGTTGTTTTATAGGCTCCTAATCAGCCAGTTGGCTGAGGCAAGGGGGGAGGGGTACACCTGAAGGAGAGAGAGTAGTTGCCTTTGATTGCAAGGCATGCAACTTGGAGGCGGAGTTCTCCCCCAAGTTATTTTCGCCTCGGTGGTGTAGTGGTTAGCATCGCTGACTACGAATCCATCGGCCCCGGGTTCGACCCGACGGCAGCCGGCGCGCAGCAAAACCCAGCTGTTCATCCTTCCACACAATAAAAGAAAGTGGTTGGTAGATAAATGGGTACCCTGGGTGGCCTAGTGGTTAAGACGCTGGGCTGCTGATGGGGCGTGGTTCGGATTCCACGTTAAACTGTAGGTCTAAGGTGGAGTGAAAAGCTTGACCTTCGTCAGAATGAACAATTCGGGCGGAAGCTAACCAAAAGGTAACCTAAGAGGCCTCTAAGGGGTTTTCCCAAAGGGCCAGAAAGAGAAGGACCAGAGGTCCTTGTTCGGCTGGGAGCCGAGCTTGAATGACTCCGTCAGTCGTCTCTCGGTCTTTTATAAACCTCTATTCTGGCTGAGTTGCCAAATAGCGCCATGTATGCAGTTGCTGAGTTGCCAGATCACGCCATGTATTCAGGTGCTGTGTTGCCAGATCGCACCATGTATGCAGTTGCTGAGTTGCCAGATCACGCCATGTATTCGGGTGCTGAATTGCCAGATCGCACCATGTATTCCAGATAGCAAAAAACCATATATTAATCATCCATTTAAATAGTGTACCACAATATATGATGGTAGATGAATCCAATTAAATTCTGTTTATTAAATAAATAATTTTTACACACTTAATCTTTATTATAAATATTTAAGTTACGAATAACGAAAATTTACGAAACAATTCATTTAAAAGTTGAAATTAGCCAAAACACAATCCGCTATAACGGGGTCGGTTTCGAAGAACACCTGATGGTTGAGAGACCTTCCCCCCAATCCCTGATAAGTCTCCCTTCACTCCAAACGAAATCAAAATTTATGAAACACACGAGCCTCATTCACCCCCATTCCCCTGCGAAGAAAATTGAAAAAAACGAAATTTAAAGAAATTAATCAATTGAAATTAGCCAAAACACAATCCGCTATAACGGGGTCGGTTTCGAAGAACACCTGCTGGTTGAGAGACCTTCCCCCCAATCCCTGATAAGCCACCCTTCACTCTCCTCTCTCTCTCTCGTCCCCCTTCACTCCAAATCTTAACTTTCACACAAGCACACTTACACACACACACACACGCCTGTATATATATTATGAAAATCAGGAAAAATACCAAACGTATATTAATTTAAATGAAACTAAACGTATATTAATTTAAAACAAATGAATTTTCTCCTTTTAAGAAATTAATCAATAAACGTACGCGAAACACACGTGTTTTCCCGAGATCTTTTGAGGTAGGACGCGAGCATACATTCGTCAAAAAAATTAGCTGACGAAATACACAAATCTTTCAACTTACCTTATATATATATATATGTATATATATATATATATATATATATATATATATATATATACAGAAAGCCATATTAGCTGCGTCTATTTAATTTTGTCATTCCTATATATATATATATATATATATATATATATATATATAAATGGACTTTCACCGAATTAAAACAAATCACTAAGCAGTTAAAAGGATTCGCTCTATTATCATATTCACAAATCTACACACACACACACCTCCCTCTGTATATATGAAAATCAGGAAAAATGCCAAACGTGTATTAATTTAAATGATCCTAAACGTATATTATAAGAAATTAATTACTATTTTCACCTTTTAAGAGAATCATTTATTATAAGAATTTAATTACTCAATATAAGAAATTAAACATTAAACGCGCGCGTAATATACAGGGTGGGCCGTAAGTTTCCATACATAGGAAAAATAAACATTTTTTATGGACAACCATTTTTATTTATATAATATGCTCTACATGGTTGCCATTGTTTTGAAAACACATTTCAATACGTGTTCCCCACTGTTGATGAACACGCATTAGCACAGTTGACGTTATGCTTGTAATGGCGTTGGTGATACGTTCCTTTAGATGATTTATGTCTCGTATCTTTTCCTGATACACCATGGCCTTCAAGTGCCCCCAAAGATAGAAATCAAGGGGGGTGAGATCTGGGGATCTGGGAGGCCACTCCACAGGACCACGCCGACCAATCCAAGCATCCGGAAACTGCTGATCCAAATACCGACGCACGTGAAGACCATAATGAGGTGGAGCTCCATCTTGCTGGAAGTAAACTGGGAAGTTACCTTCCTCGTTTAGCAGGGATGGGAAAATCTCTTCTTGCAACATGTTAAGATACTTTTCGGCATTAAGATTTCCACTGACAAAAATTGGTCCAATAATTCCGTCACCCATATCCCGGCCCACACCATCACTTTACCGGCACCTTGCATCTTCGTCGGACTCAGCCAGTTAGGGTTAGCATTACTCCAATAACGTATGTTTTGCCGATTAACCTCTCCATTGACGTAAAAATTTGCTTCATCAGTAAACAAGATCTTACAAACGCATATTCTTAGGGTATCTGAAACATAAAAACAAACGTTTAAATTTTCCTATGTATGGAAACTTACGGCCCACCCTGTATATAACTCAAAACACACGTGCCTGCGCTGAAACCTTTGAAAGGTGTGGGCGTTCACAGAGGAATTTTTGCTGGAACTTCCTCTCTCTCGTCTCCCTTCACTCCAAATCTTAACTTTCACACACACGCACACGCGCGCGCACACACACACACACACACGCCTCTGTATATATTATGAAAATCAGGAAAAATACCAAACGTATATTAATTTAAATGAAACTAAACGTATATTAATTTAAAACAAATTAATTTTCTCCTTTTAAGAAATTAATCAATAAACGTACGCGAAACACTCGTGTTTTCCCGAGAAAATTAGCTCAAACGAAATACACACAAATCCTTCATCTTACCTTATATATATACACACTATATGATGAAAAGTATTCGGCCACCCCGGAAAATCCGCATTTCTGCAAATATCACCTTCGCCGAAAGGTATGCTGGGAAAAAGCGTGGCGAAACTATAATGCTGAGGTGTTCTGTTAAGTTATCAGTAACTGTGAAGCCATGCCGCGCGGACGTGAACTCTCCGAGTTCCAACGTGGACTCGTCATCGGATGTTATTTAAGTAACGTTTCTATACGAAACATTGCAGCCAAACAGGATATACCAAAGTCGACTGTAGCGGATGTTATCATGAGATGGAAGCACGACGGTGCAACTAACGCGAAAAAACGTTCCGGACGACCACGCAAACTGACGGAACGTGATAGAAGTAGTCTGGTGCGACATGTCAAGAAGTCCCGCACGTCCTCTGCCGCTTCCATCGCTGAGGAGGTAGGAAGAGCATCCGGTACCTCCGTTAGTACTGTAACTATGCGCAGAGATGCACAGACTCGATTATGGTAGAGCAGCTGTACACAAGCCACTGATTACAAAAGTTAATGCCACGCGTCGTTTGGCCTGGTGTGTCTCCCGTCGTTCCTGGACCGTGGAGGACTGGAAAACTGTTCTTTGGAGCGACGAGTCGCGGTATTCACTCTTCCAGTCTGATGGGCGTGTTTGGGTGTGGCGACAGCCCGGAGAACGGCTTCTTCCTGACTGTGTACGTCCAACGGTGAAGTTCGGTGGAGGGTCCATCATGGTATGGGGTTGTTTTTAATGGCTAGGGCTCGGCCCGTTGGTTGTTATACCCACTACCATGAACGCTGACGTTTATCTCGACGTTCTGGACAATTCGGCCCTCCCTACACTGTGGCAATACTACGGAGATGGCCATTGTTTGTTTCAACAGGATCGAGCTCCCTACCATACTGCAAGGCGTGTGCAGGACTGGTTTCGTGAAAATAAGGTGGATTTGTTAGACTGGCCTGCTCAGAGCCCCGATCTCAACCCAATCGAGCACATGTGGGACGAACTGGAGCGACGGATACGAAACCGCACACCACGCCCGGCTTCACTTGCATCAGCTCTGCAAGAGGAATGGCGAGCCATTCCTGCACAAACTTACCGAAAACTGGTGGAAAGTATGCCTCGACGTGTTGACGCTGTAATAAAAGCAAAGGGTGGACCTACTGGTTACTAAATGCCATAATAAAACCATTTTTCCCAAAACCATGCGGTGTCCGAATACTTTTGATCATATAGTGTGTGTATATATATATATATATATATATATATATAAAGAGCCATATTAGCTGCGTCTATTTAATTTTGTCATTCCTTATATATATATAAATGGACTTTCACCGAATTAAAACAAATCACTAAGCAGTTAAAAGAATTCGCTCTATTATCATATTCACAAATCTACACACACACACACGCCTCTGTATATATTATGAAAATCAGGAAAATAACAAACGTGTATTAATTTAAATGAAACTAACATACGAGTCTCATTCCCCAACCCGGCTATATATATATATATATATATATATATATGTATAATAAACGAATAAACAACTCGTGCACACACACACACACACACGAGGAAAGGGTTTCCGACAATCTGGGTCAATTCGAAGAACACCTGTTTCTTCCAGACCGCTCCTGATAAATCTCTCTACATTCATCAAAAAAATTAGCTCAGACGAAATACATACAATTCTTTCACCTTACCATATATATATAGTGTATATATATATATATATATATATATATATATAAAGAGCCATATTAGCTGTTCTAGCCTTCCGTGCATGCATTTGACTTTTAATTAAAAAAATGATTTTATTAAAGTCGCTGGTTATTTCTCTTGCAAACTTGTATTCCACTACAAAGTTTACTGTTGAGATGATTGAGAGCGAAAGCTGATCCGTGTACCCCTTGCAATAAGCAAACGTGGTTGCGACTTGCAACGACTCGATTTGAAATGAACGCCCTTCTAAAGGCGTCGAATCAACTGTTACCCTTAAATCTCCAAATCAATATGGTTTCCGTAATAATAGAACAACGGAAATGGCTACTTTAAATCTTATGGAAAATGTAAATATAGCTAAGGAGAACAAAGAAATAATGATGTCAATATTTATGGATTTGAGTAAGGTGTTTGATGTAATAGACCATAATATTCTACTTAATAAATTGTATTATGGTTTTAGAGGGGCAATCAGTGATTGAATTAAAAGTTATTTGCCCGATAGATATAATTTTGTATCAGTAAATAAGGTTTGCCCCACTAAAGCGTTTGTTAAACATGGTCTGCCACGGGGCTCAGTGCAGGATCCATTGTTATTTTATTATATATAAACAGTGACGTGCACAGACTTTCAGAAGGGCAGGGGCTCAGTTGAAAAAAGGACACTCCCCTAACATTTTTAAAAATGAAATCCGCAATGCCATATAGGCTATATGTATACACACAAAGAAAAATTTTAAAATTGTGTGGTAAATATTCTTAAATTCCATTAAATTCAATGCATGCAATTTCTAAATAGTTACTTTACTTATAACTTTTATAAGTATCAATCAGCAGGATAAAGGGCAGAAGGATCTACCGTAATTGTCGTCCTTGCGGAAAAATTGCATCGTTTTATAATAAATAATCTAGGTATTTTTATTCACTTTTAATGAAAATTGTATTTTTAAAAATCAATTTCATATTAAAAATGAAAAGGTTATGATATGTTGTTTAATAAATCATTTATTAATTTAATGAAATTCATGCCAGTACTAAAACCCAAAATCCATCGTTTGACACACTGGTGTACTGATGGGCCTAGCCTAGTAGGCCTAAGACTAAGTAGGGGACGTGGACGTTTTACCAACTTTACGAGTAATGTCATACAATATTTTTTGGAGTAATGTCACACTGCTTTGGATTCCAACTTACCATAATTATCAGTGAGAAATCACGTTAGCTTAGGTTAATGTAAAATAAACAAACAGTAAACAATACACCCACATACCCGAGAGACGCAATCAACAGTGAACAGCTGCAGTCAGTGTTACCACTAGGGACGCCCTCCCTGATTGACAAAATAATAGTAACGGTATGTTAAGTTTATTATTCTAATAAAAAAATCATAGATCAAAGTAATTCCAGTTTTGAAAATCTGTTGAAGTAGCAGTAACTCAATAAAAATATAACTAATTAATTCAAATTTATGTCGAATCAATATATTTATGAATTTGACTAAAAGGGCACTTTTGATATGAAGAAGAAAAAGGGCAGGGGCTCAAGCACCCCAAGCACCCCCCCCTGTGCACGTGCCTGTATATAAATGACCTTCCACGTTCATCTGATATACTGAACTTCATATTGTTTGCAGCTGATACAACTCTCTCTTTTCTTGCAAAGATGTTAATACAGCTAAGATATTTCATTCAGAATTCATTATTGTAACGAAGTGGTTGGCTACCAATAAAACTCTTCCTAAATACCAGTAAAACAAATTTCACGATTTTTACTAATAAAAGAAATATATACCTTGATGAATTTAATGTTAATGAAATCGCCATAAAGGAGTGTACTGTACAGCGTAGTGGCTATCCCTTAAGTCAAGCTAGGCTACGTTTTGGCAATTTCCAGTTCCGAGAAAAAGATTCTCAAAGCCATCTCTCTTTGTGCATATATATTATTAAAAATGTTAATTGTTCTAAGACTATTTATAAAAGAAAATGGGATTTTGGCACAACTTGCATAATTATGTATTCTACAACTTGCTTATTGTAATTTTAAATATGTTATGAACGTTATACGCGTCACTATTAAATATCATTTATATTTTTTTTACTTTCGATTTGATTTTGGATTATGTGTTTCAGCTTTGTAATTTTAATTTTTATTATTGAACAGTTTTAATTTTGTACTTTAGATCTAGCTATCCACGTTTATATATTTTTGTCATTTATACATTTTTATCAGGCATTGAAATGCGATAGAGTCCCCCGAAACAGCGGATGCTGCCAAATATAATAACTTTTCTGCGCTACGTCATCGTCTTTATCCTAAATATAAAGTTTAATACAGTTCTTAGTACCTCTGTCATTCAATTATATATTATATATGTTATAATGTTTCAGAACATTCATATGATCCCTTTCCAGATAAAAGCCTAGTCCAAACGTATTTGGTTTTAGAATTTATAAATCTTAAAAAGATGTAGGAAAACAAGAAACACAAAGGAGAAAATGAATTCCTAACTGATGCATTTACATGCACAAATATACGTAATAATAATAATAATAATAATAATATCGCTAACAATAGACATATATACTATTCAAGTACTATGGGTCACAGGTGCCAGGTACTCTGAGACACTGTCATCAAATAACTTGTCCAGACAGCCTACTAACGGGCCTACCTACCAAATTCCCACCAAAGGCGTCTCACAAAGTGTGTGGAACTACATTTGCATGCAAGTTAGAGGTCTTAGTGACAGAATGGGTTATCTGGCAAACTTTTTTCCTGAAACTGTACTGTGCATGTTTAAAACTAACATTTATTTCAGAAGTTTTGCGCAATGATTCCTCATTTCATGAAAGTAATATAAGTTACTCATTACTAAAACACTTGGTTTTGAATAATAAATATTACACCTTTTGGTTTAAAGAGAAAATATTTGTGAACAAAAAGGGTTAAGAACTACATGTTTAAGTTTAAACGTTATTGTAACCCCTCCTGGAAATCTCTTCAGAGATAATTATGTGACTCTTACATGGTAAATTGGTGTCAGTTGTTACTCCAATGAATTTTTTTTAACTTCTATTATGATAATAGACTTAACAATTCAGTTAATCCAAATAAATATATATAATAAATATATATATATATATATATATAAATATAAATTTATGAAACTGAAAACTTTTAGTATTTCTTATATAATTTAAATTGCTGACAATTAGAAAAAAGAAAGAAATCAATAGTTTAACCATAAACTAAATAAAATAAACATTTAACTTGACTTTGTGCATATAACTAAACAAATATTAAAAATAAAAACCCTTCAATGTACAGTACAGCACTGAATAGAAAAATAAGCGAACCTACAAAATATGATCTTGATACAACATTAAATTTGGTTAATATTCGTCTTTTAACCCTCTCACGTGCGGCTAAATCAGTACGATATATTGAATTGCCATTAAAAACTGACTAAGAAAATATTATCTTATGTTGTGCAAATTTGTTGAAATGTACTTTTTTTAATAAAATATATTTCCTGTTTTGGCTATAATGTACTTTTTTCATAAAATATTTTTCCTGGTTGGGCTATTTTTCACTACTCTGCGATTTAATTAGCTGGTGGGGTTTTGTTCTGGCTATTTTTTCAAATTGGATTCAGTTTAGTGGTGTTTGTGATAGAATTATGACGTGCCACTCGTGTGATTTTGACCTGAGTCGTCATGTGTCCTAGATGAAGACAAAGGATTGGATGTTTTTATCAATTACGGCGTTATTCTCTCATCCTTAACTTGTCCGAAATGTGACAGTGAGTGCCTAACACGAAAAGATCAGAAGATATTTAGGTGAAATAACCAATATCAGCCTGTTAGGTTAATTGAATGTACGGCTAGGTTAATTGAATGCCTGGTTAGGTCAACTATACACCCTTGATGAGCCAATAAAACATGTTTAGGGCCTACATTTCTAAGTTTAAACATTATAACTGAATGCTCAGAGTGTGAAAAAGTCACATATATATATATATATTATATATATATGTGGGAAGGGTTCACGTTCCTCTTCACCACACCATTGCCTGCTCCAACAAAAGATCATTACCAAATATCTCTTTCGGGCATTATTTTATCTAGTTTATTCTTAAGTCTCCAAAGTACGGGATTTGAAGCTTTCTGGGTACCATAGCCATTTCACCAGGTACATTTTTCTCTTTCCTGAACCTGATAGCGCCATGTATTCCAGATAGCAAAAACCATATATTATAAATTCTAAAACCAAATACGTTTGGACTAGGCTTTTATCTGGAAAGGGATCATTTTCTATTTGAAATGTATATTTATTTTATATATATATCCATAATTGTGTGTATATATTTCCTGCCCATTACAAACCTGTTTTAAAACTGCAAATGTAACTTTAACTCTTGATTGAACATTTGAAACCCTTAAGGTTGTTGTTGTGGGCAAAGTAGAGCAAGAAAAATAAAAATAGCTGGGTTAAAACAAACTTTGCTACAACTTCAAAACAAATACATGATAGCTGATAAAACCCTTATACTATATACATACCTTAAAATTGTATTTGTGACATCTAAAGTAATTAATTTTTGGTCTTGGTCAAGTAAAGGTCACATCACCAATGCAAAAGAGATGTTCGATTGGTGCAAATCTAATATTAATGGTATACAATTTCTGTACATTGATTCAGCTAAAATTGAGGAAAAATGCTAATTTATTTGAGTTAGAAAAAAGGTATTCCTTAATTAAGACAATCCCAGGAACCCGTTCATATCACTGATTTAGACCTTCATCAACAGGCATTAAACTGTACAAAATTTCTAGTGATGAAAATTTCTTTAACGTACAACTTTCCTTCCTCAATGTTACACAAGAAAATGTGGCTTACCAATATAAACCTGGTACATATGTGGCCTGTTTCTATGAAGGTGACTGGTTTGTTGGAAACATAGTTTAAGTGTGTGATACTGAGAAGGATCTATTAGTAAATTTCATGAAAAAGAATCCTTTTAAATGGCCTGAACAAGAGGACGTTTGCTGGATTCCATTCCAACATGTTTTGTGTTCAATTGAACCACCTACAGTTGCTGAGAAAATGGGGAGACAGTACAAGTTATCAAATGATTGTTTATCTAAAATTGAGGAGTATTTAAAAAAAGCCTAAGTAACTACAGACCTGTATCAAGCTGAATAATAAATTGTCAATTTATGGCTGTGAGGCCATGGAGTGTTGAAGACAATCAGACTTAAAGCCTGAGTACAATAATAAATTCCTGAGTCAGTGTCTAAACATAAGAGTTATTAGCTGTATATAAGTTTACATACGAATTTACATAAAACAACACATATTAAAAAAGAATATGAACTTATAGCCAATAATTCACATGCTTAAAAACTCAGGAAATCATTATTGTATATAGCTAAGTACTGTACACTTGTATTAAGGGAAGTAATACAACAAAGCTACTTAAATTTAAGGTTTTGTACTGAAAATGGTGGTTACTGCTAGTTTATCTGTACTAACTGCATAATTTAAATTACTAGGAAGTGCTTAAAGAGCAGTAGAACACGGTTCTACATGATTTACTTAGGTAGATCCAAGTATTGAGCCTACAAGCTGGTCCATCTGTTGTGTTAACTGCAAATGTAGTAATAATCTAGGTATATTATGTCTTTTTTATGAGTAAAACTTATTTAGATAATTTAACATTTGTGAATTATCTTACCAAGTAATAAAATGGAAGTAAAATTACAATTCAATGTTGTAAAAAGAAATTTAAACATTTCAAAATTTTGAAAAAATTCAGAATTTTTCACAAAGTACTTTTCTTTGAATAGCCAAAACTATATGATCTCGAGCCAATCCATGTCATGAGCTACATTTTTTAATAATAATAATAAAATCTTGCAAGAATACAGATATTTATTATCACCATAGTAGCCTATATAACTGAAGCAATAGTAATGAGTAACTTATATTACAAGCATTTTGGGTTCCTTTCCTGACAACAAACTAAATACAGTATATATTAAACATGTAGAAACATTTGTAGAAAAATTGTCTTTTAGTACGATATATTATTATTATTATTTCTAATGAGACATTAAGTTCCACTGTGACTGAAAGGGTTAAACTTATTTTTATTAAGTCTGTTCCAAACTCCTGCTCTTTCTTACCTAATATGGCACTTGGATTTGAAAACTGTAGAGACAGTGCCTGAAACAATATTTTCTATTAAAATGAGCCATAAGAATATTCACTGGAACTGATTTGTATGCTCAAATAAGAAGAATGGTTCAATCACTAATTATGGAGAGCTTTTTCTGGCTTCAACAATCTTGATATGTTTCCAACAAACCAGTCACCTTCATAGAAACAGGCCACATATGTACCAGGTTTATATTGGTAAGCCACATTTTCTTGTGTAACATTGAGGAAGGAAAGTTGTACGTTAAAGAAATTTTCATCACTAGAAATTTTGTACAGTTTAATGCCTGTTGATGAAGGTCTAAATCAGTGATATGAACGGGTTCCTGGGATTGTCTTAATTAAGGAATACCTTTTTTCTAACTCAAATAAATTAGCATTTTTCCTCAATTTTAGCTGAATCAATGTACAGAAATTGTATACCATTAATATTAGATTTGCACCAATCGAACATCTCTTTTGCATTGGTGATGTGACCTTTACTTGACCAAGACCAAAAATTAATTACTTTAGATGTCACAAATACAATTTGTATATAGTATAAGGGTTTTATCTATCATGTATTTGTTTTGAAGTTGTAGCAAAGTTTGTTTTAACCCAGCTATTTTTATTTTTCTTGCTCTACTTTGCCCACAACAACAACCTTAAGGGTTTCAAATGCTCAATCAAGAGTTAAAGTTACATTTGCAGTTTTAAAACAGGTTTGTAATGGGCAGGAAATATATACACACAATTATGTATATATATATATAAAATAAATATACATTTCAAATAGAAAATGATCCCTTTCCAGATAAAAGCCTAGTCCAAACGTATTTGGTTTTAGAATTTATAATATATGGTTTTTGCTATCTGGAATACATGGCGCTATCAGGTTCAGGAAAGAGAAAAATGTACCTGGTGAAATGGCTATGGTACCCAGAAAGCTTCAAATCCCGTACTTTGGAGACTTTTAAGAATAAACTAGATAAAATAATGCCCGAAAGAGATATTTGGTAATGATCTTTTGTTGGAGCAGGCAATGGTGTGGTGAAGAGGAACGTGAACCCTTCCCACACACACATATATATACACGGTGAACCAAAAGTAGGTGGACAGTAGGTTGAATACGGTTTGTGTTATATTATATTATAACTATGGTGTTCATTATAACTATGGTGTTTGTGTTTTATTATATTAAATATTATAACTAAATTTATTTAAATTTTATTTTGTATTATAGTATACAAAAAAATTAAATATGTATTCTCAAAATAAACGTTATCATTTACTGTCCACCTACATTTGGTTCACCCTATATATATATATATATATATATATATGACTTTTTCACACTCTGAGCATTCAGTTATAATGTTTAAACTTAGAAATGTAGGCCCTAAACATGTTTTATTGGCTCATCAAGGGTGTATAGTTGACCTAACCAGGCATTCAATTAACCTAGCCGTACATTCAATTAACCTAACAGGCTGATATTGGTTATTTCACCTAAATATCTTCTGATCTTTTCGTGTTAGGCACTCACTGTCACATTTCGGACAAGTTAAGGATGAGAGAATAACGCCGTAATTGATAAAAACATCCAATCCTGTCTTCATCTAGGACACATGACGACTCAGGTCAAAATCACACGAGTGGCACGTCATAATTCTATCACAAACACCCAGTGGCGACTCGTGGTATAAATGTATGGGGGTGCGATTTCATAAAATTGTACGACAACACGGACTCACAATAGGCTAGCGCGAATCCAACTGCCGCTCACAAGAGTACTTGTATTAACATATGCGGCTATGCCATACGTACAATTCTAGTTAATTACAAATAAGTAATAATTTCAATAAAATACATATAAATGGCTTATATCATTATTACTGAAGTAACTATTAGTAAAAATAAAGTTGTTATTATAAAAAAAATTCGCGATTGTACTTATATTTTCATTACAACAGTAAAATATAATTTATATTTACTTGAGCGAAAAATCTATCGCTCCATTCGGCTGCAATATTATTTTGTATTCAAACAGCGGTACGCTGTTTGAAGCTATGCTATAAGTTTAGAATATTATGTACTGTATGAAGGCTTACTCAAAATGCTTCATGAATCAAGATATGCCACATGAATTTTTAAAATATATTTCAAGAATATTTATTTTAATATCTTAAAATTAATATATTTTTTATCTGTTAAATTAATATTTATCGTTTCAAGCAAGGGGGAGCGACCGCTCCATCGCTCCTATACCAGTCGCCACTGCAAACACCACTAAACTGAATCCAATTTGAAAAATAGCCAGAACAAAACCCCACCAGCTAATTAAATCGCAGAGTAGTGAAAAATAGCCCAACCGGAAAAATATTTTATGAAAAAAGTACATTATAGCCAAAACAGGAAATATATTTTATTAAAAAAGTACATTTCAACAAATTTGCACAACATAAGATATATATTTTCTTAGTCAGTTTTTAATGGCAATTCAATATATCGTACTGATTTAGCCGCACGTGAGAGGTTAAAGACGAATATTAACCAAATTTAATGTTGTATCAAGATCATATTTTGTAGGTTCGCTTATTTTTCTATTCAGTGCTGTACTGTACATTGAAGGGTTTTTATTTTTAATATTTGTTTAGTTATATGCACAAAGTCAAGTTAAATGTTTATTTTATTTAGTTTATGGTTAAACTATTGATTTCTTTCTTTTTCTAATTGTCAGCAATTTAAATTATATAAGAAAAATACTAAAAGTTTTCAGTTTCATAAATTTATATATATATATATATATATAGGGCGTCCCAAAAAAATGTATACACACTTTAAATAATTATAAAGGCAGTGTTTATTAAAATACATTTCATTTTCAAAATGTAATAGAATCTACAGATTATTTAATTGTTTTGTCAACGCCTGTTTTCAAACTGACGTCCGTTCTGGTCCAGGCACTGCTGATAACGCGAAGCAATGGAATCGCAAACATCACGAAACATTTCGTTTGGTATTTGTGTGCATTCTCGTTCAATGGCTCTCTCAATTCAGCGACTTGCAGGTTTTATAGCGTAGACTTTGATTTTAAGTATCCCCATAAAAAAAGTCGTGGTGTGAGGTCTGGTGAACGCGGAGGGTATTCTACGAAACCCCTTCGTCCAATCCACATCCACATCGTGCCAAGTACCACTCGCAATACTCCACTCTTCGGTCCGGATCATCTTCATTAATAGCATGGACTAATCTTGGAATGTAACTTTTCCATTGACAGCGCTTCAAAATGCGTTGGACAGACGATTCTGAAATTCCTACCTCACGACTCGCTTGCCGCACAGATTTTCTTGGACTTTGGTGATACGTTTCCAGTACTCTTTCTTGCTTTGTGGGGCTTGTCGATGTCCGTGGTCTTCCGGAACGCTTCTTTTGGACATTCTGAACAGTTCCATCGGCTTCAAACTTATCTCTAATTCGAGTGATGGTAAGTCGCGTTGGTGGATCTGTTTGAAACTCCCTCCTAAACTGTCTTTGCACTTCAACTGCGTTTTCACACTTCCAGTAGCATTTTAGAATGAATTTCCTTTGTTCAAAGCTTAGTCTGACTGCCATTATTAATTCTAATGGGTTTAACTTGGAAAGAAAGAAACATCAATTGAGCTATCAGCTGTTAAAGTGTGTATACATTTTTTTGGGACGCCCTGTGTATATATATATATATTAGTGATGTAGCGGATGTCATTTTTTCACATCCGCGGATGCGGATGAGGATGTTTGATTTCAACATCCGCGGATGCGGATGTCTACATTTTCGTTATTTTTTAGGATATATTCGAGATTTTTTGTGTTTAACGTATATAATAAGTTATTATATAGAGAGAGCTGTAGCTATAATGTAGTATAATTGATTAATTGTACAATAATTGCTGTACTTTTCTCTGAACATATAAAATAATATCAAGCATCTAACTAATATAGAAATCAATTAGTGAATTCGTCTGCAAATAAATTCGTTATATTTTGTCGAGTTTCAGCCACAATTAGAAACCATAATTGTTACCAGGATGCGGGACGTGAACCCAACTCAAATGCACCCCACCGACCTCTTTCCCCAACCTCCACCCTTATAGAGAGAGATCTTTAATTGGCTTGATAACTATTTATATTAAGTTTAAAGTTTTATTAGGCATATTTATAAATGAGTAATTAAAATAAAGTAAACTAAGATGTTCATCGTTTAATGTTCAAACTTAATTATAGGAAGGTTATGCTTAAGGAACATTAATTTTTCTGCCTTTTCTGCTGCCAGTCTGTTTCTCTTTTCATCATATATTAATCCAGCACTGCTAAATAATCTCTCGCTTGGTACGTTTGTTGGAGGACAGGCTAAATGTTTCCTTGCAAGTTTACTCAAGTATGGATAGATATTCTGCGTATTTTTCCACCAACTACTAGGATTGTCACATGCAGCCAGGCGTTTTTCTTGGTGATAGCTCTCGATCATTTTTACTACATCTTTTGACATCGCGTAGGTCTCGTCATTGCTGCTTGACTCAAGAAACTGAGACAGATTCTGTGATAGATTTGCTTGTTGAAGGTGTTGGTTCTGTCACTGAAACTTTTATTCTTTTGGTGGGTGGCGAAGCGACAGATTCAAGAGATTGAAGCTCTTCAACTGCTTTGCCAAGTGATGATTTAACTCGTTCTAATGTACTAGGTGAAAATAACTTAGCTTTGTAACGTGGATCTAAGTAGGTTGCAAGAGAGTAACTTCATACAAGAACAGCCTCTCATCTTGTCGCTTGCATCACTTTTGCGCACAATGAACTAGTTCTATTAATATAGTAGAATTTGATAATTTCCGCGTATTAATGACGTTTTATCTCAACGGTCCACATCCGCACGACATCCGCAGTCCAAAGTGCGGATGCGGACGGGATGCGAGAAAATGTGCGGATGTGACCTACATCACTAATATATATATATATATATATATATATATATATATATATATATATAATTAGGGTGGTCCACAGAATCGGGTAAAAAATCGAAGTTCAATTTTCTTTCCTCCCAGGCTATAATCTGGTTCCTTTTAGCTAAAAAATATTTCATGTAAAATTTAAGGCAAATCGAATAACTTTTAGGGGTGCTCAAAGCTGTTTTTTGTATACCATTATGCCCTTTATTAATATAGTGAATAATTAAAAGAAACATTATTTACAGATACATTAACTAATGATTATTTTTCTTACAGATAGATTTATTAAATTTACAGGTTTTGCAATGTCAAATAAACGTACATTTTACTTAATGAAAAAGTCAGAGGAAACAATCACTGGAGCCAAGCTGCCTTCCCGTGGCCAGGTCCTCCCATGTTCCTCCACCATCATCAAGTCTTGAAGAAGGAGATCAAACCTAGTTCAGAAGCTGTTTTTGAAGAATTGCGTCTCTTCTGGGAGAGAGCCCGAATCCCTACTCAAAGGAAAGACCACATTCTTCACAAAATTCAGGCTCTACACTTGGAGTGGAAAGCGATTAAGAAGAATGCTGGGAGGAAAAGCAACTCTCAGTTAGAAAGAGAGAAAACCTTTCAGGAAGAAATGGAGAACCTATTTGATGTCGCCCATGCTGATGCCATTACCTTAATCAAAAATGAAGAAGACCGGCAGTTCTTGATCCAGCAAAGGAAAGCGGGACGAGTGGGATCAATGGTCTCTGCAGATATGGTGACTGACAAGGCAGAAAAGAGAGCTGCTGAGAAGCAAATGAAATTGGTAAATAGGAAGCGGAAAGCTGAAGAAGAAAAATATGCTGCTTCACAGGAAGTTATGCTAGATCAGGGAAGTTCTTCTTCTGAGTCTTTATGCGAGTCAGAAAGAGAAGATGAAGATTACCTTATTAATCCCCCATCTACCAGCGGACCAACTCCACCAAAGAAAAAGGCAGCAAAGAATATCATATCTCCTGAATTGGCTGCTGCTCTGGACAGGAGGGCCACCTTTGTATTAGCTGAAACTGCATCTAGCCTTGGTCAAGATCTTTCAGAGGTGAACATCTCTCGTTCTTCAATCAAAAGGCACCGAGAGAGGCATCGAAGGCAAATAACCCATGCCATTAAAGCTAGCTTTAGTCCAAGTATTTCGATTGTCCACTGGGATGGGAAGTTGATCCCTAATCTACTTGCCAAGAATGAAAAGGTAGACAGACTCCCAGTCCTTGTCTCTTCAGTTGAATCAGGTGATTCAAAACTGCTTGGTGTTCCCAAACTACCAAGTGGAACAGGGGAAGCTCAATCAGCTGCAGTGTATAATCTTCTTTCCGAATGGAACATAGATAAGTCAATAATCGGAATGTTATCAGATACTACAGCATCAAATACAGGAACAAACAGGGGAGCATGCGTTCTTCTGGAACAGAAACTTGGTCGACCACTCTTCTATTTTGCCTGTAGGCATCATTGCATGGAAGTCATGTATGGAGGAGTGTTTGAAGCAGTCCATGGTTCATCTTCTGCCCCTGAGCCACTTTTGTTCAAAAGGTTCCAATCTATGTGGGACTACATTGATTTAAAAACCTTCTCTACATCACAGGATGATGATGAGATGAAGGAGCAAGTTGATCCTTTCAGAAATGAAATAATTGCCTTTGCCAAGAACATCTGGCCACTGGAAATTTTCGAGATGACTATAAAGAGTTTTTGGAACTTTCTTTGATCTTTCTTGGTGAAAAAATTGAAAGTTACACATTCAAACGTCCTGCTGGCACGCACTATGCAAGGTGGATGGCTAAAGTTATCTATGCCATCAAAATGTGGCTTTTTCGAAATCAAATCACCCTGACTCCTCGAGAGAAGGACCTGAAAACCCTTACCCTTTTTGGAGTCCTAATCTACTTAAAAGCTGGATCACTGCTCCTATTCCATCACAAGCTCCGAAGAATGATCTGGATCTTATCCAAAAGTTAAAGGACTATCATGACCAGAAAGTGGCCAAAGCAGCTCTCAAGAAATTTGAAAACCACCTATGGTACTTATCAGAGCTGGTGGCCCTTGCTCTCTTCGATCAAACTGTTGCACCAGACACCAAGGGAATCATGGTCCAGTGTATGAGGGAAAAGGAGGGGTCATTAGACTTCTCAAAGAGGAGAAGACTCAAGGAATGCAAAGCAACACTGAAATTAGAAACTCTTGCCACAAAGAACTCATTAAAGCTTCTTAAGGCCCTACCGATCAATATTAGTTTTCTTGATGATGACCCCAGCACCTGGGAGGAGAATGAAAACTTCCAAGAAGCTAAAAGAATCATAGGAAACATCAAAGTAGTTAATGATCATGCTGAAAGGGCAGTAGCTCTCATTCAGATCTTCAGCGGAACTCTGACGAAAGGAGATCAACTCCAGTTTCTCTTAAGTGTGGTGGATGAGCACCGAAAGAGGTTTCCTGATTCTAACAAGTCCACAATCTTAGCTGGGCAACAATGAGTGGCCTGGTCAGCCATGATACCCCCGCCAACAAGCGGATAATACCCATATATATGGGGGGACCCAGAAGACATGAATGTGGACTTCTGGGGGTAGTTGAGCCACCTCTAAATATTAACCGATTGAACCCAAATTTTGCTCAGAGAAGTGATTTGGGAAAAGGAACCTAATGAAAGCCTGGGAGGAAGAATTTAAAATACTTCCATTTTGTGGACCACCCTAATATATATATATATTAGGGTTTGTGTATATATATATATATATATATATATATTTGGATTAACTGAATTGTTAAGTCTATTATCATAATAGAAGTTAAAAAAAAATTCATTGGAGTAACAACTGACACCAATTTACCATGTAAGAGTCACATAATTATCTCTGAAGAGATTTCCAGGAGGGGTTACAATAACGTTTAAACTTAAACATGTAGTTCTTAACCCTTTTTGTTCACAAATATTTTCTCTTTAAACCAAAAGGTGTAATATTTATTATTCAAAACCAAGTGTTTTAGTAATGAGTAACATATTACTTTCATGAAATGAGGAATCATTGCGCAAAACTTCTGAAATAAATGTTAGTTTTAAACATGCACAGTACAGTTTCAGGAAAAACGTTTGCCAGATAACCCCATTCTGTCACTAAGACCTCTAACTTGCATGCAAATGTAGTTCCACACACTTTGTGAGACGCCTTTGGTGGGAATTTGGTAGGTAGGTCCCGTTAGTAGGCTGTCTGGACAAGTTATTTGATGACAGTGTCTCAGAGTACCTGGCACCTGTGACCCATAGTACTTGAATAGTATATATGTCTATTGTTAGCGATATTATTATTATTATTACGTATATTTGTGCATGTAAATGCATCAGTTAGGAGTTCATTTTCTCCTTTGTGTTTCTTGTTTTCCTACATCTTTTTAAGATTTATAAATTCTAAAACCAAATACGTTTGGACTAGGCTTTTATCTGGAAAGGGATCATATGAATGTTCTGAATTATAACATAAGATTAATAATATAATTGAATGACAGAGGTACTAAGAACTGTATTAAACTTTATATTTAGGATAAAGACGATGACGTAGCGCAGAAAAGTTATTATATTTGGCAGCATCCGCTGTTTCGGGGGACTCTATCGCATTTCAATGCCTGATAAAAATGTATAAATGACAAAAATATATAAACGTGGAGAGCTAGATCTAAAGTACAAAATTAAAACTGTTCAATAATAAAAATTAAAATTACAAAGCTGAAACACATAATCCAAAATCAACTCGAAAGTAAAAAAAAATATAAATGATATTTAATAGTGACGCGTATAACGTTCATAACATATTTAAAATTACATTAAGCAAGTTGTAGAATACATAATTATGCAAGTTGTGCCAAAATCCCATTTTCTTTTATAAATAGTCTTAGAACAATTAACATTTTTAATAATATATAAGCACAAAGAGAGAAATGGCTTTGAGAATCTTTTTCTCGGAACTGGAAATTGCCAAAACGTAGCCTAGCTTGACTTAAGGGATAGCCTACTACGCTGTACAGTACACTCCTTTATGGCGATTTCATTAACATTAAATTCATCAAGGTATAGATTTCTTTTATTAGTAAAAATCGTGAAATTTGTTTTACTGGTATTTAGGAAGTTTTATTGGTAGCCAACCACTTCGTTACAATAATGAATTCTGAATGAAATATCTTAGCTGTATTAACATCTTTGCAAGAAAAAGAGAGTTGTATCAGCTGCAAACAATATGAAGTTCAGTATATCAGATGAACGTGGAAGGTCATTTATATATAATAAAATAACAATTGATCCTGCACTGAGCCCCGTGGCACACCATGTTTGGCAAACGCTTTAGTGGGGCAAACCTTATTTACTGATACAAAATTATATCTATCGGGCAAATAACTTTTAATTCAATCACTGATTGCCCCTCTAAAACCATAATACAATTTATTAAGTAGAATATTATGGTCTATTACATCAAACACCTTACTCAAATCCATAAATATTGACATCATTATTTCTTTGTTCTCCTTAGCTATATTTACATTTTCCATAAGATTTAAAATAGCCATTTCCGTTGTTCTATTATTACGGAAACCATATTGATTTGGAGATTTAAGGGTAACAGTTGATTCGATGCCTTTAGAAGGGCGTTCATTTCAAAGCGAGTCGTTGCAAGTCGCAACCACGTTTGCTTATTGCAAGGGGTACACGGATCAGCTTTCGCTCTCAATCATCAACAGTAAACTTTGTAGTGGAATACAAGTTTGCAAGAGAAATAACCAGCGCCTTTAATAAAATCATTTTTTAATTACAAGTCAAATGCATGCACGGAAGGCTAGAACAGCTAATATGGCTCTTTCTATATATATATATATATATATATATATGGTAAGGTGAAAGAATTGTATGTATTTCGTCTAAGCTAATTTTTTTGACGAATGTCGAGATTTATCAGGAGCGGTCTGGAAGAAACAGGTGTTCTTCGAATTGACCCAGATTGTCGGAAACCCTTTCCTCGTGTGTGTGCACGAGTTGTTTATTCGTTTATTATATATATATATATATATATATATATAGCCGGGTTGGGGAATGAGGCTGGTATGTTAGTTTCATTTAAATTAATACACGTTTGTTATTTTCCTGATTTTCGTAATATATATAGTGTGTGTGTGTGTGTGTGTGTGTAGATTTGTGAATATGATAATAGAGCGAATTCTTTTAACTGCTTAGTGATTTGTTTTAATTCGGTGAAAGTCCATATATATATATATATACAGGGTGGGCGGAAAGTAGCTCCCTATTTTGGATTGGTAAAAAATACGTATATTATCCATTTATTTCAGAAGAAATAATATGAAAAGGTAGGCATACATGGTAGGTTTTCTCTGAAATTCAATGTGGGCTCCAACTCTTTCCACCAGCTTCTGGAGCCGCCCAGGAATGGCGTCCACTGACTTTAGCAGGAACTCCGGCGGGATGGAGGACATGACTTCCCGAACTCGGTCCTCCAGTTCTTCCAATGTCCTCGGTTTGGTGCGGTAGACTTCTTCCTTTACCCACCCCCAAAGAAAGAAGTCGCACGGTGTCAAGTCGGGGCTCCTGGCTGGCCATTGATGTGGACCACGACGACCCATCCAACGCCCAGGGAAGTGGGCATCCAGCCACTCACGGACAACAAGAGCGAAGTGCGGAGGGGCGCCATCTTGCATAAATATCAGATCGTCGATGTTCTCCCATGTGCTGACAACCGGCCAGACCTCGTTTCGCAACATAGCAAGGTACCGCTCAGCATTCATGGTGCTGCGCAGAAGGAACGGGCCCACAACCTGATCTGAGGTCATACCACACCACACCGTTACACTGAACCGATTCTGCCGTTTTTCAGCGGTAACCGTGCGACTTCTTTCTTTGGGGGTGGGTAAAGGAAGAAGTCTACCGCACCAAACCGAGGACATTGGAAGAACTGGAGGACCGAATTCGGGAAGTCATGTCCTCCATCCCGCCGGAGTTCCTGCTAAAGTCAGTGGACGCCATTCCTGGGCGGCTCCAGAAGCTGGTGGAAAGAGTTGGAGCCCACATTGAATTTTAGAGAAAACCTACCATGTATGCCTACCTTTTCATATTATTTCTTCTGAAATAAATGAATATACGTATTTTTTTACCAATCCAAAATAGGGAGCTACTTTCCGCCCACCCTGTATATATATATATATATATATATATATATATATATATATATATATATAGTGTATGAGATAGTTGTTATTATTATTACTAAATTGAGGTATTGGCGGTGGATTTGAGTAAGGTGATTGATGTAATAGACCATAATATTCTACTTGACGATTTCATTAACATTAAATTCATCAAGGCGAGCGCGTGTGATTCGTTCTGCTCCACGGAGATGAAAAATGCATTGGTTTCCTGGATGTGTGTGTGTGTGTGTGTGTGCACGAGTTGTTTATTCGTTTATTATATATATATATATATATATATATATATATATATATTGCCGGGTTGGGGAATGAGGGTCGTATGTTAGTTTCATTTAAATTAATACACGTTTGTTATTTTTCATGATTTTCATAATATATACAGAGGCGTGTGTGTGTGTAGATTTGTGAATATGATAGAGCGAATTCTTTTAACTGCTTAGTGATTTGTTTTAATTCGGTGAAAGTCCATTTATATATATATATATATATATATATATATATATATTATATATATATATATATAAGGAATGACAAAATTAAATAGACGCAGCTAATATGGCTCTTATATATATATATATATATATATATATATGCAAATAACTGCAATGACCGCGCAGTATATAAATGAATAGAAACGACATAAGTATTAAGGAACGTTTCTGCACACGAGGAGGAGAGATAACGAAATAATGAAAAATGAGGCGAACCGCCTGGCGGTTCCCAGGCGGTTCGCCTCATTTTTCATTATTTCGTTATCTCTCCTCCTCGTGTGCAGAAACGTTCCTTAATACTTATGTCGTTTCTATTCATATATATATATATATATATATATAAGGTAAGTTGAAAGATTTGTGTATTTCGTCTGAGCTAATTTTTTTGACGAATGTATGCTCGCGTCCTACCTCAAAAGATCTCGGGAAAACACGTGTGTTTCGCGTACGTTTATTGATTTTCTTAAAAGGAGAAAATTCATTTGTTTTAAATTAATATACGTTTAGTTTCATTTAAATTAATATACGTTTGGTATTTTTCCTGATTTTCATAATATATACAGAGGTGTGTGTGTGTGTGTGTGTGAAAGTTAAGATTTGGAGTGAAGGGAGAGAGAGAGAGAGAGAGAGAGAGAGAGAGAGAGAGAGAGAGAGAGGGGAAGTTCCAGCAAAAATTCCTCTGTGAACGCCCACACCTTTCAAAGGTTTCAGCGCAGGCACGTGTGTTTTGAGTTATATATATTACGCGCGCGTTTAATGTTTAATTTCTTATATTGAGTAATTAAATTCTTATAATAAGTGATTCTCTTAAAAGTTGAAAATAGTAATTAATTTCTTATAATATACGTTTAGGATCATTTAAATTAATACACGTTTGGCATTTTTCCTGATTTTCGTTATATACAGAGGTGTGTGTGTGTAGATTTGTGAATTTGATAATAGAGCGAATTCTTTTAACTGCTTAGTGATTTGTTTTAATTCGGTGAAAGTCCATTTATATATATATATATATATATATATATAAGGAATGACAAAATTAAATAGATGCAGCTAATATGGCTCTTTCTATATATATATATATATATATATATATATATATATATATATAAGGTAAGTTGAAAGATTTGTGTGTATTTCGTCTGAGCTAATTTTTTTGACGAATGTATGCTCGCGTCCTACCTCAGAAGATCTCGGGAAAACACGTGTTTCGCGTACGTTTATTGATTAATTTCTTAAAAGGAGAAAATTCATTTGTTTTAAGTTAATATACGTTTAGTTTCATTTAAATTAATATACGTTTGGTATTTTTCCTGATTTTCATAATATATATACAGGCGTGTGTGTGTGTGTGTGTGTGTGTGTGTGTGTATGTGTGCTTGTGTGAAAGTTAAGATTTGGAGTGAAGGGGGCCGAGAGAGAGAGGAGAGTGAAGGGTGGCTTATCAGGGATTGGGGGGAAGGTCTCTCAACCAGCAGGTGTTCTTCGAAACCGACCCCGTTATAGCGGATTGTGTTTTGGCTAATTTCAATTGATTTTCTTTAAATTTCGTTTTTTTCAATTTTCTTCGCAGGGGAATGGGGGTGAATGAGGCTCGTGTGTTTCATAAATTTTCATTTCGTTTGGAGTGAAGGGAGACTTATCAGGGATTGGGGGGAAGGTCTCTCAACCATCAGGTGTTCTTCGAAACCGACCCCGTTATAGCGGATTGTTTTGGCTAATTTCAACTTTTAAATGAATTGTTTCGTAAATTTTCGTTATTCGTGACTTAAATATTTATAATAAAGATTAAGTGTAAAAATTATTTATTTAATAAACAGAATTTAATTGGATTCATCTACCATCATATATTGTGGTACACTATTTAAATGGATGATTAATATATGGTTTTTTGCTATCTGGAACACATGGCGCTATCTGGAATACATGGTGCGATCTGGCAACTCAGCACCCGAATACATGGCGTGATCTGGCAACTCAGCAACTGCATACATGGTGCGATCTGGCAACTCAGCAACTGCATACATGGCGCGATCTGGCAACTCAGCAACTGCATACATGGCGCTATCTGGCAACTCAGCCAGAATAGAGGTTTATAAAAGACCGAGACGACTGACGGAGTCATTCAAGCTCGGCTCCCAGCCGAGCAAGGACCTCTGGTCCTTCTCTTTCTGGCCCTTTGGGAAAACCCCTTAGAGGCCTCTTATGTTAGGTAAACGAAAATAACTTGGGGGAGAACTCCGCCTCCAAGTTGCATACCTTGCAATCAAAGGTAACTATCTCTATCTCTCTCTCTCTCTCTCCTTCAGGTGTACCCCTCCCCCCTTGGCTCAGCCAACTGGCTGATTAGGAGCCTATAAAACGCCTACTCGGCTGAAGTCTTAATATGCACTTGGCTCCTGCCAGGTGAACACCTCTCCTCCTTTCTCTCCTTTCTGGCCCTTTGGGGGAATAGCTTGGGGGAGAACTCCACCTCCAAGTTGCATGCCCCTTGCAACCCCGGTTGGCAACAAAGGGCCCTTTGGGGTATTTTTTTCTTTTTTTTTCCTTTTTTTGCAACGCCCCCACCCCCTTTGCAACATTGCGTAATCACTTGCAACATTCCTGCACTCTAACCTTTTGCAGCTATACTACTTATACATTCAACTGCAAAGAACACGCAGTATAAATAACGTAAAGAACGACGCTTGTATAGGAGATATTCCGCGCAAGACGAGAGAGAGAGAGAACGAAACAAATGAAAAAATGAGGTAACCACCCGGGAATCGAACCCGGGATCTTCCGATTGCCGGTCAGATGCGATACATCTGACCGGCAATCGGAAGATCCCGGGTTCGATTCCCGGGTGGTTACCTCATTTTTTCATTTGTTTCGTTCTCTCTCTCTCTCGTCTTGCGCGGAATATCTCCTATACAAGCGTCGTTCTTTACGTTATTTATACTGCGTGTTCTTTGCAGTTGAATGTGTATATATATATATATATATATATATATATATATTTGGGGGGTCGAAACATCAAAAATCGAGTTTCTCTAATTCCACAGTATGCACGTTACTTTGCACGTAGTTGGAAATGATGATCTCAACATCTTGTAAAAAAAAAATGAGTATATGCGACCCCCCGATTTTACTCTCTCCACAGATATAAACCCCAAATGTGACAATCATGTATTATATTAAGTCTTATTAAGTAGATTAGATTAATTTGGATAGATTATTTAGATAGAGTTTTAGATAGATTGAATAGATTACATAGATTAATTTAGATAGATTAGATGAATTATATAAATTATTGTCACGTTTTTTTGTTTAGTTTCAGATTGTTTATGATTGAATGAGTTATGATTTATTTCCGAATGAGTTATATTAACCCCTTCCGCACGACTTTGCCTCAGCAACGTATGGTGCAATATACGACTTTCATGACGAACGCACGCTCGTCATCGTAGGGAAGGGGTTAAATTCAGATTGAATGATTCAATTGCTAGAATTTAACAATTAGTTTCTTGTTATTAATGCTACTAGGCCTAAATAAGTGAAACCGTGGCGACAAGAAGCAAAACGCACAATTGAACATTTGGTCACCCTGCAGAATTTCCACCTTCAATGACTCCTTGAAAGGCTGACGTATTTAGGCATTATTTATTGGTAAGAAAACGAGAAGAATGATTTCGAAAGGTTCTAGAACAGCAAAAGAATGTTACAGAATTGTCACTAAAGATGTGGAAGCCATTTGGGAGAAGTTTTCCTTTCCACATATAGGATTTGAAGGAATAGCTATAAAAGTTGAACGATTGATAGAATCTGCAGCAAAGCTAAATAAGGTACCATTAAAACAAAGAAACAACAGTTTTCAGCAGAAGGTGGAGACATTCGATGAAATGTTTGATATTTGCACTTGTACTTGTTACGATAAAAAAAATCAGTCGAACGGATTGCAGATGTGATATTAGAGTTCCAATGATTGAGTGGGAGTCTTTTGTTTGGCAGAAACAAAGAAAAAACAACTAGGACCAATCGACAGAGTAACGACTTCCGCAAGAAAAAGGACTCACGATAGAGTTAAAAGGATTAGAAAGAAGAGCCAAGATAAGCCTAGATATGAATGTCGCCTCAACCAGCAACTGGACCCTTTACATATTATGGAAGATGAGAGCATGGAAATTGATGATGACAGCGACGATATTGACTTTGTTCCGGATTTTGAGCTGAGAGAAAACCATCAGAACAGAATTATTTCTAACTTAACAATAACAGCAGATAGATACCGTGTAAGTTACAGAGCTACTGCAGCTATAGTAAATGCAGCTTTGAAGGATATGGGAATATTAGACGAAACCAATATGTTGGATAGGAAAAAAGTGGAAAGAGAAAGAATACGTGTGGGTAAAAAGAACATAATCAAAGTGAAATCAGAGAACACACAGATTGAAGGCATCGGATTTGATGGTAGAAAAGATCAAACTAAGACAATGAAGGGAATGGAGTACGAAGAACATTATGTAATAGTCAAAGAACCTGGTGATGTTTACATGAATCATATAGCTCCAGATAACGGAACTGCTTGTTGTATTGCAGATGAAATAATAACTTTTACAGTTGATTCTAATAGCAAAGAATCCCTCAAAGCTTTGCTATGCGATGGCACCCCAGTGAACACTGGCAGGATTGGCGGAGTGCTAAAATTGATTGAATTATATCTGGACAGGCCGGTACAATGGCTGATTTGCCTTTTGCATGCAAACGAACTGCCCTTTAGGCACGTATTTGAAGCAATTGATGGAAAAACTTCGGGACTAAACACCTTCAAAGGTTCTCTTGGAAATGAACTCCGAGAGGATTTGACCAAACTGGATATAGTTGATTATACCCCTGTAGAGGGCAACATTAAAGAAGTTTCGGCCGATATTGTTAAAAGTTTCAGCAGTGACCAAAAATATATGTATGAAATGTGCATTAGCATACAATCTGGATGCATCTCACAAGCGTTAGCCACCAGATTCACAGGTGTCCTCCATCATGTCATGCAAGATGGCTAACACGAGCAAACAGGATCCTGCGCTTATATGTCTCTACACGGAATCCAGACAAAAACATCCAAGACCTGGTAAAAATTACAATGTTGGTTTACGCTCCAGGCTGGTTTTGGATAAAGTCTCATCCAAAGGCAAATGAGAGAGCATCTAATTTTTGGTATATCATGCACTTGCTTAAAGGCTTAGATAAAAAGCATCGGATGATTATGGAGCGTGTCCTCAGAAATATCTTGCTCTCAATGATAACAGACACAAGAAGAGAGGTCAGAGAGCTGGCTCTTCATCACATCATTCGAACAAGAACTAGGAGCACCAATGAGAAATTCTGAGCTGCCAAAAACACTGAACTTTGAAGCAGACGATTATCTTAACATGATCGACTGGGACAACGAAACCATCACCCCTCCACCTATTTTACAGAATTTGACAAATAATGATGATCTTAAAGTTCGAAATGAACCACTTCAGCTTATTCCTTTTCCCTGTCACAGCCAGGGAGTAGAACATGCTGTAAATGTGGTAACAGAAGCTTCACAAGATAGAATTGGTTACGAAAACAGACAAATTTATTTTGAATGTACTGGAGTTGAGAAAAAAGCTACCTGTGTTCCAATGGAAAGGCCAGTGGTGTCACTAATTTACGATTTTAAATTTCTTAACGTGAATATTTTGGTTTTAATATGCTTCAATTAAATTTCTTAAGGTGAATATTTTAATTTTAGTATACTTCAATTGATTCTTTAAGTAATATACGGAGAAAGATTTATTATTATTATTATTATTATATATATATATATATATATATATATATATATATATATATATATATATATATGTATGTACTCGCCGTCTTTTTCGACCTCCAGAAGGCCTACGATACTACCCGGCGGAGCGCGGTCTTCGACTGCTTACGCTCCCTGGTTTTCGTAGGCTTTCTCCCTTCCTTTATTTATAACTTCTTGTCCGCCCGTTCTTTCCGCGTCCGCATCGGTTCTACCCTCTGTGACCGCTTTCCGTTGGAGGAGGGTGTCCCTCAGGGTAGTGTCCTTAGCGTCTTGTGTTTCTCACTCGTGATGAACACAGTCGCTACGGTCCTGCCTACATCCGTTCGTAGCTCCCTCTATGCCGATGACCTGGCTATCTATTGCTCTGGCCGCCTCCCGTCTTTGGCTGAACGTCGGCTCCAGCTGGGCGTCCTCGGTTGGCTATGCTTTCTCACCCTCTAAGTCTTCCAGTATGCTTTTCCGTCCTCGGCGCCTCCGTCTGTCGCATACCTTCGCCCTTACCCTTGCCGGCACTCCTCTTCCCCTCGTCCCATCCGTTAGATTCCTGGGTATGACCCTCGACGGATTTTTCGGTTGGGTTCCACACCTTAGGCGGCTGCGGCAAACATCTCGCCGCACCCTCTCCCTTTTGGGTCATCTGTCCCACACGACCTGGGGGGCGGACAGGCGTACTCTGCTGCGCCTGTACACCTCCCTGGTGCAATCCCGTGTCGACTACGGCTGTGTGGTCTACAGCTCCGCCTCCTCTCCGGCACTCCGTATGCTGGATCCTCTTCTCCACCGTGGCCTTCGCCTGGCGTCGGGTGCCTTCCGCTCGTCCCCTGTCGCTAGTCTTCAGGTGGACTGTGGACACCCCCCCCTGC
Organism: Bathynomus jamesi; assembly: GCA_023014485.1. Classification (NCBI taxonomy): domain Eukaryota; kingdom Metazoa; phylum Arthropoda; class Malacostraca; order Isopoda; family Cirolanidae; genus Bathynomus; species Bathynomus jamesi. Next base: position 22,122 of record JAJOZX010004842.1, on the reverse strand, counting down.
CCCTTCGCCGGGGCCTTCTCATGGCGAAGTGTTACCTTCGCATCTGCCGCCTTCCGATGTCCCTACTCTTCTCCGCGATCTCCCAGGCGCTACCCCGGCCTGACACGTGGCATTTCGCTGCCCCTCTGGCCGAGATTTTCTCGTCCCTGGGGATCCCCCCACCCTCTATTCTGCCGTTCTCCTTCGATCTGTCGCCCCCCTGGCGGACCACCCCTATCTGCCGTTGCCAGGCGCTCCGTGGCCTGCGTAAGGAGTCTCCTCCAGCCGTCCTCCGGTCTTCTTTTCTGGCCCATCTTCCCGTCCATTCGGACGACGTTCCCGTCTACACCGACGGCTCGCGCTCCCCTGCAGGTGTCGCGGCCGCCGTCTTCTCTCCGTCATTGTCACCTACCTCCCGGGGTATCCCCCTGCCGGTTCAGGCCTCCATCTTTTCCGCGGAGCTCTTTGCCCTTCTGGAAGCCCTCCGTCTGGTATCGGGTTGTTCGCGGTCCTCCTGTACCATTTTTTCGGACTCGCTGAGCGCCCTTCAGGCGCTCGAGCGCTATGATTCCCCGGACCCCCTCGTACGCCTTATTCAACAGGAGTACCATGTCCAGCACACCGTTCACCGGATCCGGGTCACCTTCTGCTGGGTTCCTGCCCATGTTGGTGTTTCCGGTAATGAGGCGGCGGACCGCATAGCCGGTCCGCCGCCTCGCTGCCTCCCCTCCCCCCCCGCTCCCCTTCTCAGACTATGTGCAGGTCTTTCGTTCCTTTTACGACCGCATGTGGCAACAGTCCTGGGACGATGCCACCGGAAATAAACTCTGGTCCATCCGCCCCCGTCTGTCATATTGGGTGTCCTCTTTCCACCGCTCCAGACACAAAGAGGTCGTCCTTGCGCGGCTTCGCATCGGCCATACGAGCCTCACGCACGGCTATCTTATGTTCCGGCAGGAGGCTCCTCGTTGCGCCTCCTGCCAGTCGCCCCTCACCGTCTCTCACATCCTTGTGGAATGCCCCACCCTGTCGTCAGTAGGTCGTCGCGCCTTCCCGTTCCTTTCTGATTTCCCCCTCCCCGAACGTTTACGCCTTATGCTCGCTGAGAGCCCTCTCTTCTCGCTTGACCGTCTTTTCCTCTTCCTCTCCCAATCTCGCATCCTATCTGAGCTTTAGGTGACTTCTCACCTGTAGTCCGCTGTTCTCCCTTTTCTAGTGCCTTTCCTCCGTCTCCGTTTCTCTTTCTCGTATTCCGCCTCGCCATGATATCCGCTACCATATAGCGGGAAGTGGCGGTAAACGCCCCAATACAAAAATATATATATTATATATATATATATATATATATATGATACACAGACCGTGCATGGAACAAGGAACTCTTCTGGGATAATTAAATCCACTATAGTCCGAATAAGTAATGGTAAATGACAAATACCATAGTTTTTCTTTTTCATGATGCAAGCCCGACGTGGGCAACGGGTCTCTCCCAAAGAGGTCCCATAAATATAGCTTCCCTCACCAGCTATCTGCAAAGCAGACAGGATCCAGCTTTGGGACATGGATCTAGGGTAAAGCAGCCTAGCCCCATTACATTTAGACCTCAATATAAGTAAAAGACTCGTTGCATTCACGTCGGATTGAATAAATCAAAGAAAAAGGGGTAACTATTATATTTTTAGCCAAAACCAAAACTTAAACCTCAACTGGCAGAATTGAGCGTCCACTTTTCAAGGCACATAACATGTCCGTTTCATGATGGGAATGAACTCAGAATGGTTCTCTGAGTTTTTTATGATACACACAGACCGTGCATGGAAAAACTATGGTATTTGTCATTTACCATTACTTATTCGGACTATAGTGGATTTAATTATCCCAGAAGAGTTCCTTGTTCCATGCACGGTCTGTGTGTATCATAAAAAACTCAGGTTTTTTTTATTCAAAGAATGTTTCAATTTCATTTCAATTTAAAAAAAGGTGGGGCATATGCAACGGGTGGGGGGGCGCCATAGCGGTGTAATTACAGTATGTTGTTTGGGGGGCCCAAAGAAACTCCGAGCAGTGTGTAGAATAAGAATACAAAATTTCGACCTTCGACCCCCCCCCCTAAAAAAATATATATATATATACAGGGTGTCCCATAAGTCCGGCATCATAGGAAAAATAATAAAAGGCAAACAAAAGCTTTTATTTACAGAACGTGCTCAATATGTCCACAATTGTTTTCAATACACAAATTCAGACGTGATAACCAGTCAACAAGCACACGGTGAATGATGTCTGGAGTAATGGTGTTACATGCCCCAATAATGCGCTGCCGCAAATGTTCAACACTCCTAATTTTCTCTGCGTATACCAGCGCTTTCAAGTGGCCCCAGAGATAAAAATCTAGTGGCGTGAGATCCGGGCTTCTAGCTGGCCATTCCACAGGCCCTCGACGGCCTATCCAATGACCAGGGAATTGTTGGTACAGGTATTCCCTTACTTGGGTGCTGTAATGTGCAGGAGCGCCGTCTTGCTGGAACCATGTTGGAAAATTTCCTTCTTCGTTCAAGACACTGGGAAATGCTTCTTCCTTGAGCATACGTAGGTAGGTGCCTCCAGTGACATGTTCATCGAAAAAGAGGGGGCCTATGATGCGATCCTTCCAAATGCCACACCATACCATCACCCGAGATGCACCTTGTTCCTTCGCAGAGGTATACCAGTGAGGGTTGTTTTGAAACCAGTAGCGGGTGTTCTGTCGATTTACCTCACCATTTCCATAAAAAACAGCCTCGTCACTGAACAGAATGGTGGACGGGAAATTGGCATCCCGAACATATTGTTCCGTAGCCCATTCACAAAATTCCATCCGCCGGTCGGGATCATCTTCGCTTAATTTCTGTAGGATCTGAAGTTTATATGGATGCCATTTGTGAGCATGAAGAATGCGATGGATGCTACTTTTCGACACTCCTGTCTCGGCGGACATTCGCCGAAGAGACTTATGGGACTTCTGTTAAATGAGCCAGGATAGCAGTCGCTGTATCATCGTCAGTGGACCTCCTTGAAGGTCCACTGCGTGGTTTATCTTTTATAGATCCTGTTTCCTTAAACTTTGCAACAAGTCTGCTAACACAACTCTGTGTTATTGGCTCGCGGTCTGGATGCAGTCTGTTAAATTTAGCAGCGGCCTCTCTTTGACTCCGATTTCCTATGAGTAGAATTATCTGGATTCGTTCTTCCTTGCTCACAGACATTATGGCCTGTAGAAAGAGAAAAATATGAATTATGGTTTGTAGAAATAGAAAAATATGAATTTCTCCTACGATGCCGGACTTATGGGACACGTGAAAAATATTTATGATGATAAAACCACGAAGGGAAAAGAAACACAAAGTGGTGCTCAAGCGCTTTCGTCTAATGACATCCTCAGGAACACTCAGTGTTCCTGAGGATGTCATTAGACGAAAGCGCTTGAGCACCACTTTGTGTTTCTTTTCCCTTCGTGGTTTTATTCATCATATATATATATATATATATGAAAAGAAGGATCAACACAACGGCAAACATTTTCATTTATTTGTACATCAGACGTTTCGACAATCTTTTGTCATCATCAGTGAGTTAAGTCTTAAAACCTTAAAACAAAATTGAAAAGTGAAAGTTACATCAATACCATATTAAGACCATTAAAATTAAAACCTTAAAGCAAAATGAAAATTGCATCAATACAAAATTAAAACATTTAAATTTCATCACTATAAAAACTAAAATTAAATTAATTTCATCACTATAAAAACTAAAATTAAATTACCTCAATAGGTTCCCTAAGGAGAAGTCAATAGCTTTGATATATATATATATATATATATATATATATATATATATATATATATATATATATAATATATATATATATATAGTAGACGCCGGATTTAGTGTCCCGGATATTGTGTCTCGCCGCTTATAGTGCCTGAAAACTAGGAAACAGTTACTGTTACATGGTAATTGCTATGGATAGTCGCTCTGATTACGCTTATAGTGTCTCTTTTCAGCTAGTATAGTCTACTTGGCAGCTCTAGTTTACAGTAGCGCCTCACTTGTATTTGCTGTGCTGTGCTGTTCAGACGCGTCTTGCTCTGCTTTACAGGCTTACTAGATGGCCATGGAAGGAAAACGAAAGTGTTTAAGCCTGGCACAAAAAGTAGAAGTAATTTCCATGTGCATTTAAACCAGAGGACATTTTCAATGCTGACGAAACCGGACTCTACTTCAAGCTTTTGAACACTCGTGGTTATGTTGAACGCGAGTCAGTCGTTAAAGGTGGAAAGCGAACTAAGGATCGAGTTACAATCCTTGTCTGTGCAAACATGACAGGAACTGAGAAAAGACCCCTTTTTGTGATTGGGAAATCTAAGTGTCCTCGTTCCTTTCCAAATGACCTGACAAACAATTTTAATAAATTTTAATAAAACAATTTTAATGCGAAATTGCATAATAAAGGTGTTTATGTTGTAAATTATTGATACACAGTACATATTCACTATTTTTAACCTTGCAACCCTCGAGAGACCAAACTGTGGATATAGTGTCTCATCAGATATAGTGTCCTTTTGGCTTGGCACCGGTGGGACACTATAAACGGCGTCTACTGTATACATATATATATATTTTTTTTTCTAATTTACCGCCGATTCGTACCTAGAGAAAGCGGTACATATCTCGGCGAGGCATTGGGTGGGTGGTGTTACTGTGCTGGGGGGTGGTAGACTAGGGGAGTGAGTAAGGGTCAGTTGCTGGATAGTGGGTAGGAAGGATATGGTTTTAGAAGCGATGGAGCAGATGGGAGTGAGTAAGGAAGAAGAAAATCGCTTCCGTTGAAAAATGGGGGCCTTCGGCGAGTACGGATCGTAGACGGTCGGGTATGGGATTTTCGGCCGAGAGAGGGAAACACCCGCGACGAAGAGCGGACAACTTTGGGCATTCCACCAGGAGGTGTATGACAGTGATAGGGGTATGGCAGGTAGGGCAAAGCGGGGCTGGCGATTTCGCCATAAGGTGTCCGTGGGTGATGCGGGTGTGGCCTAGGCGGAGACGGGCTAGGATTACTTCTTTATGGCGGGGCCGGTGGAATGAGGAGGCCCAGTATCCTATTTGTGGCTTGTGGAGTTTATTTTGTGTGGCCTGGTCCCATTCCCGCTGCCATATGGAGCGGAAGTGGGAGCGGAAAGTCGGGAAGAAGTCGGAGAAGGGGAAGGGTCGGGAGGAGGCCGGCAGTGAGCGGGCCGTCTTTGCCGTGCGGTCCGCCTCCTCGTTACCCTGGATGTCGACATGAGCCGGGACCCAGCAGAAGGCGACTATCTTGTGTTGAAGGGTCGTTAAAAAGTGGAAGGTTTGCTGGATGGTACAGACGAGCGGGTGAGGAGAGTTAAATCTTTCTAGGGAGAGAAGTGCGCTTTGGGAATCTGAATAAATGACGAAAGAGCTGGCAGAGTGGGTGCGCACACAGGCGCTAGGAGGTTGGAGTGTGAAGGGAGATCTGGAGTTCGCGAAATTGAAGGATGGGTCGGGAGCATGGCTGGCTATCTACCGTTCACCAGGGAAGGAATCGGTCGGCCTGTCGAACCCCGCGGAGGTTGCGGGTCGAGCCGGCCGAGCGAGACCGGAGGCGTGGATCACGGCAGACAGAAGAACGTCGTGGGCTGAGAGGGTCAGAAGTGTTTTGACGGCTTCTGTGGTCGGGCCAGGAGGGGGCACGTTAACCCCGAAAGTGGCGCCACCCCGCCTGTCCGGGGTCTCACGGCTGACCCTAGGTGGCGACAGGGGGTACCAGAAGGACCGGGCGGGTGGGAGGGAGGGCGTACTCAGGGTGGCTGACAAGGAGGGGGCCGGGAATGTTGGAGGGGTAGGTACTATGGGGGTGGAAGGGGGTGAACCAGAGTGGTCTCGTGGAGGGGTGGAGAAGATGGCACCAGGAGGCAAGGGCAGATCAAAGAGACTCGTGGGCGCGCGAGCTCCCCTCGGTCACACCGTGCAGCTGCGCCAGGGCCGCATCCACTGGATCCTCGGGGGAGAGGATATTGTTCAGATTGGGTCTCGCCGTATGGGGCGGGTCATGGATTTCAGCTACTATTGTCAGACTCTGTTGGGGTAGAGTGGTGGAACTTTTGCGGTGGGGAGAGATGGACATAGTAGACGTAGTGGGCGGTGTGAGGGTCCGAGCCGTCTTCTTGGTTCTTGGGGAAGAGGGAGACACGTTGGAAGGCCGGAGGGTCTGGCGACACGCTCCGGGGTCTCCGCCTCGATGGCTTGCTCCGGGCGGCAGGTTCGGGCGTGTGCAGAGAGTACTGGGAAGGCAGGGTTTGAGGTGAATGGGACCTGGGTGTCCTGGTCCCAGACTCATGGGGGGTTCGTGGCAGGTGAGGTGCGGGAAGGGGAGTGATGGTGGGGGATTCAGGAGACCGTCGGGTCCTGCGAGGATTTTCTTTGGGGGGGACCGGAAGCAGTGGCTGGGGGGGGTTTCAGCGGCAGGCCAGGGCGGCGTGCCGAGATGATAGAGCCGAGAGCAGCGGCATAAGACACCCCCGGCCTCACCTCCCGACTCCGCACCCTGTCTCGTGCCTCACGGGGGATAAGGAAGTCCGTTACTTGTAGGCCTCGGACCTCCTTCTCGAACTTGAAGAAAAGGCATTCGCGGGATGAAGAGGGGTGTGCGCCTTCACAATTGAAGCATTTGGGTGTATTGGGGCACCTGTCAGGGTGAGCGAGTTGTCCACAGTGAACACACAGTTGATGTGGCTGTCGACAAACAGAACTACCGTCTCCAAACTTATTGCATTTAAAGCAACGGGTCGGGTCCGGGATGTATGGGCGGATAGAAAACTCGCATGACGCGCGGTCTCCCATACCCCATACAATGCGGTCGGGGAGGATTAAGGTATTGAAAGTAAGGAGCAGACGTGGGGTGGGGGAGGGGGTGCCTCCCTGTCGGGATGTGAAGCGATAAATCTTAGTGACTCCTTGGGGTGCGAGGTCCTCCAGGAGCTCGTTCACTGCGGGTGGCGTAAATAGTGCCCTGACTCTGGTTCAGGCGAGGGTGTGGGGAAACGGACACCGAGCATCCAAGGACCTCAGTGACGGAGAATAGTGCTTTTGTCTCTGCGGCTGAGCGTGATTTTACGAGGAGGGAGCCATCCCTCTGTGGGCGTACGTCGTAGCGGCTGGAGTTGCTGTGGGTTCGGATCGCCTGGAACGTCCGTTCTGAGTTGGTCGGGAGGGACCCAGATGTAGGCCGAATCACCAGGAATTTGTGGATACTTGGAAGGGAGAGGGAGGCTGTAGAGTCGAAGTGGACTGGAATATTCAACGGTCGATAGGACGGCCGTGAATGCCGGCTCCCCTGTCCGCCGCGGGACTCTCTCCGTGGGGAGGTGGAACTTGACTGACTTGCCCGAAGGTGGCTGAGGTGGGCTGGGACGAGACCCCTGCTCCAGAGAGTGTAGGTCCAAGGGCATAGTCGAGGGACGGACTGGGGTCGGCAACAAGGGAACAAGGGAAAGGCGAATCGTGGGCACACTTGGTCCCACCGCCAATAGATGTCACGCAGGGGAGATACACCCGTACCCAGTCCCTGTGCCTGAAAGGCGGCCACTCATCCAACGCGCGGTGAAAAGTGGCATGGACAGGGCTTGGGTTTGGTTGAAAAGTGACAAGGGTGCAGGGCAACCACCTCCCACACCCAAGGGCCAAGGAAGGGGTCAAAATCAAGGTCCAAAAAACAACGCCGAAAAGAATGGGCGAAAGGAGAAAGAAAGAAAAAGAAGCAGATCAGCCAGGTCCCCAAACGGGTCCAATGGTCCACGAGGGCAGAGAAAGCCCTTACACCGAAGAAAGGTGTATTCCCACATTCGCCACAGAGGGACGCGCCCTATCGCTCCGGACAAAGCAAAGGGATATATATATATATATATATATACAGGGTGTCCCAAAAAAACTATATACTCTTTATAGCATCATATATATGAGTATATAGTTTTTTTTTGGGACACCCTGTATATATGCTACCTAGACAATGAAAAATTTATTAATTGTAAATTTAGTTCGTTCACACTACCGTAAATATAAAACTGTGTTGTACGTGTAACGTGAGACAAAGAATTTATGATTCTTATATTTTGCGACAAAAACTTAATGGATTCAATAAAAGATTTAAATTATAGCCTCTCAAATCATTAATTTCCTACTTTTATTTACAGTTCCTTCAAAAAATCCTGCCATGAAACTGCTTTTCTTTCCAATATTTAACGGTATGAAACATGGTTTCGCGATAATTTCTTGAACAGACTATACGCTATGCATTCATAGCAAAATACATAGCACAGAAGGCAAAATGAGGGAGGACGCAATTAAAGAGAAGACGAGAGAAAGGGCACAAGGAACGGCAAGGAGAGCGAGAGATATAATTCCCGGACACGTGCTCCCACTGACGTCGCGAAGAACCCAAGTGAAGTCAAATGTGGAGGCGCGTGTCGAGGTGAGAAGGGGGATGAAATTAAAACAAACGTTACCAACACAGCCTATATATTACAACAAATACTGAAAATATTTATAATGAATATATGATTTAAATATCATATATTCTTATTTTCTTAGCCCCGTTGCCACACTCAGTGCTCATAGGTTTTTTAGTGAACTAAACATTATTCATGTATGGCATAACCTTTGGGATTAAATGATTCATGCGCTAAGCCCAAGGCTTTTCTCGGATGGACGCTGGAATGGTTTCAAAATCTATCTAGAAAGAAGGCAATTGCCTCAAACTCGCTTTCTCACGAGTTGAAAAGCGAACGAGCAAATGCACCTTGGTGGTATAGTGGTTAGCGTCGCTGACTACGAATCCATCGGCCCCGGGATCGAAACCCGGTGACGGCAGGCGGCGGCGGCGGCGGCGCGCAGTAAAACCCAGCTGTTCATCCTTCCACACAATAAAAAAATTGGTTGGTAGATAAATAGGTACCCTGGGTAGCCTAGTGGTTAAGACGCTGAGCTGCTGCTGCTGGTGGGGCGTGGTTCGGATTCCACGTTAAACTGTAGGTCTAAGGTGGTGACAAGCTTGACCTTCGTCAGAATGAACAATTCGGGCGAAAGCAAAACCAAGGCTAACCAAGTGACTATGGTATTTTTTTACCTTTCATCCACAGGCAGAACCAGTACGCAAACAAAATAGAATACTGTTGCTACTATCTACTGACCAATTACAAATTTTAAAGCTTTTGTGATTAAAAATATTTTTACTGTTGTAAACTTGTTTATGAAGAAAATTTAGATATTTTGTTATTTCATTTCAAGTGACGCTGCGAGTAATTTTTCAATAAAAGATGTATTTTCTCTCTTCTATTTTTATTGGAGAAAACCGAGAAGAGGTGAAGAACAAAAACTAAAATTAAAGTCTCTACAATACATAAATTACGGCTTTAACTTAGGCTGACCATACGTACCGTTTTGTATGGGTTTTTGTATGGGTTCTGTCACTGAAGAATAATTGTAAGCTCAATATGTTTATGTACTTACTTTTTCATGAATACAGAATATTACATAACCCCCGTCCCTTTTTTGCCATCCCAATGTCCCGTTTTTGTCTCAAGGAAATATGGTCAGCCTACTTTAACTTCAAAACAAAATGAAAGAGCTCCTACGAGTGGAAAGCGCAAGAGGAAAACCAAAGTGATTTTATATCAAAATTTAAAACTACTGTACATCAAAAGGATGTAAACAATTTGGCAAGTACATCCAACTTCAGATGCTGTCCGTGAAGTTTTGCGTGTGGGGAAATTAGATATATTTAAGATTAAATGAAATTTTAGATATATCTAATTCTTCCGACGCGCGAAATATCGCTAAATAAAATATTAAATTCCGTTACTTTTCTAGCGACATCCTTTAAATGAGTGAGTGAACTCTCTCTAATTTCAGTTCAAAGTTAATATCTTTACACTCAAAGTACAGCCGTGTACAACGGAGAAACTGAACACAAAGTTTGCTTCACAAATAAATTTAAATGCAATTAAATATTTTATACTTTTCCAATTTTATTATTTTTAATACATTCAAAATAAAATAATTTACATTTTTGGTAAAAGTTATTATATGACTGTACGGTCCTGCATGGCCGTTGCAGTGTGTACAATGACATTGGACATCAATTCACGCCCTGTCAAATGCATTGACTGATGTTCCTTCATAACGTCTTTATCCGTAGTAAAAAACTCGCAATCTGAACAACGAGTATTTGTCTTTTCACCCCAATATTTGAACTTGTGTTGTCTTAAAAGATTTTCCAGATCCATCGTATAAAATGTGTGATTCATATTGTTCGTTTTACACTGAGTTAATGCGTGGTCTTTCAAACTAATTATGGAGTTTGTAGTATAACTGCATTTAGTATGATTCATTTCATCATGAACTTTCAAATCACCTTTAAAATTGGTTGCATAGTCACATTTTGAGCATTTGAACATTTTGGTTTGAGCGTGAGTTAACATGTGCTTGTGCAAACTACCTTTAGAAGATGCGGTGAACTCACAAAGGTCACATTTGATAGGTTTAACTTCCGAATGTGTGAATGCGTGGCAATCAAATAAATCCGCCACGTTCGTAGAAAAGTCGCACTTAGAACACTGGAACGCTTCATGCTGCGAATGACTTAACCAGTGTTTGTCCAAACTCCATTCGCACTTGGTGTTATAAAAGCACTTTAAACACTCGAAACTCTTCCCTTTACGAATGCATTCACAGCGTTTTAAAACATCTTTTTTAGAAGCAAAATTGCGCAAATTGGTCTTGAATCGCTTCGTTCCCGAATGAGTTAACTGATGCCGGTTCGAGACACTTTTTCTACGAGTTGCGTAAACGCATTTAGAACAGTTGAGTACTTTTTTCGCCGAATGAATCAAACAGTGTTGCTTTAAATTTTCATTTCTAGTCGTGGAGTAATGACAGGCGGAGTGAGCGAGGTAATTTTCCCGCTTCTTCGACGACGATCTCGCATCCTCAATCGAGCCACAGCGCGCTTCTTCCTCGTCATTCAACTCATCCTCGATCTCTCCTTAACTCCAAATTCTGCGCATTTTCTTCACTTAAATCACGTTCGGTGTCATTTTCTTCAGTGAATTCAGTTTTGTTCTCTTTTTTAACTATTCCCACGTCGACAAAGACCTGGAAATCAAAACGGAATTCAATCGTAAAAAGATCGTTCAATTTTTTAAAACACGAAAGTTGCGTGAAAGACTATACGATCAAAGAAACAACCAAATTACCGGGGAAAAAAAAAAAATAAAATAAAGAAATACTTGAAAATAATAAATAACGTATAAACATAAAGACCCGCATACTCAAAATGAAATCTAATCAAATAAGAAAAAAATTACATCCTTGAAACATTCATTTTTCTACACTATTAAACGATTTGACAAAAGAAGTTTGCTTTTAAAATTCAAACTTCCCAAAATTATAACAATTCTTAATATGAACTTCGTAAGAGTCAAGATAAACATGCTCCGAGTGTTCATGAATCAACCTGATAAATGGGATCTCACGCAACAACGTCTATTATAGGTAGGCAAGTTATACGAAGCTAAATAGGACGGAGAGGTGTTCCAACTTTATGGATTTTAGGCAAACAGTATAATTGAGCAAGATCAGAACCAGATACGAACAACTGAGAGTAAGTATTATTACTGAATAAGTAAATATTTTGATTACTTTTTCAAACATTCTCTCTCTCACTTCATGGCAACACTAATGACATATTTAAAAACAACATGACTAAATGCTTCCATTCTGATGATGATGATGATGATGATGATGATGATCTCTCCCAATTTTTCAATGAATTTTAAAGTTTTATTTAGTACATGGGTATAAAATACATAATTTTTTTTTTCAAATATTTCTAGTTTCTCTTTGGCTCGGTTGGTTAGAGACTGGGATTCAGGCTGCGAATGCCCGGGTTCGTATTTAAATCATTTAAATGTTTAACGAGTTTACCTGATCTTCAGAGGCAATAGAGTCCTTTTTTGTTTCTCCAAAATTCTCTTCATCGAAGTATTCAGGCTCAACTTTGATTTCTCCCATCTACAAGGTAAAAGGCTCACTATATGGAAACTGAAGTTATGATTCAGATATTGCGAATACGAGGTGTTCAATCATGAACACTATCATAAATCCTCGCGAATGACCTTCAGAAAAAATTTTCTTTAATACTTACCATATACTGAATTTTCCTTAACTATGATGATCCAGCTACTTAAAATGTGATTTTTCAACCCTCATTCGATTAAACAAATGAAATCGGTGGAAAAGTTTTTGAGCAATAACCACAAACATACAATTAAGCGGCGCTTTTCCAATGGAAGGAAATGACACGGTAGAATTAACATAATCTCTCTTTGTGCATCCCTACTAAGGGTCAAGTGGCACCCTCTCTTTGGAATTGTAACAAATTCTGTCTGACACTAACTTCCCTAAGTTATCCTTCTTCACTAAACTTCTTACAACTTACGAGGATAGAAAATGTTAATGAATATTTTAGAATAAATTAAATTAGAATTTCGTGACTAAACTTCACCATTCGCATCAAACTTACCACTGACGTGGGATCAGGAATTCTCTCTTTACAACCTGCTTCTCTTTCTGTACATCCGATTCCTTGTTTTTATCCGTTCAGTTTTAGGCCTAACTGTCAGAAAATAAATACAGGGGATCAAACTTGACAACATAAATGGAAAAAGTATTAAAATAATAATAATAATAATATATATATATATTTTATACCCAAACGCCTCTTCCACCACAGTGAGGTCGCGTCAGGAAGCGCCTCAATCGGTCACATTCACTTCATCAGCTGACATGACAATAATGCACCTGCTCAGGGCAACAATTCCACAGCCTTGCAGATTACTCCACGGTTTACCCAGACCGCTTCATACATCCTGAGGTGGACATTGCCAGCCCGTCGGCCCCCGATACACCACAAGGCTCCACTTTTTTCTATCCAGCGCGCGTCTCAAGCCAAGATGTCCAGACGTCTCCAGCTCTCTCAACAAGACTCCTTCGACTCCCACACCTCTCCCTACAGATCGTCCTCAACCATTTCCAGTACATCCACGCTTTCCTTTCCTTCACTACCCAAGCCTCACATCCATACAACACTGTTGGCACTACTATACCTTCATACATACCCATCTTCGCACCCATAGACACTGATCTTTCCTTCCAAACACTTTAGAGCACCCAGTACCTTTGCCCCTTCTTCCACCTTGTGACTCGCCTCCGCCTCCATAGTCCTATTCCTCGCTACATCCACCCGATGTACCTGAAACATGCCACTTCTTTCATTTCCTCACCATACAAACTTACACACAGTCGCTCACGAACCTCCCTTTTACAACACCATACCACCTTACTCTTATTCACATTTACTCTTGACTTCCTTCTTTCACACACCATCCCGAACTCAGTTACCAGTCTCTAACTTTTTTCTTGAATCCACCACCAGAGCAGTATCATCCGCATACAACAAATGATTCACTGCCCAAGAACCTCCCCTCAACATGCTTCACCCCCGCATTCACCTCTTTCACCACCCCTACCTATAAACGCATTAAACAACCATGGAGACATCACACAACTCTGCTGTAGACCCAATTTCACGGAAACACTCACCTTCCTCTCTTGCACATACACACACACACACACACACACATATATATATATATATATATATATATATATATATATATATATATATATATATCAACGTAAAGAACGACGCTTTGTATAGGAGAATATTCCGCGCAAGATGAGAGTGAAAGAACGAAACAAATGAAAAAATGAGGTAACCACCCGGGATCTTCCAATTGCCAGTCAGATATGATAACCATTACACCACGGGCCTCACTCAATCAAATGTCGTAATTCCTCTACATGCGCGCAGAAACCAATGCCCCAAAGGGGCACCTCCCGCATGCCGTAACATTATATACATTATAACTGCAAACACGCAGTATAATTAACGTTTCTGCGCGCATGTAGAGGAATTACGACATTTGATTGAGTGAGGCCCGTGGTGTAATGGTTATCATATCTGACCGGCAATTGGAGATCCCGGGTTCGATTCCCGAGTGGTTACCTCATTTTTTCATTTGTTTCGTTCTTTCACTCATCTTGCGCAGAATATTCTCCTATACAAAGCGTCGTTCTTTACGTTACTTATACTGCGTGTTTGCAGTTATAATGTATAATATATATATATATATATATATATATATAATATATTATATATATATATATATATATATATGCTCTACTCCCTCAGTAAAAACTTTTCACCGCATTCAACGATCCATGCACCCCATACAGCTGCAACACTTGCCACAATGCCTTTCTGTCATATAATAACAACATCAATTAACACTTAATCAATTAGATTCATAGTGTAGCTATCCATTATTGTTATTAACTGACAAACAATAAATATTTGATTTTAAATATACAGAAAATAAGTTTTCCACCCACACTGCTGGACCCATTATGCTACATATTCCTAATTCTTGCATGTCCTCCTCCAATGCCACATATGGCAATAGTTACTTTTCTCCATTTTCTCATCATTTTCAAAATCAGTAATACAGGAGAATTTTAATGTTATCAGGGAGTGACTGTGAACATTCCTACCAGTTATTCTGGAAGCCTCCCAAGGTCCAATCAACTACCAGCACTTGAACTGGGGAGTCAGTAATCACATGACCCTGTGGTGCTCGTAAGTATTCGTACAGAGAAATATTTAAATTATATTTGTCCTTAGCTTTTGTACCATGCGTAGGATAGTTACGAAAAGTTCACTGTTCATTTGGAAAAAAAAAAAAAAGTTTAACTCCAATATATAATGTCAAACATCAAAGATTTTGAGGAAAATAAAAAAGTTAAACTGCAAAGTTATTTAATACTGTGTGTGTGTCCTTTATCTTGAAGAATTTAAACATTTTCATCAATAGTTGGCTGTTTATTGATTAGAGACTGTTGACAATTCTGAATTCTAGAATTCTCTTTTTGAATCTTCATGGAAGATGGATGACTGTACAAGCCATTAGTAAGCAATGGATCATTGTGGTAAAGAGCTGTCTACAGATTGTGAGAGAGATGCTAGATATGCTACTGCTGCACACACATCTGAAGAGAGTTATAGGAAGATAGGAGAACAACTCCTAATTCCATTTACAATGGTTGCTGCAGTTAACCCTTTTACTCAATGGGTACACAATTGTGTCTACAGATGAAATATAAACCATATTCATTCTTATGTAATCACGTTATAAAGGCAAATTTCCTTTTTACTATACATCATAGTTTGTGAGCAAAAGGGTTAAAAAAATGGAAAGGCTTTGGAACAATCAAAACTCTACCAAGGTGTGGATGAGCTTGCAAAATTTTAGAACATAATTATGGGTACAGATTGAAAGAATGACTGCTGTGAATCCACGAGTGACTGCAGGTAATATCTGCCAAATATTAAGACTAAGATCAATGTCCATCCCTCTACTGTTTGTCATACATTGAGAAAGAAGGGTCTGCATAAAGCAATTTTGCATAAAGAGAGCCATTTATTACATGTATTTAATAGGGATGCATTCCAGGACCTCTAATGACCGGGTGTATCTGGCTATGTGTGGTGGAGAGTGCAAGAGAGCAACTCACTCCTCCGCAAAGCCAGGCCTAGAAGCAGGACCACCAGCTTAACCTTTGTGTAAAGAGAGACCAATGCATGGAACTGCAATGAGGTTAACAAGGTATTTACTTGAATACTCACCATTAACTAATCACTAAAGTCAACAGTAATGGCAAAAACACACACAAGATGAGAATAAGTAGCATAGGTCACACACAACAATGGACAATGCAACACTGACTTAGGGAGATTGAGGGAGCATGTGGGCTGCCTCGTGTGGCTACTGACTCACTACTTCACTCACTCTAACTGCATAGCAGAGTCCACACACAACTACACTGGTCACGCAAGCTTTGCACATCCAACCCAGCCAGTTGCACGATTGTGAATTTTTCTTACACAAAGTGAGAGAGTGGTAGAAGTAGGCAGTGGCAGCTGGTCTATAGGTACTGCAGAGCTGCAGTCCCTCCTGAACTGAGCAGCCAAACGTATGATGTGACTATGATAAATGTATTTTTGAAGCTAAAATAAAGTTGTTTCATCCTATGTCTAGAAATTACTTTGTGATACATTATTTATTAAACAGAAAGATTATATTTTCAAAAAATAAAACTAAGACCCACTTCAAACATTGCAAATCTTAACTAGCGTGACACGAAAATAACACTGCAAAACTCAATTCAGAGCTGCAATTTTTGCAGCTCACCAGTTACTGAGGCATGTTTGTTGAGAAGAGTTGTTGTACATTATTTTTGTTATTAAAGTATCAATTTTGGTGAAATGAGAACCCATGGAAAACAAAGTGAAATATTTGCGAAATGTAAACTTCAACAGATTAACACTAAATGAAAAACTTGCAGTTAAGGATAAAGGGAGACCAACACCTAACTTAAATATTCAGCAAAGTAGCACAAGTTGCAGTAAGGAATATGTACATCAGTTTAATAATAAAATTTATGAAAAATGTGACTGGATCTGTGGATGCGATGAAGCAAATTCATTATTCTGCTTTCCATGCTTACTCTATGGTGGAGACGAATCATGGACAAAGACTGGTGTTAGAGATTTGACATTTGCCACAGAAAATAAAAAACACGAACAATCAAGTAAGCATATGAATAATATGACTGACTTATCAGTGCTGAGTAGAATTAATATTGCAACCCAAATTGACTCAGCATATAAACTTTCAGTGGCAAAACACAATGAATTAGTGAGAAAAAATAGAGATGTCTTGTCTAAAATTATAAATTATATAAAATTCTGTGGAAAATTTGAGTTGCCACTCAGAGGACATGATGAAACTGAAAGCTCGAAAAATCCAGGCATATTCTTGGTTTACTTGATTTTGCCAGCGAACTAAACTCCAGTCTTCATGCTTATTTCAATACAGCAACAGTTTTTAAGGGAATGTCTAAAACAATACAGAATGAACTTTTGGATTGTTGTTTTTGTTTAGCCAATTAGCCCACCCTGATCAAGCAAGCTGGCAGCATGCAGGTAACCAATCGCCCTCTCCAGAGTGGACCAGAGGTTCAGCACACTAGTGATGTTGTGTTGTGTTCTATGTTGTGCTAGAGCAGTACAGTCTGTCATAATGTGTTTTGAACTTTTGGAATCTATTCTAACTGTATGTCAGGAAAGAATATAAAAACAAGCAAGTGATGCAGAATATTTAGCAGTAATGTGTGATGAAACAACAGATGTTTATGATAAAACACAGATGGTAATAGTTCTGAGGTATGAACTACAAGGGAGGCCTGTTGAAAGATTATGAGGATTTTTCAATCCACTTAGTCTAAGAGCAGAAACTATAGCTGGGCTTCTGCAAAATGAGCTCAATAATTTAATTCTAAATTGCCCAGAAAAACTTATTGCACAAACTTATGATGGTGCAGCTGCTCTAAGAGGATCCAAAATAGGTGTTCAGGCAAGAATTAAAGAAACTTCCAAAAATGCTCACTTTGTTCATTGTTATGCACACCAGCTTAATTTGATCGTACAAAAAAGCAACATCACAGAATACTAGTATTTTTCAACAGTTTTTCAGGAACACCAGCTTTTTTTTCAAAATCTCCACAAAGAATGGCAGCATTGGATAATGTGGCTTCTCAAATTCTGAAGCCATCTGTCACTTGATGGAATTTTAAAAGCAGAACAGTCAATGCTGTAAATGAAATGAAAGATGCTTTGATTGAATGATACTGGATATGCAAGCTGGATGTCAAATGATACTGGATGTGCAAGCTACAGGCATTAAAAGAACATTGAGTGATCCTGAATTTGGATTTTGGCTCAACTTTTTTTCTGAAATAATGCCTCATATTGACATTTTTTCTATGGCTACTATGGCTAAGGCCTCTTTAAAAGCTTTTAATTCTGTCATTAAAAAAATACAAGAGGAGTGCGATGAAATTACAGAAACAGGCCCACAATATAAAAAAAGAAACTGTCTCAGAGGTGGTATAACAGCTGCAAAAGAAGTTTGCTATGTGACTATCTCTTTGTAAGGAACGATTCAGTTTTATTAATAATTTGGAAGCAAGCAAGCTACTTTTTACAAAAAGTTTTCCATCATATGTGA
Organism: Bathynomus jamesi; assembly: GCA_023014485.1. Lineage (NCBI taxonomy): Eukaryota > Metazoa > Arthropoda > Malacostraca > Isopoda > Cirolanidae > Bathynomus > Bathynomus jamesi. The sequence continues at coordinate 3,847 of JAJOZX010004842.1, read as the reverse complement.
AAAGTTTCCCTAGTTATGAGCTCAATAAAGCTGTTGAAGTTTAGCCAATGCTTGAAAAAGATAAACTTAAGACTGAACTTAGTGTACTCTATACTAGAGAGGATTTATGCAACACAGAGAAGATAGATTTGTTCAAAGTGATACGTGATAACCACTTACAATCAGAGATGGGCAAAAATACTTAGAAATGTATCTAAGATACAAGATACTTTATAAAATGTATCTAAGATACACAGATACAAGATACATTAAAAAATGTATCTTAAAGATACAGACACAAGATACTTTGAGAACAATATTTTTCTTCACCCAAGTCCTATAAATCCCTTAATATATAATATATATAATATATATATATATATATATGCACCATATTTATGTACATATTGAATGTACCATATTAACCATTTTTAAAAACTATAATTCTAGCAAATGTGTAGTGAAAATACATAGGGCCTATTTTTAACATCATTTATTGTGTGCAAGGTTATATAACTTCTACAGGCTAAGCTAGTTTATAACTAATGATATCTTAACTGACTTGACACTGGTGTAATTTGTAATGTATTAGTTAGGACCATTAATTAGCATAAAAAGGGTTGAGATATAGTACGGCTTCACTTATAAAGACGTCAAAAATAATCATAAAAAAATAATATAGGCCTATATAGAAAATGTATCTTAAGAAATGTATCTTAATATTAAGATACTTGGAAAAACATATCTAAGATACTACCCAAGATACTAAGAAAAAATGTATCTTAGATACGTATCTTGTATCTTAAGATACTGCCCATCTCTGCTTACAATTGATATTTTCTGAAATTGTAAAGCTTATTAAGATTCTCATAACAACACTGATGACAACAGCAGGAGCAGAAAGATGCTTTTCAACCTTGAAAAGAATTAAAACTATCTTGCATAATACTATGATGAACAAAAGATTGACAGCCTTGGCAATGATCTCATTTGAAAACCAGATGATCACAGAAATTAAAGATTTCAATATCAAAGTTATAAATGACTTCACTACTTCAAAGAGCCACCATATGGAATTCATATTTAAGTAGTGAGCTGACACCAGCAATAGGTTGCATATTTTTGAAGATGGTAAGTGATAATGTTCATTTTTTAAATAAACTATTATTATTATTATTATTATTACTATTATTATTATTATTAATTTATCACTGTCAATTATACACATCATGCAGTCCCTCTAGTTTGAATTATCATGAGTCACCACTGGAAGCAGGGTTATCACATAATAGCAAAATTGCATTAAGAGAAATTGCATAAAGTGAGGGTGACCTATATAATAATTTCCCAATCAGATGGAGTAAGGCAGAAATGGTCCAGATGTAAAATACAGAAGGAAATGAAGAGGATGAAGAGGAGAAAGGGGAGAAACTAAAGTGCACACATCCATTCATTCATACAAGCATCCTGGTGGACCAACACACCAACACAAGGCAAAATTCCACACCTGCAGTGTTTCATACACCATGCATGGTGACATTTCCAGGTCTTGTCAAAAAATATAAGAAACAGAGTCCTGAATTTACATACTTCTAACAACCCACCTCCATTCCAACCTGCCTACAGCCTCTTCTCATATATCACCCAAATAAAGTTCAAGCTTCCTAATGCAATTCAATCACATGATTCTACTGTCCATTCAAGATGTTTTGGGCCTCTGCCTGATTCACTTTTCATAAACTTCTGCAACATATCCATCTATCTTCTTCTCAGCCTTCTTTCTCTCCTCCTACCTTTGCAAACACTCTTATACACGCTTTTCACAACTCTTATCATCTTCCATTCTTTCAGCATGTCCAAACCAATGTAATACTTTTCTGAATTTTCTCTTCCATTGCACACCACACATACTTTTCAGATTATCTACTCAACCATCCTTACTCTCAATGACTCCCTTTCATGTCATGCCAATGTTTTACACACTCACAAAAGTGTTGGTACAAACACACCTTGTAAACATCTCTCAGCATCTCCATCCAGTCTTCACTTTCTCACAATCACTTTCAACTTCTTCAACACTCATACATCTTTTGTTTAATATACATCCCAGATATTTAAAGGACTCCACCACCACACCACCACCACCACCACCACGTGTTTCACCATTCATTATCACATGCCAGCATGAATTTCCCTCATTCTCCACAATCAATAATGTTCATTTACCCACATTCACTTTCAGTAATTTTCTCTAGCACACTGCCATATAACTGTTTACAACCTCTTTTATATCACACTCACTCTGAGCAAATAGCACACCATCATCTGCATACAAAAGATTTGACAAGCTCCACCTATTCACATCATAATACGTCAATAATAGAAATCCAGTAAAAAGTGTCTTAGGTCCATTAAAAAATGGAAATGGAGATCTAGTCTCTGAAAACAAGGAAATGGCTACCTTGCTAAACGAATTTTTTACGTCAGTTTTTACTAGAAGATGTAACTATCCTACGTCATAGACATAATACCTTTTGATAATGGTAATATTTTGGATAATATTGTCGTTAGTGAAGGGAAGTAATGCGCTATATTGATAAAATGAAAACGCGTAAATCACCGGGTCCGGATTCCATTATCCCATACAACTAAAGAATTAAAAGATAGCATTGTTGTGCCCTAACAAAGATTTTTAATGCGTCTATTTCTGAGGGTGCGTACCAGATAATTTCAAGTTAGCGAACGTAACACCTATCTTTAAGAAAGGCGATAAAGGTGCGGCGGGAATTATAGGCCAATCAGTTAACGTCTGTTGTAGGTAAGCTACTGGAATCAATAATTAGGGACGATAGTCGAACACTTAGAAGTGCATAATCTGGTCAGAAATACGCAGCACGGTTTTAGGCGAAACAAATCTTGCTTACTAATCTTTTAGAATTTTCCAAAGCGTGGTTAACGTTTAAGATAGACATCGGGCGGTTGAGTAGTGTATTTAGATTTCAAAAAGCGTTTGACACCGTGCCGCACAAAAGACTGATTGAAAAACTAAGGCTCATGGAATCAGGGGTGTAGTAATAAATTGGCTAGAAGAATGGTTGCGAGGCAGGAACAGAGGGTGGTCGTTGATGGAGCGGAGTCGTGTTGGGCTAATGTAGCGAGTGGCGTTCCTCAGGGTTCTGTATTGGGCCCCTTGCTTTTTCTTATATATATTAACGATTTAGATGTCGGCCTAGTCAGTACAGTTCAAAGTTTGCGGATGACACGAAGCTGGGTGGTAGGCGATTATGACGAAGATAGAGGTAAAATTCAGGAAGATCTGAATAAAATCGTTGTTTGGTCAGTCACATGGCAAATGAGATTTAACGTGGATAAGTGCAAAATTATGCATATAGGTTCGCGTAACGGTAATTTTGCATATAGTATGTCAGGGAAAGATTTAACAAGCGTAGAGCAGGGAAAAAGATTTAGGAGTTATAGTCACTGGTGATTTAAAAGTAGCGAAACAAAGTACAGCGGCGGTCATAAGGCGAACAAGTGTTAGGTTTTATAGCTCGAAAATTTGAGTACAAATCGCGCGATATTATAGTTCCTCTTTATAAATCATTAGTTAGACCCATTTGGAGTACGCGGTCCAATTTTGGAATCCGCATATGCGCAAAGAATATAGACAAATCGAAAGAGTTCAAAGACGGCAACTAAGATGATTCCGTCTCTTAGGTCAAAAGTCGTACGAGGATAGGCTTAAAGAGTTAAAATTGACTACACTCGAGACTAGGAGGTTAAGGGGTGATCTAATCCAGTTTTTCAAAATTATGAATGGGTTTGATAACGTAGATAGAGATAGCTTTTTCGAAATATCTCAATATAA